>VWPW01006109.1:0-187639 GCA_013389825.1 Crypturellus undulatus
TCCTTCCCTTGTGACATTAGTTCTCAGCAAAAATGCACAATACAGTTTTATACTATAATAGGCTATACACTTTCCACACCAACAATGAAATCACCACTGGGTTGCTCTTGTAAGATTGCTTCTGCAAAGGCAAGGCACAGGAGACTTTTGATATGGAGCACCCCAGAATGGAGATTATTAGAAATGCCTCTTGATTTGGATGGCGAGGATTTGAGCAGTCCTTGCACCACACACCTCTGAATCATGACCAGAACTTCTTCCACTCATTATTATGTGCACAAATATGCTGAACCTTAATACAGGCTCCAAACATAACAAAGGGAAAGGAAGCTTGGATCATTGTTTGAAATAAGTTATGTCCAAAGTCAGTGTGGTCACTGGTGGACACTATGAAAGCTCCTGATTTGCTCAACTAGCACCTAAGCTAGTCAAACAAGAACCTGTTACAGACAAGTTGAGAAATAGGTGCTTCCAGGGTGCTATTGAACCCAAATATATCAGAGATCTGCTTTAGTATAGAAAGGTGGAAAAAGAAAGGAAGAAAAGACCAAAAAAAAAAAAAAGGTAAATATTAGATTACACGAAAAAAAGCCCATCTCTGCACATACAAAGGAGCACAAAGAAACACGGACAGGCGAGAACTCAAAGCCAATTGCCCCAGGGCCATGGGACACCCATTACCCTGAGGCAATGGGAGAGGCACCTGGAACCCTGAGAGGTCGCTACTTGAGTGGTAGGACACCAGGATCACCACACATTTGATCATTGTGTGATGGGATAATTGATGTGTATGGCATTATGCATATGTATGTTATACGCATGTGTTCAAGAGGGAACTCACACTCAGCCTCAGTGCTAGCTGGACCTAGAGCTTTGGTATCTTCCTTTCTATGGGACTACCAGTTTCGGCAGCCCTAACAGTAAGCAGCTCAAGATGGGTCAAATATGCCATCCTAAATGTACTTTTCAGGTGCTTCCCCTTTGTGAGGGACAGGCAGTTCTCAAACACAGAGATTGTTATTTCTGAAACTTGAATGAAGCAGTGGATATGTTTCATCAGATGCCTCTCCTGGCTTACAGCTGTGTCCTCTTAGAAGGGCAGAAAGAGAATATGAAACATTTTCCATGTTTTCAGAAACTGTTTTGGGCAAAATACTCAGTTCCTGGTCTACTATCATTTTTTAGCAATTTTACAACTTCTACTGTTCCTTGGTGTTCATGTTTCCCAATTCTCTTTGTTCTGTAATTCCTGCATGTCCTGTGAAGGTGCTTCCTTACTGTGGATGAGCACAGAACTCCTAGCGCTCAGTGTCCAGTCTCTATTATTCCTCTTGTAGGTGTATAGAAGACCTCTTTGGGATCCCTACATCTCTGCCTGATGGGATATCTCTAGAATCACCTACCAAAATTTATTTTCTTGCAAGTCATTTATGAAACCCTTTACCACTGATTCTGCTGAGAAAAAAACTTTGTCAAATCGTCCATTGCTTATCAGACCGACCAACATTTTCTTTGTTTCCTCATGTTGTCTTGTCTGTTTTCATGAACCTATTTTCTCCCGCCTTACACTTTGCATATAAGCTCTCAGAGGCAGAGACTGTCACTTTAATACACATTTTTCAGGGCTTAGCACAATAGTTCATGACGAGGCCTCTAGGCTCTATGGTAATATAAACACTAGTAGAAAATAAATATGATAGATATTCATAGGGTGTGGCTTTTTTAAAAAACACTACCTGGTCATTTGACTTGTTTTGACCTTTTTTCACTTCAAGGTCAAAGAGCAAAGCTCCCTCCATAAAGTCTCTCAGCCCTCCTGAATCCATTTTAGCAAGTTCTTTTTACTGTTACTTGTCACATTATAGTTCCACACAGTTAAAAAATATTGTAGAAGCTACAGTTATTATAGTTATTAACATTTTATGGCCTTGTTATTCATACCTTAAGCTCCTTAAAATGAAGTGGTGCATTTTAAGAGTGCAGCATGTACTTAATTGATTCCACTGTAAAAAGGTTGCCCCACTTCAGTGGTTTCCAGTCCTATTCCTTGAGTTTTACTTCTATTAATGATGACAACATCAATTTTATCTTTTTAAGAGAGGTGATTCAAATCATTTTCTCCCACTGCATATTATTTCTGTGGTCATTTTAAAGCTTTTTTCCTCTTTCATAAGCAAACACTGTGGAAAGATTTGCAGTGCCCTTGCCTTCCTGTTCAAGCACATACCCATATCCACTTCAGAATACAATGTCATGGATTCATTAGCTTTATAAGTGATCTTAAATTGCATCACATTTTCTGCATGATCTTAAATTATATCACATTTGCTACAGTGCATTTAAATGCATATTATTGGATAGCTACAAGTAAGCTGTTGATACCTGTAGGAGTTACCTCATCTAGCTTTAGATATGCTTAGTGTTGATGCTTATATCTGGAGTGAGTTATTTAGAATCCACTCACAGTCACTGCAGGGAAACAAGGCAGCTTACTTGATCAACTTTAGGTATGTACTGCACCATAAGATGTGATGCATTCTAGAAATGAACCCTTTTCTCCCCATGATTATACAAGGATTCAAGAGTAAAATACCTAAGGAAAGAAGTCATGATCATAGCAAGCTCCTGCCAGGTGGCAGCTTCATTCTATATCAATATTTCTTTGTGTCTCGGTCCCAATAAATAAAATGGAAATATCATGTTTTCCTCTCTCTCTCTCTATTTTTTTTTTTATGTGTGTGTGTCTTCTCTATTGACAGACAGATACAACCTTTCTCTAGATGTTTATACAAACCCAAGCATGATCTTTATTCATCATGGGGGACTATAATATAGAACATTAATCTAAATGATTATCTGATCAGGAACTCATGCATGCAGGTCATCTTTTCTTCCATTCTCCCTGGTGCTGGCAGCAATATGGAAAGAAACAGGAGGATACAGTCCATTAACTCCATGGCTCTATGGCTAGTGTCATCATCACAACTTTGGGATTTTGGGCAATAGGAAGCCTTACATGATACCAAGCATGCTGGCATCTGATGGGATTAATCTTTCCCAAAGGGGGATGAAGGTCCTTGCTGATGAACTAGCAGGGCTCTTTGATAAGGCTTTAAACTAGATTCAACAGTGGGGTCAAGAGCTTGTGAGTGAGGATTAAAGGGCAGCCAATAGGAGTTACACGGTGGTGGGTATTTACTACAGGCCTCCTGTGCAGGAAGAGGAAGTGGATGAGGTAGCTGCAAGTAGCCTCGCAATCACAGGCCCTGGTCCTTGTGGGAGACTTCAACCGCCCTCATGTCTGCTGGGATGATCACATAGCTAGACACAGGCCAGGAGGTTCCTGCAGAACATGGCAGATAACTTCCTGATGCAGGTGGTAGATGAACCAACGAGGAGAGGGCCACTGCTAGACCTGCTACTAACAGAGATGGTCTAGTTGGAAGTGTGGAGGTTGGGAGCAGTCTTGGCTGCAGTGACCATGAGATGTTGGAATTGAGAAGCTGGCAAGGCAGAGCCTGGTCAAGAAGTAGAATTGCAGCTCTGGATTACAAGGGAGCTAGCTTTGACCTTTACAGAGACTTGTATGGAGGAATGCCCTGGTGTGGAGGCCCGCTTCAGAGACAATAGTACCGGATGCCTTGGTAGTAAACAATTAACTGCAAGGATGAATGTCTAATCAGCAAGGAGCAAAGCAGGAAAAGGAGAAGGACTACAACCGCACGTGGAACGTCTTGTCAGCGGATAAGGAACAAAGCAAGGAAAAGAAGATAACCACAACTGCATGGCTGGCAAGATGCTGATTGGTTGTAATTTTAGCAACACTTGTGTTGGTAGAGTATAAAAGAAGTTGGTTTGAGAATAAAGTTGTCTCACTCTGCACCCCAGACTGAGTCCGTTTTTTCACAAACTGCAACACCCTGGGTCAGGGCCCTAGGAGGAAAGGGGGTCCAGGAGAGCCAACTAATATTCAAGCATCGCTTACTCCAAACTCAGGATCGGTGCATTCCTACAAGAAAGAAGTCAAGCAAGGGGCGCAGGGGACCTCCACGGATCAGCAAGTAGCTCTTGGAAAAAGTCAAAAAGAAGAGAGCATACATAATGTGGAAGAAGGGCCAGACCACATGGGAACAATATAGGAAGATTTTCAGAAAATGCAGGAATGCAGCGAGAAAGGCCAAAGTCCGTTTGGAATTAGACTTAGTGAGAGATGTCGAGGCAACAAGAAAGGCTTCTGTACATACATCGACAACAAGAGGAAGACTGGGGAAAATGTTAGTGTGATGCTGAATGGGAAGGGTGCCTTGGTGACAGAGAGAAGACAGGCCTTCTTTGCTTCAGTCATTACTGCTAAGACTTGTCCCCATAAGCTAAAGAACCCAAACACAAGAGAGAAAAATGGGAGAGAGGAGGACTTTCTGCTGATTGAAGAGAATTGGGTTAGAGATTATTTAGACAAACTGGACACCCATAAATCTAGGGGCTCGGATGGGATGCACCCAAGAGTGCTGAGGGAGATGGCAGAGGTTGTTGCTCAGACGCTCTCTGTCATCTTTGAGAGGTCATAGAGAGCAGGGAGGTGCTGGAGGACTGGAAGAAGGCCAGCATCACTCTAGTCTTCAAAAAGGGCAAGAGGGAGGAGCTGGGAAACTACAGGTCCGTTAGCCTCACCTCCATTCCTGGAAAAGCGATGGAGCAGCTCATCCTAGAGAGTATCTCCAGGCATGTCAAGGAAAGGAAGGTGATCAGGAGTAGTCAGCATGGATTCACCAAGGGGAAGTCATGTTTGACCAACTTGAGAGCCTTCAATGATGGGATGATGGGCTGGATGGATCAGGTGAGAGCCATGAATGTCATCCAACTTGATTTCAGCAAGGCTTTCAACACTGTCTCCCATAACATCCTCATAGGGAAGTTCAGGAAGTGTGGGTTAGATGAGTGGACAGTGAGGCAGATTGAGGACTGGCTGGATGATGGAGCCCAGAGAGTGGTGATAAATGGGCCTGAGTCTAGTTGGAAGCCTGTGGCCAGTAGTGTCCCGCAGGGGTCTGTACTGGGTCCAGGGCTGTTCCATTTGTTCATCAGTGACTTGGATGAGGGGACAGAGGGAACTCTTCGGAAGTTTGTGGATGATAGCAAACCAGGTGGACTGGCCAACACTCCAGAGGGCTGTGCTGCCCTTCAGAGGGACCTAGATAGATTAGAGAGTTTGTTAGAGAGGACCTCATGAGGTTCAACAAGGACAAGTACAGGGTCCTGCAGCTGGGGAGGAATAACACCAGGCACCAGCACAGATTAGGGGTTGACCTGCTGGAAAGCAGCTCTGTGGAGAGGAATTTGGGAGTCCTGGTTGACAACAAGTTACCCATGAGGCAGCAGTGTGCCCTCGTGGCCAAGGAGGCCAATGGGTTCCTGACTGCAGCAGGAGGAGCATTGCCAGCAGGTTGAGGGAGGGGATCCTGCCCCTCTGCTCAGCTTTGGGGAGGCACCTGGAGTATCGGGGGCAGTTCTGGGCTCCCCAGGACGAGAGGGACATGGAGCTTTTGGAGAGGGTCCAGTGTAGAGCAACAAAGATGATTAAGGAACTGGAGCATTTGTCATATGAGGAAAGACTAAGGAAGTGAGTGAGCTGGGTCTGTTTAACCTAGAGAAGAGAAGATTGGGAGGGAATCTGATCAATATGTATAAGTACCTCTATGTGTCCCTGCTTGAGCAGGGAGGTTGGACTAGATGATCTCTTGTGGCTCCTTCAAACCTCAAATATTCTGTGGTTCTGTGATTCTCTGATAAACTCATAGTTAGTGTTATCTTTCCCAGAGATGAGTCATTACAATTTTGTTACTTCAGTGTCCTAGAAAAGACTGACAGAGTAGGAAATGACCACACATAAATTCATTGTTATTAATGAGAAAGGGGTACAAATGTAAACCTTTCTTCTTTGTGGTACAGGCCCATACAACCTGGCACATTTCTACTCTGTTGGCAACCTTTGCTCTGGAGAGAGCCAGGAGCTGAACGCGGATGCCTGTTGCCAAACATGCTGAACAGGATGGAGGTGTATTGTAACTTATACGGCACAGGCAGAGTGCCAGGATGGTGTCTGGAAGCTCACATAACATCTGCCTGTATGTTTCAGTTAATCTGAAACCCAAAAATATGCTCAAGAGAATTTTCTTTTTATTTTTTTTCTTTCTCTCTCTCCTCTCTCTATTTTCTAAGACTTACAAAAAGAGAAGAAAAATGGAAACAGTTCAAAACTCAGTAATTGATTGTGATGGAGCAATAACAAAACATCATACACAGCTGTTGGGATCACTAATCTGAAAATCTTAAACTTTCAAAGTACAGATGGATTCTCTCTGCAAGTAGGTTTTCCGCACACTTTTTTTTTTTACATGAAAAAACAAAGCACAAAATAAAAGGGCCTGTTGTCCCTCAATTGCATTGCATTTCTAGGAATGATCTCTAATCCATCTCATGCTACCAAGTTAGACAATAATCCTTTTGTTCAGTGTGAATAAAACTCACATAAGTGGTGCTCCTTCTGCTAACCTTCCTGCTAGGATGCAGAATTAGAAAGAGATACCAAACACTCAGGATGATAGGTAGAGCCTATGGCATTTAGATCACAGTATCTTGAAGCTATTCTATTTTACCTCGTTTTATTATTAAACGATCCCTATTCTGCATACATAGCCTTACAACTCTCTCTATACATTTTGCAAAACACTAAGGGCCACTAAAGCAGCATCCCATGTTCTCTCACAGCTGTTTGTTTTCTCTGGAAACTATTTAATTTGCTCCCTTCCTTGTTCATCAATAGCTATCTTGTGTTCTCAGTATCGCTGCCTAAGCAGGATGGCAGTGAGAGACTCATGTCTGAAAGGCATCCAGAGGTGGGAAAGAGAGAGACACACGGTGGCTGCTACCGTTGGCCTCTCTGCTCACCACCTGCTTGGCTCTTGCCTGGTGCCTGAAATCCCCCTGAGCATGGGGCTTAGCCCTGGGCAGCAATCCCCATCAATACACGCAGTCTGTCAGTCCATCCACTGTTGCTTTGCCACTGTCAGCCTAAATTTACCTTAAAATAATGTGCAGCAGAGATTTCAGTGCTGCAAAATTGGTGCAGATCTTTGAGGTAGGAATTCACCTCACCTGGATTTGTCTGTCCAGAAGTCAGGGTTTTATTCCTGTTAGATCAGCGAGGCTCCTTCACTAGATAGTAGAAAGGGACCCATCTCCTCAGCAACTCAACCCCTCTTGGGCTAGCATGAAAATAATGACTTGTGCTGATTATAGAAAGGACGTAAGAGAGCATATAGAAGGAGTGTATAGACTGACACATAGGAAAACTAACTAAGTGGCTAGCTTGGATAACTAAAGGTAAGTAAACTGAAGCCTCTTCACAGGTATCAGTGTTCAGGAATATCTTAAACCTCGTCTAGAAGTGAAATTTACCTCCTTTAATCTTTCCCAGTAAACTCTTCTCCTTGGATTTCACATCTCTTTGTCCCTCTTTGCTCTCCTTGATATGCTCTTAGTCTCTGTGGAAAAGGGAATACTGAAGACCACAATATTTGGGGGAAACAAAACAAAACAAAAAACTTACATTAAATATAATCTCAAAATTATTGCTATTGTAACATAAAACACCACGAGGCTGCAAACTCAGGTAAGATCAGGTACCTTAACTCCTCTCCTTGCTCTTTTCCTTTGTTGGGCAAATTCCTGCATATATAACCTATTTTACTTCCTAAAATGTGAATCTCATTTTTTGCTGGTTTCTTCCTATTCTTCCAACCTGATCATTAATGAACATATTAATTAAAATACTGACATACTTTGTCTGTAGTTTGTCTGACACCTTCCCTGAATCCAATACTTTTGCAACTGACTTTGATGTTGACAAATGCTGTATTTCTACAGTGACTCACATATTGTATTATTTATAGATTTATAGTTTCTGCATAGTTTCTCTAGGAAAAGTTAAATACTCTTGCATTATTTCACCACCCGTCCTCTTTTCTGTCCCAGTAAATGAAATGAATTCATTAACATCCAGCTAAAGTATTATTGTATTCTCCTAGTTATTTCACTAAGATATTACATAAGCACAAGAGGGTCAAAGCAGAGAACTGCCAGCGAAAAAAAGTGTCTCGTGAATATTGTTGAGCAGCACATTAACATTATTTAAATTCCTTTTAAAGAGCAGTCCTTCCCCCCATAGTTTCTTCTTGACAGGTGTCAGTAGATGAAGAGATGAGTGCGGGGGTGGGAGCTCTTTTCTAAAAGGATTTTAAATAATGTTACTGACATTATTCGAATCAAAATTACTGCCTAAGTGATGTTATAAGGAGTTTTGTGTTTTAAAGGGTATCCAATTATGCAATGTTCCTCAGTAGCCCGAGCTGCTGAGCAGCCCGTGTCCCCATGTGGGACCAGTGCGCTCTCATTTTCCCCGCATACGTGGTGCTGCACTGGCACACGATCGGTCACAGTTATTAAGTGAGCGTTTGACAAATATTGGTCCAAGGAGACGCAAGTGAGCTTCAAGGGTTTAATGCGCTGCCTCGGTTTGCTCTGAACCTTTGGCACTTCAGCAATGCGGCGGCAGCAGAATGATGGGGATCCCGAGGCGCTGGTCATGAGCGATTGGGTATGCATTACGCTTCAAGAACGGCTGAAAAATAACACAGGTTTTCCAGTGGAGATTCTTAGGTAAACCTAAGGGCACTACAGTTCTGCACTGTGCCCTCTCTCCTCCCATTTTTCTTTCTGATCTATTTTTCTTTTAATAATGGTGTTTTTCTGCCTTTTCAGGTGAGTGGCCTTCTCTGAAGTAAAACTAAAATCATTTTTTTTCCCTTCAACATCCTCTAAAAAATAGGAATAATAAACGAGTGTTATATGCCTCTAATTTATTTCTGCATATATTTGAGGATGTCAGCAAAGAGGCACTGCAGATTTACAGTGATAGATGAAATGTTATAGGTAGAAGTTTATATTTTAAGCGATCTGTCCAAAATTAACTACTGCTGTTGATAGCTACTAGAACTGACTTGTTCTCAATGTATCTCAAGGAAGAATTAACAGGTAAAGTGGGGAAACAAAGAATATGACGTTTTTGGTCTGTTTCTGCCAGTAGCTCATCAATACCCCAATTTATCAGTCCACATAAAAATCAACTTATCCATTCAGAGAAAAATACTCCATTTCAACTGAGCTGGACTTAAACAAGTTCCTAAGCGCTTTGCTAAATCAACGTGGGCACATCATACAGTAAATCATAGCCATGGTCCCCCTGTGACTTACCACTGTGATCAGATGCATGCTCTTAGCTCAAATTTAAATATTTAGCACAGGAGGACTGAGCAGGGCATGTTTTATTTCACTGTTACAGAGAGCTAAGAGGATGCAAATGGCCAATTAGAGCAGGCCCATGGTTAGCTGTCAAACCTTGAAATCTTAAATAGATTAAATGTTGTTCCCATAACCTCTGTCAAATGTAGAGCCCTGCTAAAGGTGCTGAGGGGAATAACGTAAGTTGTTTGCAAATAAGTTTTAAAATACCTTTCCCAGTCAGAGTTTGCCAATTTTGAAACACTGAGGTGCTGTGGATCTTTTTCCAGAAAGTATTTATTTCCTGCATATATTGGGAGGAAGAAAAGCATTAAATAACCCTGAACTGAAAATGGAATGAAGACAGTATAGGGGTATCAGCTAATATCTGTCTGCTAATATGCAGCTGATATAGCCATAGTAATTCAGAACTGGGAAGTTATTACTTGAGCATTTGACAAATGTCAGTGTAAGGAGTTGCAAGTGATCATAAAACAAACTAAAATGAAGGCTAAATAAAATTATTCCTAAATAATAAAAAATTCAGAGAACCACCAGAAGTCTGAGATGTAAAAAATTAAATTTCCTAGTATAGCCTCATCTTAGTACAAGTTTGTTCCCTAGAGTAAATTTGCTATGTATATAAAAGCATCCTGCAATCTCACAAACAGAAATTCTATTCATTATGTATTTTATTGCTATATATTGAAGGAATCCTGCAAGGCAAACAATCTATAAGTACACTATCCCTCCCTAAACTGAATTTCAAGCTGGCTTAGAGAGGCTATTTGACCTGATTTTGGTTTTTTTTTGGTACTCTGTCTGACTAAATAATCAGACCCCCAAAAAACAACAACAAAAAAACTGTTTTGCACAGATCAGAGATTTCATTTTTAGTGTACATGTAAATATCTGAATGTGAATAAAAGTTCCTAAAGCTGTTGTGATTTTCTGTTAGACAAAACATTCCTAGATGCAGGTAAATATGTTATGATATGCCTCTGTACGGCAGCTGGAAAATACAGCAATAAGCAAAAACTCAGTATTTGAAAGGAGTAGCCCTAAAGTCCTCCTTTTTCTTTTTTTTTTTTTTTATTCTGAATGATTAAAACTGGACTAATTTTTCTCACAGGTCTACAATGGAGAATTATCTAAGACAATTTTACTTCACTGCTTCATCCTCACTAGGACCTATTTATATAATACTATATGTTTATGAGGGTCCCTTCAGACTCATAGACATGATCTATGGCTCAAAGCAGAGAAACAAGGATCATAACAAGAGATGAAGGAAAGCGGGTGGGAGGAAAGAGCTTTACAAGTGAAGGTAATTGGCTGATAATTGCAAGCAGATTTCATCACTTAATCTTAGAAAAAGGACAGAGAGAAAAAGAGGTATAGCTTGAGCTCAGTGCTAAAAATTACAGCTCCTGAGAAGGTATTTGAAAGCAGAGAGCAACCCCCAGAATGGTGGAAAAGAATAAGAAACAAAAGTACATACAGAAAAAAAGAGTGAAAGGCTGTGAGTTTCTAACAATCTGAAGATCTTGCTAGGGAAGAAAATTGTCGAAAGATAGTAGGAAAAAAAGGAATTTAAGGATTTCAGTCCTTCTGTTATACTTCACTCTGTTGCTTATGATTATGTCTTTGTTGATACCTACCGTATAGAAATGCAAGAGATTACCAGCAAAATAGACTCCAGGCTGCCAGGCTGTAGTAGTGTATGCATTATTTTCACTCAGCAGATCTCAAATAATGCTATGGAGACAATTGCTCTTTTTCTCTGAGATGTGTCATACACAAAACCTTTGAGAGTCCCATACTAGCTTCTCATCTACAACTTTTCTCTCCTCTTCCTGAGAGAAAGTGAAAAAAATTTAAAAAGGGACCCTATTTCCACTTTAACAGCAGTCAGTTTTTCTATTAATTGCTAGTAGAAAACTCATTTTTTGGTTCAGTGTAGAGTTGGAAGTAAAAGTTTAGGAATATATGCCTAGGAGAATTGTCTTTAGTCACTCCTATGGTGTCCTCTGCAGACATTCTCATAGAATGCCTTTCACAGACACAAAAGTAGCTCAAAGTTTCCAGCTCCAGATTGCTTTAATGATTGGGAAATATGTTCTAGTTCTACTACTATATTACTGATTTATGGTCCATTTGTTCTTGTGTCTCTAGCTTTTTTTTCTTCTGCTCTGATGTTCCTCATCGTGCAGCCCCCATGCAGTTATAGAGAGAAGGATTCTGCTTTTTTAGACTTCCAAGGTAGACTTCTTGTGCCTCTAGTTCAAGCCCGTATCATCAGGTAAGGTCTCTTAAAGACTTCAGCTGCAGCACAAATGCTTTTTGCTCTGTGTCACACATATCTTTCCTTAGGTATCATATTATTCTTCCTATCTTCCTTCACTTCCAGCTCCTGAGAAGCTTTTCTCTCCTGCAGAAGAATGCAGTTATGGTGAGGTGCATTTTTATGCCTCTATGATGGACTACTGCTTTTCACTGCATATATTGCTGAATGGAAGAAAATAATGTTCAATCTCAGTTAGTTACCGACCTCCCCAAGTATCAAGATGAGCCGCAAACATATCTTTTGCTTGCTTGACTGCTGGTGAACCCTGCTCTTTGAGCAATTCATAAATAAGATTCCAGTCACCTTGGAGAATCTCCCTGTAGGTGCTTCTGCAACTGCGGGACTACTTTATAACTACTTATATATAAATCATACAGCAGATGATAGAAAAACAATAATTTTATTGTACAAGAATATGTTCGCCAAAAAATGTTAGCATAGGATTGAACTACTTGTAGATCACATCAAGAGATTTTCCTCATTGATCAGTTTTTCACTTTTAAACAAAATGAAACTTGTTACAGCTGCCCCCATATAAAAATCATCTTATTGTGAATTTTACCTATTTATTATCTGCTAAACACACAGATATTCTAATAATGACCACCAAAACAAAGACCATGGAAGACCATGGAAATATAATGTGGACTGCACTAACCGCAGCAAGTCAGAGCATCTTGTCTTTTCAGGTCAGTACATTTGATTTCACAAGCAGAAGGAAAATGAATATTATTGTAGTCCATGACATTTGCAGGGATTTTCAAAATGAATATTTATTAAAATCAAACAAAGCTTCTCTGGAGTCCAGTTGGTGTTTACTAAGCTCTTCCTTTAAATAAATTGCTTGAACCTTTCCTTGTATTTGCAAGATGAAAAAGAATGAAGACACTTAGCCAAGCAGGAAGCAAAAAGAAAAGCAATTCAGAAATTCTTATTTAACAATAAAAAAGATTTTATTCACTTATTATTAAATCAACTTTTTTTTTTTTCTGTAAACTGAACACTT
The DNA here is from genome assembly GCA_013389825.1 of Crypturellus undulatus. Taxonomy (NCBI): domain Eukaryota; kingdom Metazoa; phylum Chordata; class Aves; order Tinamiformes; family Tinamidae; genus Crypturellus; species Crypturellus undulatus. The sequence continues at coordinate 12,693 of VWPW01006109.1, forward strand.
AATGTTTTTTTTTTTCTTTTGGTAGTAATTCTTAGGATTTTTGTTTTGTTTTGAGGAAGTGCTGTTAATTGTTTTTTGATCATACCTAATGAAAGACAAGACATCAATAACTAATTGATCTAACTAAGTAACTGTAAGTTGGAAGTGCTGGAACCCACACATTGGGGGAAGGTGTGTGCCCTCGGCTTCGTGTAGTCCATGTGATTAGAATTTTGGGGGATTAATTGTAAGAAGATGCCTAGAAACATGTAGGAGTTCATTAGTATTTTATAAGCACCTAGTGTGGTGGTTTATTTGCCTTATTGATGAATTGATCCTGACTGGATAGCTCACTTATTGCAGGATAATGACACATTAATAAATTCACACGCCTCTTTGGTACAATTTGATTTAAACCGCATAAAATTGAGCAGTTTTTCCTGCAACGCGCTGGAATGGGAGAATTGGTTTTAGAGCACAAGGGTAAGCTCCACTCGGATGCTTAAAGTTAAAGTACAGGAGAATTTGGGGGAAGATACTTCTAAAAATATAAGAATTATTATTATTATTGTCATTATTTATATTCACTGCACTAATTTGCAAAATTATACCATCTAGCAGGATACTTCTAGAGGAATTGAACAAACAAAGCCTTGCAAGGGGCTTTCCCAGATATTTTCCAGTCCAGTGGAATTACAAGGGCTGTGTAATTCCTGCTTGGTAAATCACCCTTCCAGGAGAAATCCAGCGCAGATTCAGGATCAATATTCCATTTTATTATTTTAAGTTTATCTCCAGTAACTTTCAGTGTGTGAGCTGCACAAAGGATAATTAGCAGAGATCAACAAGATGATGGACACCAATAATTTTAAATATAAGCAACAGCTTCTGAGCAAAAGCAAAGGAAATGAAGGTGGCAAGCTGTGAGATGATACCTGCAAAATGGACTACCTGGCAATTATCAGAATGAAAAGGACAGTTGGAGCTGATGGTGCTGTCAGAAGAGAGCTGTGGAAAAGGAATAAGCAAAAATGTAAAAATATGTAATATATATAGATAGTGTAAAAGAAATGGAGAATTCAAAAGTACGCCAGAACACCCATTGAGTTTGTTTTGAACTACTCCAATCCATTTTTATTTTTACTTTATTTCCTTCTTTTGGCCTGAAAACTGTAACCACTGATTCTTTCCTGCTGGTCTCTATGCCTCTTTTAGCTACCTAAAAAAAAAAAAAAAAAAAAAAGAAAATCAAAGAATTACGGCACAGCACCATCTACGGTTGCTAAAACTCCTCAGAACCACAGCATTAGAGGCTCCGGGCTGTGCTCAGCAAAAAAATGGGCCATTATTTAAAAATATATCAAAGAAGAGCTGAAGCAGCAGTAATGGGGGGGTCTCGTGTGTATTACTTGGGTTACAAAATTATTCTCTGATGTTATTGGGGCCACATTCCAGGAAAGTGAGATAGAACTTCGCAAAAAGTATAACCAGGTGCAGTTTATTTAAAGAAAAGGAGGAGGAGGAAAATATTTCACTGACTTAGGGGAAAAAAAAAAAAGTGAGTGCAATATTAGTGTGAGCAGCCTGGTAGCGAGAGCAGAACATCAGGAGTCAAGACTTAATTTCAGTGCACAGCCTTAGAAATGATTGTTTTTAGCAAGCCTTTTAACCTCTGCTTATAAGCAGAGCTCCTCAATATTTTGTGGAGGACTCAGTTAGACCTTTAACTTTTCTAGAAGAAAGGTTATTAGATATACAGTGGTGTATCTCTAAACAGTAAGTTATAAAGAGCAAAGCATATTTTTACCTAAATGCAAGAATATGCACAATTATTGTAGTATGTGGATAATATGTTTGGCTAACTCCTTCATATGAGAAGCATCTTATTTTGCTTTTTTTTTCCTTTCCATTTTCAAATGTATCTCTTAGTGGATCTGCTGCATTCTAGATGACAGGCCTTATATACCTGTCATATTAGCTATTCTCCTAATAATAATAATAATAATTCTGAACATGCACAGAGTTATTTTTGTGAATTACACAACTTCAATGTAAATGAAAGGAGTTTTGAGCAGATCCTCAAGATCCTACAGAGACAACAACAAACCTCTGCAGTGGGGGCTGCGTCAGACAGACAGATGAGGTGTCAATCTGCAGGTTCTGGCAGACATGGTTACCATAGAACCACGGATAATTTCTAGATGTGAAAAATGCTTATTTTGATGTGTCTTGAATTGGTTAAGGAAATATTTATCATTATTTGGGATTTACCTCATCCAAGTTTCCCCCTCTTAAGTTGGATGCTGTTCAGATGATGTCTATGGTCAATGGGAAACAAGAGGCATCCTTAGAGCATGGAGATATGCTGTTTATCCTGAAGATTTTTACTAAGATAGTTTTCTGTAAGACAGATCCTCCCTTTCTTAAGATATGACATGATCTGAGGAAAATTTGGAAATTTTATCAGCAGAGAACTAACAAACATCCTAAAATATTAATCAAGATCAGATATCTTGGACTGGAGGGACAAACTAATACCTCTTTACAATTTTTGGCTAAATAGATGTTAATAACATGCCTGGCTTCAAATCTAGACTTGGTCTTGTCAGCCAATTGGTTTAAATTCATATCATCAGAGAGGTATCATCAGATTTGCTGTAAAGCTGTTCCTTCTATCCTAGGAATGTGTGACCTCTAAGCAGGACTACTGTAGATTAGCTACCTAATGATTACTTTTGATCAGATTAAAAATGCAGAAAAATCTGGGGAAGGTGACACTGTTCTTCACCAGATGAAGAGACACAGCCCTCATTTCAGTTAACAATGCCAAGTTATGGCATGCAAAAGATCATCTCACTGACAAAGAAAGAAGGGAGAGAATATCTCTATTGTTAATTATAACAATTAATTTCTGATGGATAGAACATTTAATAGAACAAAATAATTACCAGAGGATTGCCTAACTTAACTTTTTGATTATTCACAACTTTGAGAGAGCAGCTTTCATGCTCTGCAGGTGTTACATGGTTGTGCACCCATTGCTTTGCAGGCTCTGCCAGTGAAGCTGAAGGATCTGGAGACTCAGCTCTACAAGGGTCCATTGGGGACATCCAGGTTCATTTCTCTTCTCAGTGATGCAAAGTGCAGAGGCAGGAGTATGTCCTACCTCCAAAAGCAACTTTCAAACCTTGTCCTGATGCTCCTTTTTCAAGTAGTCGTTGAATCAGGACTTTAGCATGTGTCCCAGGAACTTCTTTGAGAAACAGAAATATTCTCCTTAAGCAAGGGCTCATGAATACTTGTGGAAGAATATGAAGTATTTTCTGAGCTTGTCGGCAGCTACCGAATGGGAAATGCTCATTCCAAAAAATAGTCTCTTATAAGGGGGGAAGCTTCTAAGATGTGATGGCTATAGGAGTTGCAGGAAAAGGCCTCCAAGATATATCTGGCAGTGTGGAAACAGCGATTTGACAGAGCTTTTCTTTAGATGATCTTCTCTTATTCATAAGAACAGTTGCGTCATTTAAATGGAGACAAAATCTGCAAAGTGTACTCTGCAAAATGGATATTCATATTGCATTTCTTTATCTGACTTTGAAGCTTTTAGGAGACTATAGCGTGACATTAGGAAAAAAAAAAAAAAAAAAAANATGACATTAGGAAAAAAAAAAAAAAAGCATCAAAGGAAACCAAGCAGCCAGAGTTACATCAGGGAACAAAGTGAAATCCTTCCTGAACAAGCGATTATCAAATTACAGACCTGTCACTACAGTTTCCTGCAAAGGGTCAGCACCTTCTCCTGCTCCTGACAGATGAAGAAAGTGTGACAGGCATGATCAATATTTCAGTTAACTAAACAGCTGACTAATAACAGGACTTGTGGCAGGCAAACGTTCGTTTGAAGACAATGAAATAAATGTCTTTTCAAGGATGTTTAATTTATGTTTTTGCTTTGTTTTTGTTTTCTTTTTCTTATTTGTTAAACAGCTTGCACAAGTCTGAATTTTTCCTCTCCAAATCTGAGACTTGCATGTTCAAAAAGACATTTGCAAAGAATCTTACATGCAGGAAAAAAAAGTTAGAAGACTGCTTAAATTAAAAGAAGAGCATTTTCAGATGTCTATTTGTCAGCTATAAGAAGACAGTCATGTTAAAAGGAAACATTAGCACATTAAATGTGTTTCTATGTTTCCCTCATGCCTTGATCCCTCTCCTATTTCCTCATCTGACTCATATAAAGGAGAGCAGGTTACAGAGCCAAACAAGCAAATCTGTCTGGAAGAAGAGAACGCAATATCTGTTGCTTAACTATTTTTCTAACATTAGTGATCTGTGAATTCTGCTTGATGAAGCTTTCCCAAAACTTGAGCAAGTTTACAATATTTTAAAATCTTCCTTTTTCAAAAAAAAAAAAAAAACCTTTTAATAGTGCCCTGTTTCAGAAACCCAAACTGTGGGAGACCTTCTGAGTTCAAGACAAGCTTGCTAGGGAGCTAGAAAGCTAGGTCTTGAGTGGCAAGCAAGACCCCTCAAAATGGAAACATGTGCCCATGTCAATGGTTCCCCTTAATCAAGTGAATGTTCAGAAGGAAAACAACACGGATGTCAATGATATCCCAACCTCTCCCTTTGCAAATGCTTTTCCTTGACTGCTGGCCTTACCAGAGCGGTCATCATTTGCTCTTTGGAGGGTCACAGATTTAGAGGACGGCCTCCTGCCTGTTTTCTAGCACGTAAAGAACCCCGAAAAGGATTATATTGCAGATTCCATCTTCTGTATAGTCATAACATTCAAAATACCATTAAACATTTGCTTTCCCTTCTCTGTGGGTTCCTATACCCTACAGCTTACTGCATTTCAGAGTCTGCAGGGGTTCATATTGTACTCCGAGTTGTGCGTAATGCTGTAATGCTTCTATAAAGCCATTATGCGAAAGAATGTTGCAAGCTTTGTTTCCTATTTTTGTGTGACACTTATTTATATACCTTATTATGTATTGAAGTCCCTAGTGATCATTTTTCACAGTGACCGAGCTTGCCTATGCTTTCCCTACAGGCCCTGAGAATAGTGGCCCTGCATAATTGTAGCATTTTAGACTCCTCAACAGCGAATCTGCTTTGATGCTGCCTTCAGCAGCTAAAGCTTCCTCATTTAGGCAGAGTATCAGCTGCGTATGATAACGGCTTGGCCTTTTGCATGATAAAAGCCGCATTTCCGCAAACAATAAACTCCAAAATAGACCGCTCTTGGCTAAAGCGGCTCTGGTCCAGCTGGACGCACTAGGGCAGGGCTGTGGGCGCTGCTGTTCCTGCTCCTTCAGCTTCAACCTAGCAGAGATGGGCTGTGCGGAGGTGACAGCCTTTGCTTTGTCACATGCCTCTGAATCGAGTTACGTTGATGTGGCCAAGCCTGAGGTAAGCAAATAGAAGATTACTCCCATCTTAAGGTGCTTGTGTCCAAGGGTGCTGCAATGAGGGAATTAATGGCTGTACTTCTATAAGCACTTAGCAAGATGCCAGCTACATATTTCTCCTTCTTACCCATACATTATGACCCTAAGCAACTCATCACAAACTGATCTAGGGGGAAAGGAAGAGATCTGTAAGGGATCTGTAAGCTAGAGCTTGCAATTCAGTGACTTCTGTTTGTATTTATGTTCCCACCTCCCATGGACTTTACTTAATGCCTCAAGAAACCTTTTATCAAGCCCAGAAGAACACCAGTCCCAGCAGGTTATGGTAGGGCTTACACTGCTTGATTCAGACTCTCATGCTGATTCAAATTACTTTCTATCACACATCAAAGAAACTTCCAAAATTTGGCGTGTTCAAATTGCTGTACTATTTCTGGGTGTTGTTTATTACCATTAAACACTCAAAGCCTCCAGGCTCAATTAGCTGTTTCATTTTATAACAGCCTTTAGCATCCACGCGTTCATGCATGAATCCCTCCCTCCCTCCTTGTAGAACCTGAAGGCTATTTGTTCCTTTATCAAGGCTCCTTCTGAAGCTTGTAACCCTTGAACAGCCCACATGGATAGGGTTTTCTATGAGGCAAATCCCTTAGTCAATCTTAATGCTTTACGGACATCATGAGACCTCTCTTGTGTGAGCTGTAATCTTTAATTCTCCTCAAAAAGCCAGTTTACCTCAGTTGGCATTTACCCTCCTTAACTTCGGCCATCTAAAAATTGGGTCGCAAGCGTAACCTAGTTGTTTAAACTGCCTGTGAATTCAAAAAAGCGATGGAGACATCAACAAAGAATGATCAATTCCTTCCAAAGATGGATGTCCATTCTTACGGCTGTAAGAAGCTCTTCCTGTTGAAGAGCTACATTCCTGCATTGGCTTTGGGATGATTGCCTTTGATGACTAACTTTTATGGATACAACTAGATGATGGGATGATAGATTGTCCTGATGTACCTGTTTCTGACAATTTTTAAAATACAAGCATGGGATTTTAGTAATACCAGCAGTAAATATCATTTACGTACTGCATATTTGTCAAAGTACTAGAAAACATCTCACAGCTTCTTTTTTTTTTTCTTTTTTTAATGTTGAGACTGACTGAAAACTCGTCGGAAGAAACAGACTGAATCCAATGGCTTCATCTCCAAGACCCTGTACTTACATGTGTACAGACTTTCATAAATTATCTCCAAGACAAAGGAGTCTTCATTCACAGCATGGTAAGAGCTCGAGTCAGACAGAGCTCTGAGATGAATCTGTCTACACATTTTCCTTAAAATAAGCATTCCAAAAGCACCACATGAACCTTGGTGCTCTGAATCTCCTTTTCCATCTGAAAAATGAGTAGAACCATGAAGAAATAGAGAAATTCAGACCTCCCAGGTGTTAAAAAAGAAAACAAATCTCCGCTCCGCTCATTGCAGCACGTTCACACATTTCATATTCACCGACTCCAAAGAATTTCACCCATGTGGAACTCTGGAAGAATTTAGGAAGAATGATAAAGTTTATCCTAGCAATTTAGATGAAAATTATCTCTTCTCTAAGCAAAGTCCACCAAAAGAAATAAATATGATAATATAATAAAAAGACATCCTGAGATGACCAAAGGCACCAAGACTTTTTCTTCCTCTAAGCAACTGGCCTGACTTTCTTCGGAAGGATTTTCACAATGAGAATCTTATTAAGTCCACGGCTGCTTTGAGATTCCCAGCTGCCAGCAGTGTTAAAGATTTCACTATGTTTTGTTGGGGTTGCTAGCCTATATTTCCCGTTCTTCATTGAAAACGGACATATTTAGCTGTGTGATGAATTGGGACAACGTGAACTGCTTGGCATTTGATCTAAGACCTAGCATGTGATGAATACACTGGTATCAAATAGCATATGATAGATGTGAAGCAGCATTGACAAGGAGAAAAAGACATTCCATTTCACAAGAGAAAAGGAAGTGTCTACTTTTCTTTTTTTTTCTGCATTAATATACCATCTTCAGAATCTCATCTTTCTCTTTGTATGTTTTGATGCTGCATTCAGGCCCTAGAAAGTGGTGAGATGGAAGAATCTCACCGATGAGAGAAATTTGGTTTTAAAACAACCACTGTAAGCAGATACGGGTGAGAGGTATGTTTGCTCAATGTCAAGAGAGCAGAGTAGGCTTTGTGAACTCCTAAAAAAAGCCAAACGACCTCTTGGGGAGAAAGAATCCTCAAAAATTCTTAATAGAAAATTAAAAGTGAGACTTTCAGATGGCATGCAGTTGCAAAAACAAAACAAAACAAAAATAACCTCAAAATTCCCCACCACAACTAATAAACAGCAGCTCAAGCGCTGCTTACTACATTGAAAGGCTATACACATTTTTGAGGTTTATTTTCAGAGCTTCACCTTCTAATTTTCTTATAAGATTTTCTATTTCTTATAATACCCACCTTTCTACTCTCAGAAGTAATACAATGGAATGAATGTTACGAATGCTACTACAGTTGTTCCTATTTAAGATGAATAAATGTTGCAATATTTTTGGTCTTTTAAAGATAAGGTTTTGCTGTATTTACTTGAAGTTCAGTGTAATCACCTAACTTCAGCACCTGCTGTCCAGAGCCCCTGGTGTTTGGTGAGACACAGACAAAAAGCCTGGCAAAGCTTTTCTGTGCTTCTGTTTTCACCCGACATATAAAATGGAGCAGCTGCAATTTCTTATCTTCCTAGTCGGGTGCTGTGAGTAATAACTAACAAATGCCTGCAAGGTTCTAAGAACTATAATCCTATTTACTGGAGAGGTCAAACTCCGGTGTTTCCAAGAGGAAAAAAAGATTTTGTAATGTGAAAAAACAAAGGTTCGTTCCAGTGCATACATTAGTCCTGAAGAAAGGTGTGCATCCTTCGAAGATGATGCGAAAGAACAGTAATGCATAGAGATTAATACTGTCTTTACTTGAATAAAGATCATTTGATTTTTTTCCCAAACCATCCTTTACACAAATCTATGCTTTACTGTAAAGTTAAATATCTATATTGTCTTAAGCATGCATCTGTATTCTTACTTGTTTTGCCCCAAGATGGTTCAGTCAGAGTAATGTACTCCTGATCTCAATGTAGACTTCGATATTCATGGAGACCCTGTTCTGTTAAACCATCTCAGAGAGCCGTAGGACTGAACACAGACTGTGTAGAGAAAGGGTCATGCAGGAAGGTGCAGATGTTTTTATTTAGATGATAAATATGTCTGCAGACATCTTGAATGTTTTGAAGTCCACTGAGGTCTAATATCAGCAATGTTGTTATTTATGTACAGGCTTTATTCATACACATTGTACTTTATTCTTACTGCTATCCAGTTTTGTCATTTAGAGTAGGCCAAAGAGGGTCAGGATGTCTCGTGAGAGAGCACTGCCTCCTAGTCCCTATCCTAATGGCAAAACAACAAAATGGAGAAAATTGCTTCAGTGATAGAGGTAGGACGTAGGAACAATGGTGGGACTGACTACTTGAAGTCAACACAGCTGGACATTCAGTAGTGATGGTGGTTGGCAGTCCACAGACTTTGAATGAGCAAATTTCCCTGCTTCTACACTCATTACTCAACCTTTTTTTTCAGTGCTCTACAGGACCAAACCCAAAAAAATCATTCCAGGCTAAAGACTACTAAGAACTGAAAGCACTGAAGCTAAACAGGCCGCATAAAGCAACAATTAGATTATGCGAAATTCATACTTAAATAATATTTAATCTGAATTGCCTGAAAACACATTTTAATCTGTTAGACTGAATTATCTCCTAGATATTTAGAGTAGGTATTGGATACTGTCATCTCATCTGCTTTGGTTTCATTAGGCTGTGTACAGACTTTCGGAAATGAAGGGTGAAAACCCAGTCTGAAAGCAGTGTATTGTTTTACAATGTTGTCATCTTACATTGTGTCATTTCCTATGGTATTAAGAGTTGTCACATCATATTATGCTGCAGGTCAAGTAAATGCTAATATGATGGGACACACGAGATATAGATAGCAGGAGCCCAATCGGAATCCATTTGCATAACCTAATCAACTTCATTAATTGGTTGATAAGGCAATACAATCACCATAGTTTTCAGAAAAATAAAAAATATTTTGCCTAAGTACACGTAGTCCAAGGACTGATAAGATCATGAGCAAGTGGAAATTTAAGCTTCCCGTCAGAAAAAAATGCCAGATTTATATTTGTATAAAGAAATTTACAACATGCATACACTCACATGTAAAATACTCAATCACACACTGCAACCAGACATTTTTGGAAATACTATTGGTACTAAATAGCTTTTCATGTTCAATAACTCTAACTATCATAAACTGTTTTCCTGCAGAGAAAGTCTCATCAGTGGAATCCTAACAAACTAGATGAAAAAAGCACTTAATATTGCAGAGAAGAGAAAGTATGGCAATACTGAGATTTTCAAAATCATCTGACATATTTGAAATTCCATGGACAGACTAGATAATACATACGTATTTTTTAAGTTTTAGGAGATTATATTTAATAAATATGAAGTCTTTAAGTACTCATCTCATAACTCAGAATGTTTTCTGAAATATACAACTGTTTTCAAATGAGCCAGTTCTATTTTCTGTCTTAAATACTGAAGATGATCTCATGTCCAGAGAGTTTAAGCACATTCCTAACTCTGTGTTGGCAATCGAGCTAAGAGGATTCATGGAACAATTAAGTATGTGATAACTTTCAAATAAAATAGGAAATGTGCTATTTTTTTGCTTAAATAAAACTTTTAATAGCTTTAGGTTCATGTCTAATAGTCATTTGTAAAAATAATATCAGAAAAAGAAATGTGAAGAGCCTAATACTTGTCTAATATTTTTAAAATGGTTTGGACTGCAGTGATCTGCCTAAATCCTCTTAGCAGCAGCTCCTCTCAGGAAGAAAATCACTAAGGGGGCCTATAGATCTGCTTACATATCTAATTTCCAAAGAGGTAGGAGTTCAGTGAATCTAGGATGTGCTGCCCTTAGCACACACTGTGAAATGCTTGAATTGTGCATTTTTATAGATTTACTCTGTAGTGTCTGTACAGTGACATGAGTTTTCCACTGCCAGCTGGACGACTATGCTATAATGTCACCATTTCCTGAAAGAGATTTCTGAAACAAATAATGACCAGCAGCAAGCAATAAACGCCCATCAAATCTTCTAACAAAATGGATGGAAAGTCAGAAAAGACATCAAGAATAAGAAAGGAGCCATAGATTATTCACACAAACGGAAACTTGTCAGATATGAGTTTATATAGGGTTTGCAGCTATTGCTGACATGCTTAGTAGAGTTAAGCAATTATATTCAGGTTTATTTAAGCACTAAAATTACTAGAAGTCTGCAGATTTTCAGTCTACCATACTAAAAGTGTTTGATGCTTGGCCAAATTACAGTTTCAAATTCTAATTCTATGTTTGATGGTGCAGCAAAACATATGATCTTATGCCTATATAGCAACTGACACTGTAGATCCATAGTCTTGATTCAGTTCTCTAACTTAACTGCTAAATAAACAATAATAGTAATAGGTGCTTGCATTAGTAATTACCAAAATAATGTGTTTATTTAATTGCTAATGTAATTTAAATGTGTGTCGCTTGGAAGTTTGCTTCAGACATAGAAGATCTTTGTGTGTCAAATTCCATAGTTAATCATTCCCATATTACTTTTTTTCAAATCTGTCCTGCCAATAATTTAGGTAAAGTGATTCATTTAAAAAAAAAAAAAAAGAAAAAAGAAAAAAAAATTGAAAATCAATTTCTGTCTAATATTTCTTTAGCTACTGTATAACTTAAATTTGAGTCACTGTGGAAATTTATCATGAAATTAATTTATTCTGGCCACCACCGCGGTAACCTGGAGAGTGTTAATAACGTTATACCTTTGGAGGAGATCTTTTTATTACTTGTCAGTCCTAAGCAGTCTTATTAGTTCCATTTCATGATCAAGACCCTCAGTATGAGAGCATGGTGCCTTTCTGAACTCTCTCTCTGCCTGATGCTGCTTCTGGCTATAGGACTTTGCATTCATGACAGAACAATGTCCATTTTCAGCAGGAGGTACATAGACTTCCATTGAGCTTCAACTGGCCAGAGTAAGCATCTGAATTTGAAGGTCTAGGTGCAATCTTACAGTGAGCTGAACCGAAGTCTTTCCTTTTCTAGATGAAGTTTTTCACCTCCAGATCAGGTGGAAAATAAACAATCTTTGCTGTTCTTGCTTGCTCTAGGTTTAATGCAATTTCCTCCTGTCTTATCCACACCTTCACTGAGTTTTGGGGCTTCTTTTCCTCCTCTTTCCTTTTCCTCCTTTTCCTCCATGCAATGTAGATTGCATGTCTTCAGGCTGTGAGAGAGAAGGTGCTTTGCCTTGAGGAGCAAGCTGTGGTGTTCCCTTGTACAAGGGCTCTGTAGGCCCGTGTTGCCTACAGAGCAAATGGCCCTATTCTGTTGTCAGTGTTGGTTCTCTGGATCCCAGTTGAGACACTGATTTCCATAGGCCACCAGAAGAAATTAAAAGCTTGTCTTACCCTGTTGTAGGCCCCGGTTCTGCACAGCCTTCAGGGAGGTGCCCAGCCCCCAGCATGGGAGCAGTTGCACTGACGTTGATGCTTACGCACATCTCTGCATTAGGTCTGCGGCAGACCGGGTATTAAAACACAACAAAAACACCCCCACTACCTCCCCAGCTGTGACGAGGTGCCCAAAGCAGGTTTGTTTTCCTTGTTGCTTCAACTGGTGGCAAAATGATTGACAAGGGGGTTTGTCATCTTTCACTAGCAAGCTGAAATCATGACTAATGGTCCTCGTGGTAATCACTGAAGTACTGCACCAAAACAATTTAGCTGTTAATTTGTCACATCTCAGTATTCTTCTGAGTCATAAGGCAAATTCATTTTATTTGAACATTCATTAATAAAACAAGGAGGAGGGGAAAAAAAGAGCTTTAAACTTGTTAAAATACCTCATTAGTCTATTTATATAACTGTAAATACACATTTTCATCCTTCTCTTGCTTACATTCTTTGCTGTACTGCAAGGACTCTGTGATAAGCATGTTTATATTAAAAAAAAATTAGAACAGTTTTCTTTTTGGAAAAGTTTCCTTCATATATATATATTATTTTTCCATAATCTATTCCTGTGACACATACCAGGCTAGAAGCACTTAGAAGTCTTGGCTACCATAATTAGCTGCCCCATGGACTGGAACTGGTGTCAGTGATGACCATTAAGGAGAAAGAGCAGGGTCGAAGACACCCTATACACTGCAGAAGATGCCAACGGGCAATTTATGGAAGTTTGCATCCCCAGTGCATGTCCACCTGTGATATTTGTATGTACAAACTGCCCCGTAAATATGCACTATCTATCTAGTCTAGGCCTGCAACTACTGGTTCTTCAGCCTTACTAAAAAGACCGGTTCTTAAAGGGCTGTAAAGGAGGTGAGTGGTGCAATAAGGGATGGAGCTGCTGTCTGCGCTCCATATCTTAGACCCAATTAGCGGTATGGCAAGCACACCTTGCTTTGTCAGATGTGTCTGTTTCTGCGGCCAGAGAGCTCTCCGAGATAATTGATTCTGGCACTTCTATTACTACCCAGAAACACAAGGGCATATTTTTTACAGTCGCTCAGGCAGTAGTTTGAGGAGAACAGTTTTCCTACAGGATATTGCTTACATTACCTATTTGTGCCTTCACCGAGACTGTGTGCAGACGTGACACTCTCGTGCCACGGTGATGAGCTTAACATAAAAATGATAGATTCTGAATGCCTTTCACTGCAGTTTTTTTATTTCTGATATGCCTGTTTGTACTCTAAGTTCGGTCAGTGGGACAGCCCTTAAATTAAAGAAATTCTTACTACTACAGAATCTAGGAGAAAAAATGAATCTGTTATTTATTTGATATCTTCTCTTTTTCTCATTTTTTTTTATGCTTGCAACTAACCATGGAATAAAACTTGCTCTCCAGTTATGAAATGTCATAGATTGCACAGAGAAATAAATGCAATTATGTATATGCATTCATGAGTGGTTTCATGTCAAAATACTTATGGCATGCAGAGATAAAAAAGAAAATACACACTGAAACAATACATCTGGTATTATCATTCCTCGTTGCCTTGTCCAACTGTGTGCTTGTACACAGAGAAATGATTATGTTATGATAATTCAAGGAAAGAGGAAGAATCATCAGAAAAATGTGCTTCTAGTTTTTATGCATAGGTAAGTGTCCCTGCATGTACTTCATTTTTCTTACAGTTACTTAAAGATCATGGAAACTCATGAACATAAATGTTATCAGTGGATTTTCTGTAAAGCAGTGGAAAGAAGATATAACACCATTACTCTCGAGCAATGCAAAGGTAAATTGAAATTTAGTTTTCAAAGCCGATGATAGGCCAAATATTCACAAAAGTCTATTAAATTGTACCTGAAAACCCACAAGCAGATGATGAACTGCAAATGTGTCCACGAAGATTTGTTTATACTCAGTTTCTTCTATTAACTGTAGGCATGAGTATGTTGGTTTATAAATAATTGAATTGGGGTCAAATTTACTGCAGGAAGGTAGGTGCTTTGCTGTGATGTGGCATAGATGGGGCAGTCAGGGGGACAGTGACCAGGCTGTTGGCATGAGTCTCGTTGATGTAGGGCCTGAAAGGAGTTGATCTGTTGCCTCTTAACAAGGTAAATGAGCCTGAAGCACAAAGGACGTCGCATAATGAGCTGTAACACAGCTGTAACAATCGTTTGGGATTGTGTTTTCATATCTCCACTGTCTGCAATCTCTTTGGCAAAAGGATGTGCTGTTTCCTATGCATGAGTATAAGCCTGAGTGCTGCTGTCCCATGAGGAGTGTTGGCCACTGCTCTTGCAGGATGGTGAGATATCTTCTACAGCAACAGCAGTGCTCAAGGACCAGGAGAGACGGGGCCATAAAGGGAGCTGTGCAGATCCTAGGGGACATGGTGAACCAGAAAACACTACAGCAAGCTCCCTTAACTCTTTCTCCCTCCCTCCTTCCACCTTGAACTCTGACACCTTCATGCAAACCTGCTGTGCAGACATCAAAGGAAGCAAATGATTACTAACTGCGAGACACGAGAAAATTATATGTATTCATAGCCAGGCGCTCACTTTGGGTTTTTTTACAGTGTTGAGGGCATTTATGTCTGTTGATAATTAGAGATGTTTATGACATGCATTTACAGTATCTCACAACTTTTTTTTTTTTTCTGTTTTGAAAATCCATCTTCATATTAATGGCTTGAGTGTAGAGTTTGCTGTAGAGTTTGCTAACAATTTAAAGGCAGACACTTTTGACTCTAATACTCATTTGTTCTTCGTATTTTAAATTTTATGTATATCCCTGCCTGAGCTCCAGAAATGCCTTACTCCATCACCCACGCTGCTTCTCCTACTTAAAGATGTAAATGGGTCCCAACTGTACAAGATATTTAGCATATGCTTAAACTTAAGCATATTAATACTCCCACTGAGGTAAATGGGACTGTGTATTTAGAGCCAGGCACACACTAGAATAATTTGTTCATTCAAAACTAAAAAGATCACATATTTGACCTTCTGATTCCTGCACAATCCAATGTCAGCCCAGGTCTTAGTTCTATTTCCTGGCATGTATTTTTCTAAATCATCTTTTGAATAGTCCTCTTGTTTTGCTCCTTATGCTCAGAACTCTCTTTCTTTACAGAGGTGTCAAGTATCTTGCTTTCCTACTTGCTATTCTTTTTCTGTAAGGTGACTCAGAGTGAGGAATCATCCTCTGAGAAGATGTATCTCCAGAACTTGAGAAAGGCAACACAGCCTTTGTTAACTGCACACTGCCGCTGTTGCAGATAGCAATATGTTTTCCAGACATCAAGGTGCAATCTTTCAAAACGGTGCTTTTCAAGCATCAACATCCCTTCCTGACACTTTATCCAGTCTGATGCTTACAGTGATGATCTTAAGAAAAGTGAGGTCAGTAATGCGGTCCTCGCATATCTTAACTGTTCCATTCGTGAACAAACTTGAGCGGATGAAAAAATACGGTTAGACAACACTATCGTTATTTGAGGAACTTAGCCTCAAACTGGTTTCTAATTCCCCAAGGAGGAACTCTGCTTAGGAAACCTGACTCTGTTCAGCAACCCAGAGAGAATGAGGTCTCCTGTTACTTTTAATGTTCCTTCTCTGAGGATCAAAATGTTTTCACACAGCCTCATACAAACCCAATGATACTGCAAGTTTTCTAAAAATTGAGCATTTATTCAGAACTTAAAAAAGAATATATATATATAATCTGAACATTTGAAAGGCTATTTGTCTAACCCTTCTCTGTGCTTGCCTGTCCTTTGTTCAGCTGAGTTTCTCCACACTTTTTGGAGAAGGAATTTTTCTCTTATTATGTGTTTATATAGTGCAAATAATTGGATCTCTCCTAAAAGACTTTCTGTATCCTTTCATAATACATGGGTCTTCTTAACACATGCTGAAAGTAATTACAGCTGTGTGTGCTTTTCATTTTTTTTACAACTTTTCACATGTGCTTCTTAAACGTTATGCAGGAATAATTTTTGCTATAATATTCACAGAATGATGTTTCTTAATGCTTCTGTCTGTTAAAAAATTCCTTATTGAAAGTAAAAGATTCAACATCTCTAAGGACAAATACGAATTTTGCAACATCCTAATCCATTAAAAATAAGTTTTTGCTGGAAAAAAAATTAAAAGAAGACAGCTCAGAGGTAATGCTAGCAGAGATGGAGGAAGGATTATCAGGTAATATATTCAGCTCTGAAAAGATCAGATTCTGTTTTACTTCTGCAGATAATCTTTTATCCTACATAGCATTTTAAATATTTTTACAACACCTTTTGATTTGCTTGCCAAATATTATTAGCAAAGTCAAGAAAATAGCATTTGTCAAACAGCTCCTTGTGCTGAGTGAGAACAAGGAACCAAAGTGAGGAGGAATCACTGTTTACGCAGTGGGAAATAGGAAGGAGGAACCGTAACCCTCTGTCCTTAGGACTAATTTTCTCCAGGAATGTCTTATTCAGAGCAACACTCGCCAGCCTCTCATGGGCCCAAACAGACCCGAACTCCCCCCGTCAATCTCGACTAACAAGGGGCGTCTGTGAGGCCAGGCTTCCCACAAGGTCAGCACAGAAGCTGAGTTTGTTGCAGCAGCTAATGCCCAGGGCAGTCTGGCTACAGCAGAGAAACAGAATGAACTGGAAAAAGAAAATACCATGAAAGTAAAACTCATTTTTTGAGTTGATAGACCAACCAGGGAACATGCATAGGTTTCTCGAAACTCGGTGAATGCAGTCTGAGCACAGCAGAGGTGGAAAATTTAAGAAAGTCAAATTACTTAGTTTGTTCAGTCCTTAGTCTAAAAATCAAGCATAATCAATTAGCCACATTTTATTCTTAATATATGCCTACAGACAGAATTCAAAGTGACAGTAAGACTAATTGTGTAATAATTGTATGTTCAATATGGATTTAAATCTGGATAAATGTCTATGTGATGTATGAAAATATCACCTAGGGAGTTGTCTACAGGATCAAACTTCAGGAGGAAGGCGCAGATGTAAGTGTCAATAATATTGCTTTTTTTTTAGTTACATGTATACAGCATAATTACTCATTGCAACAGCAAATAATATGTGTTATTACTTTTACCAGCTATCTTGTCTGCAAACAATCAACCCAGCTGGTGAAGAATACAAGGTCTAAATTTATTTTCAAGATATTGTTCTTTAGAGCAGATGGATTCTGGGAAAATCCCTCCCGGGGGGGTTAACTGCTGACTACAGGTTACTCTTAGAAATAAGATGACACATCTCCTTGAGTACTCCATCTGCCATAAACAATCTTCAGATCTGCAAATAGAAACTATTAGCTTGGTGTATTTGATTTATAGAGCTATTAAAAGTGATTCTGTGTTTAGTGGAAGGCCCTGCTGTTGAACAAGAACCTGCTTCACCTGACTGAAACACACCAGAAGAAGCTAATAACCACATGGATGCTGTTGCGGAGGAGATGTGGTGGGGTGGTCAAGCACTGGGTAATGATGGAGTTCGTGGTCTCTCCTCCTTCATCCACTACCACACCTACCTACCATCCATCATCTAGGGAAGCACATTCTTCTTTTTTCTTTTTTTTTCCATAATAACTGCTAAAAGTGAGGATGGACTAAGACGGAATAATGATTAGCAGCTTGCAGCTCATTCACAATGTTCCTATTCTTCTTCCTCTGAAAGGGAATTCACCGTGTTCAAATTACCAGTGGGTCTGCACTTGCAACTGCGACATGTGCAGCCCTCCCACTGAAATTAGCCTGAATAGAAGCCATGGGGTCTACAAGGATAAGGCTTGTTAATTGGCTTTTATATGCATCTATTACTTGATTGGATTCTCCTCTCATATGCACGTGGCCACAGATTCTAAATAAATAAATAAATAAAGGCAAGAATTGCCTGTTAGAGCCATAAAAATAAATCTTGTTACTTTCCTGACATCCTGACAAAAAACCTCTAATCAATTAATGGACTCTTACTCTACGTCTCTCTCTGTCACTAACCCCTGCAGCCGTGGACCCACTGGCCCTGTGTTGAGCAACCCTATCTTGATACAGAAGTACGTGAATTCAGGCTTCCATGGGATAGGCAATCCAATAAAATCCTCAAATGAGGACTCTGTACCTGAAATATTTGTCTGCGCATCTCCAGGAATAGTCGAGAGATTCAAACATTTATGATCAGAAAATGTCAGTCATTTGTATGAGATGAGAAAGGATTCTAGGTGTGGAAAAAGAACGTAGTTTTTCAATGAACCGATTCTGTTCTTTCTGTCTGCATATTAACGTTTGTGCTGCACATACAACGAGTGGTCAAATATTTACTAAAATGAATGTTAAAATTATAGGTATGTGGAACCAGAGTGATAAACACTTATGCAAATGTATTTGTGGTTGAATAGATTGTGCCTTCTCACTGCTGTTGTGCACAAAAGCAAAACTGTGACTGATTTAATAAATCGCTGCTAGGTATCTAGCTAGAGTTTAACATAGTGAACACAGGATATTTGAGTCTTGCTATTGCCTTTGTACACAAATGGGAAAAAAGTCCACTGTATGTGAAAAAATACATGAGTAACCTCATATTGAAGGATATTATTATATGAATGGAAAAAGAATCTAAATTTGTCAGATAAAATATTCGTTGAGACTTATTTTTTTTCAATTTGATTTGCAACTTGACCAAGGAAGATCATAACTGAATGGGTACAGCTGACGCATAATAAAATGTTTTTCATTAGATATCCAAAACTTATACAAACATATTTAATATTTTAGAGTCTCAGTGTGCCATTTCATAAGATCAGACTGACTGCTTTTGACAGTATGGGCAATAGTGCAAATAGTGCAAAACAAAACCAAAAAAAAAAAAAAAAACTAAACAAGACAGAAAAGCTTCTGGAAGTCAAAATAACTCTCCTGTGTGGTGATGGTGTTTGAATATATAAAAAAGAGACAAATACTTAAATAAAGATGTCAACCAAAGTTAATCAGATTTCAAAAAAGGACTGCACCTGATCTTGGACAAAGATTAAAATAAGTGTGCGTGTGATGTAAAGCAGTTTATTTCTCGATAATAAGGGTAGACCATCAAAAAAACCCTACTTACTCTATTTTAACAGCACATCTTGCACTGCCTTTCAAAATGAAAATACACCATTTTTTTCAGGAGCCTGAAACTACAAGGTCTAGAAAGAAGAGTCTGTATTAATCTACTGGTTATGCATTATGAACAATTTCTCAATGTATGTTCTCAATGTACTGTATGAACCATGTTTCAGATATGATTATAACATAGTGATTATAACTTAGTTGCTTCTCATAAATCATCAATATTTAAGAAGATTTTTTAAAAATATTTTTTATATAAAAGAGATTTTAATGACAAAATAGCAGAAACCATGATGTGCGTCGTCTTCTGCTTTAAGAAAGAGGAACATTTGTATTCCACTAATAGGCAAAATGTCACAAGGAAGTTCACCTTTCTTTGTAATAGTGTAATTAGTATTTCATATACTATAATTTTACTCTTGATGAGATAAGCACTTCCTGAGGAAATTTCAATATCTATATTGCTAGTGTTAGCAAAAAAGCAATTTAAAATGACAATTTTTAATACCTAATGGCTGTCCCAACGTTTTGATATAGTGGCATGAATATCAAATATTTGAGGTACTTTCAAGGTTTTGGTGACTTTATAGCACTGAAAACACGTAATGCTCAGCCCTCCCTCATTTTCATGTGTTTCCCCTATTTCTGTTTGCTGAAGCCATCCTTATGCCTGGCTTAGCCCTGCAGAAAATCTCTTTATTTTCTCCGTCCTCGTCTCCAAGACTGTCGGTTTTGATCTGATCTGAAGAAATCTGAGAATGTCACTCTGAGATCCCTTTCATCAGCAGGTGCCAATTGAGCGGAAAGGCAATGCTACAGAAAACCTTCAAAAACCCCGTGTGCCTGTTTGTGTAAGAACTTGCAGCCAAAGACAATACGATACATTTCCTCTTATCGTCTAGATGTGCAGGGATTTGTGTCTGCAATTCCCAGGCACGCTAATTCTGTTTCTAACTATCAGCTCATCATGATTGAACCATGCCCCACAGCACTTTTAAAGGGCTTGTTTTACTTCAGTTCTTTGCAAGACCTATTTCACTTACCATAACATTTTATTTAAAAGAGAGAGAGAGAAGGAGAGAGATAGAAAAGAGAGTGGACTATTGAAATAGTTTTTACAAAGATATTAAAGATCAAAATTGCACTATTACTTCATTTGTGAAAAACAAAAATCTCCCCAGGCAGCCAGAAACCATGCAGACTTCATGGGACTGGTCTCTATTATAGAGCTGACAAAATGTGATGAAAGACAAATATAAGCTTTGCAACCATTTCAAGCAAACTTAGGGCCCTACTTTAACTTAACCTGAGATAAACTTCTGGATTTTATTCCAAAACCGGGTGGAGCTTGGTGGTTTTTGACTGAGACTTTTATGAGGTTTATAACTATTTCAAAGACAAAAGCCAAAGGTAACAGGTGTTCACCTACATGGACGAAACTCAAAATATACACTTACTTTGTCACAGTGAAGATAAATTCTGGAATTTTACAGCACTGGGAGGGCAAATTTGTGAATTTTGCGCTTGCAGTACATAAAACAGAGACAGAAACTCAAGCTGCATGTTCTTGCATTCTTGCCTGTTCCTAATTCACTCCAGTGATGACTTCCACACTTGAGTGAGAGACAAGGGCCTTCCACACCTGAGTGAGCGATGAGGTGCTTTCTGAAAGTTAGAGAAGTCCATCCAGAAAGAAAAACTGACTTTCTGGGCCTGTTGCCGCTGAAGTCACTTGAGCGTGGTGGTCAAGGCACCTTTCAGGGCGAGCAATGGGGCAGACATCCCTGGCACTGCTTTGGAGATGACCTTGTTCTACTCAGCAAATGTTCCCAAAATCTTCTGTATAAAAACTCCTTCCAAGCACAGTCCTGAGAAAGTTTCCAGCTGCCTTAGCTGACTTCAAAACCACTTCATATATACTCTTTTCAACCAAGCTATGTTATAATAAAGATAGCATGGCAATGCTACAGCTGCTGACATTACTTTGAAGAGTAGGACATATAGCATCATATGAAACTGGAAAAAGGTTAGTGAGGATTTGAAGTGACTTAAGCTTTTAGGTTGTCTTTTGTTTTGTTTGGGTTTGATTCCTTCTTCAATAAAAATCACATATGACAAGCTAATAAGACTTGCACCAGTGGCCTTAGAAAGTATTCTTCTGCAGATGCTGCTAATTTTAAAAGTTATCAGTGTAACAGGCAGAAAATAAAATGGAGAGACACATTTTATTTTTGCAAGTGAAAATTCCATGGTATTATGAACCCTCACAACTGCTTAGGAATCAGTTTCAAGCCTACAGCAGGAAATTAGTCATGATTCTGGGCTAAAACTGGCCAACAGGTTTTGGCAAAAATATTACTGAAAAAAATAGATTGGGGCTATTTAAATTCTTTGTAAATTTTGGAAATACTTTATATTCGTAATTACAGATGAAAAGAAAAGAGGTAGCAATTTCAGAAATATTTATTTTGGAGTTGAAAAAGACAGAAATTATGTTTATTTCAAAATAAGTAAAGCAGACTTTTTAAACAGGATACATAATGGCCTCAAAACCCACTCTACATACATACAGTCAATCAAAAATGAAATTGCTGAGGTTTTATTCATTTTTCATATTGTCTTGTTACATCTATATTTCCTAGAGCTATATGGAACTAAAACATTTGCCTTAGTATGAGCATAGTTTTCTTTCATAGCATCTCGTACTTGGTTTAACAGTAGAGGTGGTATTAAATAGTAATATAGCTAGACAGAAAATAATTTTACCCTTTCTATACAAATGCAAAGTGTAAGAACCAAAAAATGGTAAATACTTTTCAAAAAGCAACACATCCTGGTCTTTAAGCAAGAGTAATCTAAGACATAAGGGCTGGAGTACATACACTATTCCTGTAGTCCTAGCTATAGTCCAGCTAGACTAACATGCAGTTCTACCTGCTAATGTCTAATCCCTCCCTGAGGGCAAAATCTCATCTTTCCTTGTCTTAGTTACCTTGAGACTCAAGGTAGGAAGTAACTGCAAAGCTGGAGTGCTCTAATTTAGCTCAGGAGAAACCATGAATGCACAGTCCAGCTGTCAAATGTTAAGAGTTACTTATATCCAGTAAGGGTAAAACTTCTATTTCATAAGCAGAAGTGCACTTTTTTTTTTTTTGCTGTATTGTTGTTATTTTTATTTTTATGATCATAGCTTGCCTATAATGTTTACTACACTATAGTATAGATCCCTTGTAATACTACACTACAGGTAACTACACGCCACCAAAAAATATACAGCATGACAAGCACATAAAAGTAGGGTCCTGTTATCATTGGTAAAATGCGAATCCCCTGGTTTGTGTGAATATTGTCTGTGTATACAACATGCCTAAACATGCACTGTTACTTATTAAAAAAAAAGACAAAACAAAAAATAAATTACAAAGGCATAATTTTAGCAGCTTCTTGACAAGTACTTAATGTCTTCCAGTCAAGCAAGAACAGAAAGTATGTTAGTTGCTTTTTAAACAATTATTCCAATAAAAAGTAATTATAGTGATTAATTGCATAATGATTACAGTAATCACAGCCTATTCTTAGTTGATTAAGAAAGACAGAAGCAGCTCACAGAAAGCTTTCCAGTAAGACTATTAGTGTTTATTTTATTTGCCCTTTGCTAATTTTCTTATCAGAGTCTGTGAATGGGGATGTTTCAAAGACAAACCTTCCTAGTTGCTGGGAGTATAATCCACTGCCCATTGATAAAAAACTATCTTTCAAAAGCAAATTGACAGCTATGTTAAGGGCTACTATGGAGGAATGAAAGACTTTGACCTTAAATATTGATATTCTTTCCATTGCTGTTATATCCATTGCTGTTTTATCTCTTGCATCTCTCTCTCTTTTTTTTTTTTTTTTTTTTTTTAAGTATCTTTTTCTGTCTCACTAATTGATTTTAAAACACTTTGCAGATGCTTTTAACTACCTATAATTTTTAACGCAATATATGCACCA
This sequence comes from Crypturellus undulatus, assembly GCA_013389825.1. Lineage (NCBI taxonomy): Eukaryota > Metazoa > Chordata > Aves > Tinamiformes > Tinamidae > Crypturellus > Crypturellus undulatus. The sequence continues at coordinate 35,871 of VWPW01006109.1, forward strand.
AAAGATGCATGTGCTCTCTAAAAGGCAATAGTGGGATGACAGATTTGGGATTTTATTTTGAGATGGGTGGAAATCCTAAGATACATCAGCTAAGAAAAACCTTTCCAGGTCTGTCAGCATTGCTGGTGTTATAAGTGACACTGTTTATTCTGTCGTGCTTTTCATCCCTGTAGTCCAGTGGGATGTTGGCTCTTGTTAATTGATTTTGTATGTCATGAGATCAAACACTGCTGTGACAGCCAGCATTACAATATCCTAAACAGAGAGGCTGGCTGCTGGATAGAGATCTCAGAATATTATATACTTTGGACTTCTACAGAAAAATTGCAAGAAGAAAGCACCTAGTAAGCAAGGCACTTTAGGTAAAATTTTGCAAAACAGAAACTACATGAAGTCTTAGTGTTACCTAAGTCACATCCATAAGCCTGATGTTGCTACAGTCCTACATTAATTATATGAAAGATTTTTTGACCATGGAAACATGGAATCAGAGAGTGAGAAAACCCTGCATAGTTCAGATGCAGGAGCCCAATAGCAAAACAAGATCACTTGCGGCCCAGCTTCTCAGGTATTTCTGAGCTGTTCTTGCTTTTCCTCTGCAAACTTCTCTGAAGACACTTTGTCCCAATATAACGAGAGCTCCTAACAACCACAAAATGAACTTCTATCTCCTGAATCTCATATCAGTCCTTCAACCAGTAGTGTCAGATACCCTCTCCATGATGATGCAGTGAAGCTATCGGACCTGCTCCAGCTTTTGATATACTGCAGTCAAACAAAAATGCCCCAGTTCAGATGAATTCTGTTTAGATGAATGTCAATGTGCACAGACAACGATTACAAAGAGAAAACCCATTTTTCTGTATAATTCCTCCACCTGGTGGTCAGGTCAGGGATTTGGATAGCCCAGGTAATGGACATAAGGCAGGAAAGTTCCTAGCTGAGTTGCACTTGCCCAACAGGCATTTGTTGTAGTTAGGGTAGGCAACCAAGTAAAGTGCAAAAGTTATTAGTCATGTGAGAAACCCGATCCTTTGGTTTCTGGAACTGGATACATAACTCCAGTTGGCCAGCTGTGTTACTAATGCAGGAATTCCATAATTTCTCAGAAAAGCTTTTTCTTCTCCCTTCTCTACCTCCAAACGCAAAATACTGTTATTTCAAAAGCAAATGCATTTCCAAAACAGAATAGATGCGGAAACTTCATGTTTAAATTTTAAAAAAGTGTTTTACAATTGTCAAAATGCCCCGTTTTTACATTTGAAAATGAAAATAAGGGAAATTTTGAAAGGTCAGTATCAAAACTAAATGCTTAAAAATTTTAAAAAGAGTTGTTTAACTTGATTTCTTCCAAAGGGTTCTTTTTTTTTTACTTCTTTGTCTTTTTTTTTTTTTTTTATCTTCTCCTCCATTCCCTGATGTTCAGTACTGGAATATCTGTAAAGTTGAGATGCATTTAGATGTCCAGTAGATTTTCCAAAAGTACCAGGATGGATAACTGACTTTGTAACTAATGAGAGCAAACAGCTTCTTTATATCTCATGCCTCTAAGTCCTGAAAGTACTTGCAGAACTGAAGACCTGCTGCTCACCTAACGCTCATGCATATATTCCATCACACTCTTTTATGGCACTCTTGAGTTAAAGGACATGCAATTATTACAACTGCTTGTTATAATAAATTCATACATGCATTAGCGGGGCATTTTTCTCTGTCTCGCTCTTTTCCCTTCAGCTGTAGCTTTTCAGTTTATTCTCTCTTACTTATGATTCCTCTAAATATATCCTTCTCAGTAAGGATATATTGAACGTGTCAAGTTTATTTAAAGAAAAGTTAAACTAGGGGAAACACAGGAGTATGTTTGCTGGCCAGGAATGGTAAGGTATTCAAGACAAGGCCTTGCTCTACTTAGCTGGCTACAAATCCTCCAGATGTCGAGGGAAGCACAGAAAAGCAGATGATAAATGGCAAGTGAGAAACTGTACGTTGATAAATGAGACTGCAAAGGAAGAATACATCTCCAGCAAATCCTTCATTGTTGCCTGAAACTCTGTTGAATTGCAGAATGCTATTTATATAATCAACCCTGCCAGTAATCAGTCAATGGAAAGCACGGTCCTACCTTTGTATGACTCAAGAAAATGAAAGGAAATTGTAGCACAGAGCAGAGGAAATATTCAAGTTGTAGCTGTCCCCCTGGTAGGTGCCCATGTTTCTTGTCTGCAGTGGACTGAGTGTCCTTCAGGGACAGGAAGGAAACAAATCCTGAGATGAGAACCATCAGCAATACCACTTAAACATTTTGAGAAAAAAAAGTGAGAGAGGAAGGCAGTTTTGATGATCCCGGTACCAGTCTCTGGCCTCTAGGATGGTGCTATAAGATGCTCCATTTCTATAGCATATTCTAAAAAAAGTGACTCAATGCTTTCCTTCCCCCATTCTGACAGTTTATATTATATTGGCTGCCGCTTGAGGTGTAGATTTCTGAAGGAGAAATCCAAATTATAGAAGGTTTAAACACAGTTTATAAGAACTAGATTTCCTTCCAAGCTCTTTCAGGGGGCGGTGTCTTGGATTTGAACTGCAGGTCCCTCATATCTTCTGTCTGTCTGAACGAGGTGGAGAAGAGATGCCCCAGCAGGAAAGAATTAGAAGCTCTCTCATTTTTTACCGGCCTGCCGTTGTGACATGATCTGATACTGATGCTGCCACCAGAGAGCTAGAGGTAGTGAGTCAAGGTTACATCTGCCCTTGGAAGTAGGAAAGACTTGGTCTTTCACAGTCTCTCTTGGGTAATTTAAGGACACAGTCTTATTTTAGTGACACAGGGAGAGAGGCAAGTCAGCAGAGAGCTGTACCACGACTTTAGGAATGCAAATAATTAGAATTTGGGGGATTCTTCTGAGGATATCTTTGTAGTCAATATCTGAAGAGAAGTGCATCCTCACGTGAGAAACTGAACGGATTCAACAATAACAGATAGTTCAGCTATCGTATAGCCTTTAGTCTATTATCTTGTCTATAGATGTTTCTATAGATGTCTACATATTGAATTCATCCACCCAACCTGGAGGGCTCTGGACATTGCCCATACCGGGATGGGGGCCATGCTGCTGTAGAAGAAGCCAAGAACTGTGACTGAATGCTTGGTGAGAATGAGGTGACAGAACCTAAAAAAAAACCCTAAGTGATTGGAAAGTTTTCAATTAGCCCCATTTGCTACTCCTGAATAGATAGATGGGAATTAAAAGGGAAAAAATGAAAACAACAGCAACAACAAAAACATATTTCTTTCCAGCTTCACAAGTCTTACCCCCATTTATATAGATGTATGAGATATACATTGTATTATCATCCCTTGAGGTCTTAAAAATTGAATGATATGGTTCTGTGTTTGTAATCCAGCTGCTGAAAGAACCTCAATTTACCATACAGAAAGTTCACTCCTGCTTTTATAATTCAATTTTGAATATCTTCAGGAAGTTTAAACTCACATATAATATGCAAATTATAGGTACTTTGAAACATCACATTGATTTACATTGTAATTGTTCCATTAGTGATGATAATGGCAGTTATATGTCCATGAGTGCTTATTCTTATTAGATAGGATATAACTGAAAAATAGCCTAACATTGTCAAGGTTTTGCAGAAGTCTTTCTAATGTAAATGGAAGAATCATAACATCCTCAGTCACATTGTGAAATATTGAAAAGTACCATGGAGCTATTGATAATTTTCAGAGATTTAGTCTTGGAGAATTAAAAAGAGATCATCATCAATAGATGAATCTCCATGACTACAATAAAAAATATAATAATAAATATTAAATTACTAGGGATATAGATTGTGTGATGGAAATTCTTATTTAATAGCAGGTAAGCTATGGAAAATAGTGGCAGAAAAAATACATCTAATCTAGATCTGATTAGCTCTGGCAGTGCTTCCTAGATTAATCTAGGATCAAGTGAGATACAATAAATAGAGATTTTGTTATCTCTTTTTTCTTTGCTTTTTCTTTCACAATTTTTATAACCCCCTCCTTCTCCCTGGTGAATTTAAGACTACTGCAATCTTAAAGGTGGACCAAAATTAAGGAATAGGCACCTATTTTGGCTGTAGAATCCCCATCAAGGAAATGTGTGAAAAAATGAGTTCAGAATAAACAGAAAAGATCCACATCTGAGGTATGAAATTGTTAACCCAGATCAAAGACTGATTTTTTTCTTCTATTGCCAGTAGTACTGATATGCAAAAGAAAGTGAAATAAAACATACAACAGTTCAGAATTTCTTTTCTTAAATTGATATGTCAGATGTTAAATTTTATTTTTATAGATGTGTGAAGCATAATGGATGTATTTTTATTGGCTTCACCTGGTGTTTGTACTCACAGCATTCCACTTTGGGGATCAGGTAGAAATATTTTTGTTCACAAAACCAAAGTATTTTATATTCAGGTGCAATATTTTATACAGATTGAGCTCCAGAGAATGACCTCAAAATCACTCTGAATGATGACTTCGAGAGCGAGTGCACTGAGCTTTCAACCAATTCTTTTGATTTTTTGTGTCTTGATAACTTACAACTGTGAGATAAAGATGCTATTTTAAATCAGATGCTTCCAGTATTTTTTCATACTGGTGCTTTTGAAAGTTTTAGAGCACCTCTGCAGTCACAGTGCCCTATGATGGCCATGCCTTCCTCCATGTGAGGATGAATACATTTAACTACAATTCTTTACTTTTCTGTAGCTCTTTCTGAACCAAAAAAAACTCTGCATGCCTAGAATATCCTTCCTCCCCGTCCTTCACTATCCAAAATGCCATCAGCTAGTCTAATTAAATATATTATTACTGTTACTATTATTATTATTATTATCTTGGTTGAATATCCATAGACCATCAAAAACACAATACTATTAATAGAGCTTTTAAATTCAGTATTTGAAATGAAATTTGAAAATGAAAATATACCCCATAGGTCAACTGAAGGTTGTGCTGAGATCAAAACCAAATTTATTATTGTCACTATTATTGTCTTACTCTCATTGTTACTGCAGATACAATAGCACTTGTGGCTTTCTATGGCCTGCCTTGCTCCAGAGATTCTTCCTGTTAAAGTGAGATGAAGCTATGGGAGTTGAACTCCTACTGCTTTACCCTGGGTATTAAATATTAGGCATTTTGTCTCAGACATATAAGAATATTTTAATAATCTATTTTCCATCTATTTGTCCCGTACAGAAACAGGTAACCAAGGGACGTTCAAAGAATCCTGCAGAGGAACTCAGACTAAACGCCTACTTTTGACAGCTGGTGTTAGACACAATGAATTCCCACCACTTGTTAGTGCCAATCACATATTATTGCACTGATACAGGTATATGCGAGGAGTCTTGACCTTGACACAAGAAGAACATGGTTTAAAAATAAATTAACTGTGGAAGAGGTTTGCAGATGCAAAAGCATGAATCTCTCTGCACTCTCTGATTTTTGATGTGTATATCCGATGCCACCCTGAGAGACACAGAAACAGAAAGGCAATGCTAGTCATGATAAAAATACAAAAGCAAGTGACCCTTTGTGAATGTGCATTTGTGTGTATGAATAATTCCGTGTTTCTACTTTCTAGCTAGGTTTTGTTTTGATTTAAAAAAAAAAAATCTACAATTAGGAAGAATAAATCCTTAGCTAGATAAACTATAATCATATAGTAGAAAGTCCAAACAGACTTCTGAAACTAAGCTAGTAATGCCCTGATGCAGATACATATTTTTGCTCGATTCACCAGGACCAGGATCATTCCTGCAAAGGAAACTCCTGCCTTCTCCAAGGGTTGAATAAAGCTCCTGCTCACTGAATGAAAGAGCAACTCCCCCAGCTGACGATGTAAAGGAGGGTTTCCCTGGGATATGTGTGCTCTGAATACATAGCTCTGCTCTATGTACTTTCATTTCTTTATGAATTAACAATGGAATTTGCTGGGAGGAAGGAGAGCTTCTGCCATGCTCTAACATCAGATATTTTTTCCACCTCTGTTTTTTCTTTTTCTTTTGGAGAGTAGAGAGTCCCTATGGGATATGATCCTGAACAGCTCATCTGAATAACTGAGAAAAGAAAGGAGAAGACAGTTCCACAGAATTCCCACTGAACCTGCCAGAATGGAGCATTATTATTTTCTTTGAGTGTCCCTCTATCAAAAGATGTGCTTGACACTCTCTGCTCTTTATGTTTTCCTTAGTTAGTGGTAATTCATTACAAATATACACGATGATAAAAGAAACTAGTGTGAGTGCAAGATGCCTCTCAGAGTCACTCTTGCTTCTTGCTGCATTTGTTTGCGTTTATGTAAGCAAAAAAATGGCATGCATTATCTTTTTATGAGCCTTGCGATTTATTCTGTTTTGTTGTCAGACCTTTGGGAATGCATTCTATAAACTTTATTGAGACAAGATATCTAGAGGCGCATGCATATTTGTGAGCTCAGCACAATATTACTTTTTAATGCACTTTTGACTTTGCATGGAGAAATTGGAGTAAAAAAATGTAAAACAGCAATATTTCAGGTGGCTTCATTTTTATTACTTGCCTTTTGTTTCCCTAGGTTAAAAACAAATAAAGACTCAATCATTTGACTGTAATAAACATTGAGATCTCGTAGTTCAACTTCTGACTATTTCTGTGCCTAAAAACTTGAATTACGAACTGAGGCCTCCATTCAAAAAGCCATTAAGGACACTGAAACTCAAGTATATATTTAAGTACAAAATTAAAGTTACATGTGTTTTCTTGAACTAGACTCTATAACAAGCCTGTTTTTAATGAAAAATAATATCAATAGTAAAAACACACAATTGGGGGTGTATTATCTTCTATATTCTACCCGAAATTTCCTGAAATTACCAACTGCTCAATTTTAGACAAATTTCCTAAGAATCATAAACCCAACCAAAGTGTCACATTGAAACCAAGTTCCTTAATGTTCCTGGGAATGTGCATGTCTCTTACTTCTTCCAAAGCTGAACATCAACAACACCAACTGGAAGGAACGGGAGATGTGCATGTTCAGACCATCTAAATATCATATCCAGTAAGTGGAAATCTGTACTAGCGGTTTAAGTATCTCGGCACCATTCTCTGTCATGAGGCCAATGGGCATGGAGCAGGTCATATCCAGACTATTAAACTCTTATAGCTGTGAAGCAAGATCCTTGCATGTGGGGAATGCTGCCCAGTCTGTATATCATGCTTTGGAATTAATAGGAAGATGACTGGCTTTGGAATTAATAGGAAGATTCTGAGATAGCTGAAACCATCTCAGAAAGCACACTAACAAAATTGTAGGACAGGTGTAGGACAGGTAAGTAGTGTATCTCTTACTGATGAGTCACTGGAAGATGGAGTGGATTACTCATAATATTCATCCGTATAAATGTTGCCTTACATTAAAAAAAAAAATGAAGAAGAAAAAGAGATCTCCAGAGAAAAGATAATTATTATTTGGCCAATTCAGACAGGTGTGAGCTCACTTGGGACCCAAGAACCCTATGCAAGAGCACAGATGGGGTACCAGTTGGCTAAATAGTAGCTTTGTAGAAAGGACTTTTGGGTCCTGGAAATTACAAATTGAAAACAAGTCAGCAGCTCACCCTTGCAGTGAACAAGGCCACCCATATTCTGGATTGTCTAGGAAGGGTGTAGTTAGTTAGGATGAGATTCCACCCCTCTGCTCAGCACTTGTGACACATCTGCAATACACGGCCCAGGTGGGCTCAGATGTTGCTGTCCTGGAGACAGCCCAGTGGGCTGCCAAAATGGGGCGGCATTGGAGCAAGTGATGTAAAGGGAGCATGGAGGGATGGATCTTGCTCACCACTAAGATAAGAAAGTGAGGAGGAATCTTTTTGTGGTCTTCTTCAAGAGAATATGTATAGTGAACACATATATACCTATGTATGTGTATATACACATATTTCAGAAGTGTGCAAAAAAGGGGAAAATTCAATAAAGAAAATTCTGATTAAATACAAAGAAAAAAAACTACTTCACTGGGGACAGAGTCAAACACTGGAACAGAAGCCCAAAGAAGTTATGGGATCTGTAACCTTGGGGGTATTCAAAACTGGACAAGGCCTTTAGTAACCTTATCTGGATGATCCTGATCTAATGAGAAGCTTAGACCAGATGACCTCTAAAGTTCTCTTGTGACCTGAATTTTTTCATATTTTTTGATATATGCCATTTTGTTTCAGCGGCATCAAATTTCCCTCTGTGTTTTTGACAATTTCAACATTAAACATTAGCTAGGAAGGTAAATTCATGTATTAATTACAGCAAATTTGCTGTAATCTATCATATCCCCTCAACCGACAGAATATGAAAAGTTTTTCTTAAGGTAGATCTTAAATTATCTGTAGTCATTTTATTTTAAAGAATTTGTTTACATTAATAAAATTTAACTGTACAATGGAAAGGCCTGGATTACCAGGTCAAAGCCTAATTAAATGCGTGTTTTGCTGTTTGTTGTTGTTGTTGCTTTTTGGGTCCTTTTTCATTCTTCGTGTTTCAGTCTGTGCTGACATCTCAGAAAACTCCAAAGATGTCAAGGATTTAAAAGAGGGAAGATTTTGCCCTTGAGGACTTTTCAATTTCTTTCATATAATTGTTCAATGGCAGTGAAGTCACAGCCACACTGGCTTCAGTCTTCTTTCCCTTCACGTGATTTTGCTGTCATGATTTTTGTCTTTTTTTTTTACCCAAATTGTCCCTCAGTGTAGAGATTCTGAACAATTTCTAATGAAATATAGTGTATTTCTTTGTTTTCTCTTTGCTTTCTTTTTTTCACTTTTTCTTCTTTCTAAAGAGCCTGATGATTTTCCAGCTTTCCTCCTAGCAAAGGGCTATATTTCACAGCCTCCTCTCTCCTTAACTTTCCACTAGAGAGAGGGTCCTAACACATGGGTGTTCCTGTTGCTTTGCCATTAGACCATGTTGTGATACATGATCTGTACCTCTGTAGTAAACTCACTCTTTCATTATACACAATGAGAAACTTTTTTTTTTTTTTTTAAGGCATGAAATATATCTGGTAGTTTAACTGTTGCACCATGAGGGCCCTAATTTAGCACTGCACTGAAAAGTGCATATCATCAGTATTCAACAAAACATGCAAAAAACGTGCTGATGGATGTGCTTAAGTCCAATGTTGAATTAGGGACTTAATTACCAAAGACAAGCAATAGAGCTGAACAACTCATATTTGGAGAACTATATCCCCATGGATCTCAAATGTTAATGACAGGCATATACTGATAACATAGAGGGGAGGAAAGCAAAATACACACATTTTGAGGGAACTGCATATATGTTGTAACTTTGCAAATGATCCTAATCCTTAGAAAGGTCCTTGCTGTGAATATTAAAATCCCTTGATTTTGCTGAGGGTGCAAGTCACATGAAGGAAGCTTTGTGGAGCTTTTTGTCAGAAGACATTGTGGAGACAGAGAGTATCAGGAGGTTCAAAAAGGATTGCACAAATTAGGCAGACAAATTAGGTGAGACAAATTAGATATTACATGAGGGAAAATCAATTCTGTGTTATTCAGTGGCTGGCAAAACAAACGGAATAACCTCATTCAGGAGTAATTTTGATGAACTTCGGTGTTGCCCAGAAAAAACTTCATGGAGCTCAGCAAGGAGAAGAGCAAAGTTCTCTGCATAGAGGAATAACCTCATGTATAACCAGGACTGAAAAGAACTTGGGCATAGAGCGGACACCAAATTGAATATGAATCAAGGGCACTCTCATTGCAAATATGAGAATGCATATTGCATATTTTATAGAGAAGGATGGAGACTCCACAACCTCTGGACTACTGTCTCTGCGCAACCTATTCCAGTGTTCTGCTAAGCTCACAATAAGGAAGTCTTCCCTCATGTTCAGATTGAGTTTCATTTTGTGCCCATTGTCTCTTATCATATCACTTGACTACCACTAAAAATAGTGTGGCTGCATCCTCTTGATAACCTCTCCACATATTTTTGTGCATTTATGACCTCCACTTAGTCTTCTCTGGGTTGAACAGTCCCAAATCTCTCAGTTTTGAATATGAGAGGTGATCCGGTCCCTTCATCATTTTAGAAGCCCTTTACTGGACTTGCTTCAGTAGCAACATGTCTCGGCTATTGGAAATTGTACATAGTACTCTAGATGTGGCCTCACTAGGGCTGAGTAGAGGAGGAGGATCACCTTTTTCAACCTGATGTCAGTGCTCTTCCAAACACAACCCAGGGTATCATTGGCCTATGTATACCACTTTCATGACAGAAGTCTTATTGACTCAATTTATATTATACTAATGTAGAATCAGAGTATACCAAGGGAAAGGTTTCTTTTTCGTATTTGCACATCACACATTTCTTCCTCCTTCTAGAAAATTATTAGAAAAAAATAAGGAAGTTGAAATCAGAATAGTTCAAGGTGCATCAGGGCTACTGCTTTCCTTCTACATCTGATGAGAACTGAATATGCCTGGAAGAAGCTACTGCTGTCTTAAAAAATATTTTACTAAGATCCACTTAGTTCTCATAATATACCAAGAAAAGTGAATTCCATGGTGTTTGCCTAGAGCAATGTTTTGCTCAGGTCTAATGACAACACATAGGAAAAGAGCTCATAGCATGGACCTCTTCCTTGCCTAGTGATGTCTTCCTTGCAGGATACTGATGGATTGACTGTGATAGGAATTAGCTTGATAGTTAAAAACACCAGTCTCATAAACAAAGAAGAGCAAAGGACATTTGCAAAGGCCTCTGGAGGATATGGATAACTAATGTAGACATTAATTCAACCATGGGAAGCATAATTATCTTTTACCTCCTCCCTGCACAGTGTCCAGAATAAGTCTGAGCATAATGCTAAGATAATGCTCATGGGCAGAAGTTATACATACATACATGCATAAATATGTGTTTGTTTATAAAATAAGCCAAGATAACTGGAAAGTGTGTTCACGTTTACAAAGTCTTCTTTAAATCTCTGAATATCCACACTTGTGTCCTTAGGTCATCCCAGATGCAACACACTCTACTCTACTAGAGTGCAGAACCTTTCACTCTGATTCCAGAACTGGTGACAGATATTTGGAAAACTGAGGCTAAATGGAAAATTATGGAGTTTTGTTTGTATCTTTGCATGTATAAGTCCATTATATATTTTCTGTCCATGATTCTCCTTCTCTCTCTCCTTGAAATACCTTAATTGTCCTTTCATACCAATTTGACATCCCATGCAAGTATATCATATCAGTACAGAATGGAATGGAGCTTTATCTACTATTTACGCGCTAAAAATAATCCTTTTTAACGGGTAAATCACCATTACAATGGTGTTTCAATACTCTTATTAGGCAACACTAGCCAGTGCTGCAAGTGTGCAGGTATAATGCTATCACCACGATTGCCCAGAGAGTATAAATGGATTAACTAATAGGATTATTGGCATTAATAATTAATATGCTTATTGACCTTATGTCACATAAATGAAATAATTTCAGTTTTAGATTTTTGCTCTAAATGTTGTAATTAAGATCTCTTTCCCTCCTTCCTTGACTTTCATAGAGATTAGATGTGTGAAGAAAAGGACATGTACATAATCGCTTCCAAAGTCTGGACTGGTACCAATAGGTTTATAGCAGACTGGCAACTGATATTTTTGACATTAGCCTTTCTACTCATGGAGTAGTTCCCCAAAGCAACTTTTCTCCTATGAAGGCAAGTTTAGCAAGGTCTCTCTCTGCTCTGTCCATGATACCATATATCTATTTTCATGTCACTATTTGCTACTCTTCTCAGTTGCACAGATGAAAATGTAAGTGGAACCCATAAGATAAAATGGGCCAGTGACACAAGCTGTGTTCCCAAAAAAGTATTACTTTTTGTACATTTGGTTTAAACTTACTATTTCAATGTTACTTGTTATATCTGTCTTAGAAGATGGAAAGACATTGTTAATAATAATAATTAAAAAATCCTTGAAAATATATGAACAATTATAAGAATTAAATAGATTAATCCATAAGTCTGGATACTCCTTTTGTTTGTCATGTTGGTTTGGATCAGGATGCATTTTTCTGACTTTCTAGAGGTTTAATGCTATAACAAATATATGCAGACTCTATGGGTATTTTCTTTACATAAAAAAAACACCTTTTTTTTCTTTCTTGACTACTGAACAAAAAATCTTTATGCAGTAATAAGGACACATTTTTATTTTCTCAGTTCTCTCTCAGCAATTAAAGGTCGATACCTTACAGGAAATGTGCACATCATGGGTCATCTTCTGATCTAATTGCTCTTTTATTAGTCAGCTTCACAACTTGAGGGCATCTTCAGAATTTACCTCAGGCTGGATTTGGCCTGGAACTACCCAACAGGGCCAGTGAAAATGACTTTTTTAAGGGGCACACTTTGTTAATGGGAGAGATGCTATTCCACATAGTACAGTGCAAAGAGATGATATATTCCTCACTTTGTTTCTCCAAATAACCAATGGTCACAGAAATCTTGAGCAATAGAGACAGAGTCACATGAGCTTTTGCCCATTTCTTTGGAAGACAGTGCTTTCTGCCATCTTCAAAAGGATGAGAGTAACCTACAAAGGTTCTTGTGATCCCAACACTGACAGAGCTCTCATATCATCTCAGCTAGAACATAAACTCTATTTTATGACAGATTGCAGTGCTCCAAAGGTTTCTGAAGCCAAAAGTGGGTTATATACAGATGCAGAAGAATATCAGTGAAGAAATTAAGAGACCTAGGGAACAACGAGGACAGAGAAGACTGCCCAGTTGCACAGAAGGAGATCATTTCTCTTCCCTTAATAAGTCAGAAGCAGATGTACATGAAGTAGGGGAAGTCTGGGAAAGAAGATAGTGATAAAAAGGACGTTAATGGAAGATATAGGTCATTCTCCATTTCTTTTTTCCTATTTTATGTTCTTGTCCATGTGAGACAGACAGTGCAACCTGGCCGAGGCAGCTCCTCTGTGTGGAACTGCTCTGTGCAGCACAGCCTGGAGCGTGGTTTACCAGATCTCACAGAACGAAGAATGAGAAGATGATTTATTAAGTCATATGGACTGTCCCACACCACTACAAGATTAGTTCCAACAATGTTTCCACACGCTGAATGGATTCATACAGTTCACTGAAGCAGTATCCTGGCAGCAGAAAGTGGGCTCAGCACTAAAAAATCCTCTGCATAATAGAATTCAGATTTTGTTTGGCAGGAACTGGACCCATGAGAACTAATTCACTAACCTTTACAGTGTGTATTTCCTTTAGCAAAGTGACAGAAATGAGATCCTTACTGCAACTCCTGCTTTATGTTGGAAAACAGCAGAATTTTTAACAATGCTAAAAAGGACAATTTTGGTCTTAAATGCTTGTCCCAGACCAGTACATATTATACAATAAATATTCATTAAAGAAATAGTAATGTATGGTTCAGTTCAAAGAAGTAAAGGCAAAAAAAAATAGAACTAAGACTAAATATACTTTGTGGGTTTGTGCTGCTGACACTGCAGAGTTTTGTGGTACAAGTCTGTAAGTTATTGGATTTTCCTTCCTTTGCTATAAACAGTATCAAACAACAAAAGCAGAAACCACACACCTGAATCTTGATCCTCTAAATGGAGGATCTTGATGGAATGCAATATGTGACTGAAAAGATCGATGTTTGGGAAATGTTTAAATTGGAAGCAATTTTCTCCTATAACAAAATAGCTAATAATTAAAATCAAATCAGCAAATAAAATCAAAGAAAAATCTGTCTCAGATTGTGAAGCTATTCCAAAGCATGCAAAAATTTCAGAGTCTGCTTAACTGAATTTAGAATTGTTTTGGAGGACAAGAATTGGGATTATTAGATAAAATGAGCTGGTAAGAAACATCAGGTAAAAAAAGATAAAAACACATTAAAAGTATCAACAAAAAAATTCCTTTCTATTTCACTTTTGTACTTCCAGCACTCATTAAAAGACATGTTTGTACTCCTAATGTACAAACTAAAGAGGTTTCCAGAAATTCTGGATGAGCATCGTTTCAGGTGCATGTGTGAATAATCCTGAAGGCTGGGTTTAGCATAGCTTCAGGGGCTGGTTTGTATTTCTAATTCTGAATGTCATTAATCTGCAACTTTGAAAAAACAAAATAATTATAAAGCTTGTCCCATAAATAATAATATCTGAAATGCTGTGCTATTATACAAAGTATTTTAAGGTATATTAAGAGATGGATAGAGGGAAAAAGTAAATTTGGAATCTTTCTGCATTCCTATTTTCTCTGTACTCTCAAAGTTTAATCTTGCTGGGTTTTGTAGGGATACTTCAGCTGGTAGTCCTTCTTGCCCATCAAGCTGGAGTTAGATTATTATTGTCTCCATAGCCACCTTTAACACATTCATATACAAATGGAAAAAATAACTTTCTCATTCTCTATGACATATACCACTCGTTATTCAACAACCCAGGACTCTAACCTTGGTGTGCAATGAAGAACATGATCAAATCACATAGCTAAGTGTGCCTTCAGGAGATATTTCTAAAATTTACCTTGCAAAGGACCCATCTGACACAGAAGTAAAGCCAGTCACTATAGAAACCAAGAAGCCCCTGTATGTTCAAGTTACTCTAAATAATGTGTTCATCATAATACCTTTCCTCCCAAAGATTATAATACTATTAATTATTATGTGTTCTGCACTGCCCTTGAGGAATGATGAACAGGTGCATGAGACAATTCATGACTTAGACCAAAGTAAACTAATTTTAAAACAGATGCACATTAGTAAAGTATTTTAGAAATTCAGAGAAAGAAAGTAGCCGCTGACATCAAAAGTGCTGACTTTAATACAGCTCAGTTTCTTAGCTCTAGCCATTTAGACTATCTCCCATTTATGCCTTGAAGAAGTGAATAGGTAAAGTGAAAGAGAAGAGGAGGTAGAAGCGATTTCTTATAATTCTTTACAGCAAGAATGAGTGAGCACAGAAACTTAAGGAGTGCCAAAGTCTCAGGGTTTGCCTCAAAGACTTTATTGCATCATCTGGTATAACAAAAAACTTGGTTCAAAAAACAGTACTCAAGAAGATCCTAGGACACCTATTCCAAGACAAGAAAGGCTGCCTGAGTTATACTGTAGCTTTAGTGTTTTCCCAGTTCCCCATCAACCATCTGCCTTCTCTCTGTTTTTACTTCATCCAGGCACTTTCTCTTTGCCATCCTTACCCTTCAGCTTGTTGGGCATCAAACCATTGAACTCTGTCTCTAATTATTTGACCTTTCATCTCTCAGCAGGCTGGAAGGACTCTTACCAAGTATGAGGATCATCAGGGAGACGGAGATCTTGATTTTCTCAATGGAGTTCGAAGGAAGACGAATTCCTGGAGGGATTCTGCATCCAGCTGTCAGTCCAGCTGGCTTCTTGGAACATAAGCATTCGGATTTTCAACTATACAGAGAGTATGTGGCATCCCTTTATTACTAATATTGCCTAGAGCAAGATAGTAGTCACCTCATTTCTGCTTGAAAAATCTAGAAAACTTTAGGAAGGGCTTTAATATATGTAGATAATTTTGAAAAAAAAAAAAAAAACTTTTTGAAATAGACTGGAAGGAAATATTAGATAGAAGGCAAGGTTATAGAAGAAATATCAGAGAGTGCCAAGGGAGAAACTATCACCAAAATGTATGGATTTCTGTTGTTCTGTAAAGCAGGATGTCATGGCCATCTCAGCCAATTCAAGGGATGTTGTCAACAGTTTTGAATACTAAGTAAGAAGAAAATAACAAAAAAAATCACTTTCAGATGCTCATTCATAGTCTAGCATGGAATAATATTTTTATTCTGTGTGCTGACATCAATTTGACATATGGAGATTTGATATTTATATATATTTTTGTTATTCATCACTGCCAAAGTTATTTGAATAAGTATGAGTAGAAGAAATACGTTAACTTATTTCCTTTTAAAATAATTCATTCTAGGTGGGATTTTGCAATCAATGCATCTTTTCAGAATCTTTTTTTGGATTATTTACCCAGCTGTAGGACTAGCAAATTTACAGATTTAAGCAAAGATATTTTTGTTCCTTTACCTACTGAAAGGAAACACAACGGAGGGCATAACTTAGGAAATAATTATTATAATAATTATTATTTTAGCCATGGATCTATATTAAGAATAAATAGACATATTTTTAAAAGGTGGTTGTATTAGTGTTTCCTTTTTGGGTATTAAGTATTCTTACTCTGCCAATCTTATGGAAATGAAAATGGTGTGGAATAGGTGTTGCATGTTAAAGATATTTTATATAATTATTGAATATGGCACTGCAGTATGAAAATAGTGCAGCACTAAATGGTTTCTGTTTGATATTAATCAAACTTTCCTATCCAAAATATCATTTAAATTTAATGATTGTGGTCTGCAGTCAAGATCAGCTGTCAGTCAAATTCAGTCTATGTGTGGATATGTGTCTTTTTATTTTTTTTTTAAACTGTATAATTAGTGTACTCAGAACCAAGGAAAGTTTCAGAGAAAATAAAAATTACATGCTTTTAAATATAAAATAAAACTGTGGGAGAGAACGAGAGCATATCATTTTAATACCTCATACATTCTGTCATGGAAGTGTTTTTCACACTTGGAAGCAGAATGGTGATTTGGTAGGAGTTACAGTCTTCATTTGCTAAATTTCCTATACTCTCTATCTACATATCATATTTCTAATGGTCTGAAAAAAATAAAGAAACAAAAGTTATATATTGCTGTAATAGTATTTTACACAAAACTCTTCCCTGCAAAATGACAGTTTCATCTACAAAACTCAAACATATAAAAATGTGAAGAAGTTGTACCACTTGTTATAAACAATCATTGAAGTTAAGTTTAATGGGAAGGAAAGTGATAAATAATGCAAGTCAAATTAATTTTGCTGATTTACATCCACCTAGAATTATAGGAAAACAAATTGCAGCTGTCAGTTAACTGTTAATATCACTGTAAATTTTTCTTCTTTCTGAAATCTCCCATCCCATGAGAATAAGCAGAAATTGTGCCTGTTGTTTCCCCTAACCAAAAGAAAATGTGAAGAAGATCAAATGAAAATGCATGGGCTTGGGTTGATTTTTTCTGCAAGAGGAGAGAGATGGTCCCTTTCTGCCCAGTGACACCCAAGAAAAGTTCTGACATTGCTTGGGTGGAGGACATGAATGAGTTGTCTCCTGCCTCTATAAATGGAGCAAATACAAATGGGGACAAATTAGGGTAAAAGAGCAAGTGTGGGCTTCCATATTTGACTGCAGGGTAGATCTGATGGATGTTTTCCTCCATTTGTGTTTTCCTCCATTTCTGAGTCTCTGTGCTTACAAATCTATTTGCATGAACCATATTATGGACGTGTAGCATCTTGGTTTGTGCAAAGTCCTGCAGCTCACACATTTGAGCTTGCAGGATGCAGAAGTGACCAGTCCCCCTCCAGCCATATTCACAGCATGGTTTGGATTTTCACATTAAAGTTCCATTTATACAATTAATTAAAGTTATAACTCTAACACAGGAAATTGAGAATGTTATTAAAAGCTGGTTATGAAAATTCCATGCAAATGGTTTTGTCTCATTCACTGCTGTTTGGAAAAAATATATATATATTTTTTTTTCATGTGAAATCATGTCAGCTTGAGTAGTATTGCATTGAGTGCAATTACATTGGAAATAAAATATTTTGAGAATGCTATAACATGATTTTTTTTTGGAACAAAACAATATTTTTGAACCGTATTTATTTTGAGTTTTCAGATAACAAATGCAGAAGTATAAAAATTATAAAATATCAAAATGAAATAGTTTAACCAATCTAATAAAGTTATCAAGGATTTTTTTGCTCTGAGTCCAACTGAGAGTATTTTGACATCTTAGGATTTTTCTGGTTAGCAGAATTACATTATTTGGCCATTTCTCCCCAGGTTATTGTCTATGCCTCTCACCAAGTTAGTCAAGCTAAACTCTCTATTTTAACTCGACTCTTAGAACAGATGGAAAGGCAGTAAACCCTGATTATACTCAGCCTGCTGGAACATTAGCCTGTATTGGAAGTTATTTAGTCTATACTCCTATTGACCTTTTTTCTTAGCTTCTGCAATTTTCTGCTCTCTTTTTCCCTGGCTTCCCTTATCTTTCTATTCCTTCTCTTCTGCCCTAACTCTGTCTTTTTAACACCATTATTCCTTTTGTGTTTCATTTAGTGAATGCCTTTCCCAAATAAGTGTGGAATTAATGCAGTGGTTTGCTAACCATTTTTTTTTCCATACAGATGTCTTGTGGTATACCATCTTTTCCAGTAATCTGTTGTCTGTTTTTCTATTTAGATTGTAAGCAATTTAAGGCATGACTGTAAATCATTCTGTCTTCCCAGTGCTTAGGACAGTGGGGGTGTATGCCTGGCTGCTCCAAAGGTTCCTCTATAATAAACACTGTAATAAATAATAATGGCTCTGGATAGCTCTATATCATTTTATCTCTGTCTAGAGAAGGTTTATTAGTAGTAATTTTATGTAGACCTTTAAAAAACATTATATATGTATATATAAATGAATACTTATTTTTAGAATAATGCTGCCCACTCCAAAAATAAGGATAACTCTATTATTTTGGTAAAGGAAGTATTTTGGAAAATATAAAATCAATGGTAGGCACAATGGTACAGCTGTTAGAATATACACTCTCATGCACTCACAGTTGAAGTTTTAGTGTCAACTCTCAACTCTCTTTTTTTTCCATTGTGTTGGTCTTGTTTCATTGGTTCATTGGTTTCATGATTCAGTCCAAGCAACCATTCAGGGTGGCTATCCTAAGAGACATAGTGGCTTGAAAGTCCTTTTGTTCCTACGACACTAGTCCAAATGCAGCTAAGGACAATAATGACAGAATGTGGTTATCCTTTTCTAGTAGCTTTGGTCTCAATTCGGAATAGGTCTGGAGTAGGACCTGGAGTAGGTCTAAATGAGGAGTAGGAAATGGTCTCAAGGTAGCTTCTACCAACTACGTGTGCATAGAATAACAGTGATGAAAATGTACGTCACTGCTGACAGCCTCAGAAGGAGACAGAGCCCTGAATGCACTAACATAAGAAATGAAATGTTCCTTTATATGTTTGAGCAGCTTTTCAGGTGTGGAGTATGGGGAAGAGGGAGAATTGTGCTTCTTGCTGGACTGTGCTTACACTCTTCTGTGGAGGAACTCAGCCTTTACAAGGCTGACAACTTTAACATTTTTTGAGGAAAAGAGATCAGAAGGAAAGCCTAAACCAATCCAGGAATAGTTACCTCATTTTACAGTTTTTTAAAAAATGTATCTCTAGAGATTGTTTTAATCATGTGTTTGTACATGGGAATTGGAGACAAGTCCTAGCTTAAAAGTTCCACGTGGGCTTGGTAAAACCCTATCAAGTGTTTGGAGCTCCAATTACAATATGAGTTTATTCCTAGCAGACATGAAATACGCTTTCCAGAAAGGGAAAAAAAAAAAATCTTTACCATGGCAGCTGGACCTTCTGTTGATCAAAACACGACACAAAGGCTTTTTCTCAAATTACTGCCAGGAGAGCACGGAAAAACAACACAGAAACATTATTTTCTCTTTGGATAACACTTGCATTTTTATTCTCCTTTGGTCATAGTCCATTGTAAGGGTATATGAACACATATGATGTGCACACAGGACTGTTTAAATCATTAACAATTTTCTTATTACATTAAGACCTGGAAATCTCCAACTGAAGGTGGCAACACACCAAAGCTTTTGATACTGTCCCTCACAGCACCCTCCTGGGCAAGCCCTGGAAGTGTGGGCTGGATGAGTGGACGGTGAGGTGGATTAAGAACTGATTGGATGACAGAGGCCAGAGTGTGATGATCAGCAACACAGAGTCTAGTTAGAGGCCTGTAGTTAGCAGTGATCCCAGGAGTCAGTCCTTGGCCTAGTCCTGTTCAACTTATTCATCAATGACCTGGATGAAGGCGCAGAGTGCTCCCTTCGCAAGTTTGCTGATGATATCAAACTGGGAGGAGTAGCTGATACCTCAGGAACCTGTGCTGTCATCCAGAGGGACGTGGACAGACTAGACAACTGGACAGTGAAAAACCTTATGAAATTCAATAAAGACAAGTGCAAAAACAAGGTCCTGCATCCTGGGACTAATATTCCCAGACAACAGTACAGGCTGGGGACTGACCTGCTGGAGAGCAGCTCTGCAGAGAAGGACCTGGGTGTCATGGTGGACGACAGGTTGGCCATGAGGCAGCAGTGTGCCCTCGTGGCCAAGAAGGCCAATGGCATCCTGGGATACATTAAAAGGAGCATCTCCAGCAAGTCGAGGGAGGTGATCCTGCCCCTCTACTCAGCCCTGGTGAGGCCACATCTGGAGCACTGTGTCCAGTTCTGGGCCCCACAGTACAAGAGGGATGTGGAGCTGCTGGAGAGAGTCCAGCGCAGGGCCACAAGGATAATCAGGGGCCTGGAACATCTGCCCTATGAGGAGAGGCTGAGGGAGCTGGGCCTGTTCAACCTGGTGAAGAGAAGGCTGAGAGGGGACCTGATCAGTGTCTATAAATACCTCAGGGGAGGGAGTGAAAAGGATGGGGCCGGCCTCTTTTCAGTGGTGCCACCGATAGGACAAGAGGAAACCGCCACAAACTGAAACACCAAAAGTTCCACAGGAACTTAAAGAAAAGTTTCTTAACAATGAGGATGATAGAGCATTAGAACAGGTTGCCAAGAAAGGTTGTGGAGTCTCCTTCTCTGGAGATCTTCAAAACCCGCTTGAACGCAGTCCAAGTGACCCTGCGTGTGCAGGGGGGTTGAACTAGATGATCTCTAAAGGTCTCTTCCAATCTTGAGAATTCTATGATTCTATGAAACTGATTTTGAGTAATCACCATGATAAAAATATCATTTTTATTTAGCTAAGATATTGAGCATAGTTAACTAACTTAGCTAAATATGAAGACTGTGCTGTGCTCAGGGAGAAATACTGATAACCACTCATTAAGGAATGAAGTCTGGGAATAAGCATAACGTCCATCATTCAGTGAGGAATTCAGAAGTAGAAAATCTTCAGTAGCTGAAAGGATAAATAAAACTGAAAGCAATTCTTGTAAGAAGGATTTTTAATAATGCAATCAAGATGGCATGATGCAAATGGAGAATGGCAAATGTAGTCATTATATTTAAATAGACCACTGGTCTGCTGAAATAGAATGAGTACATTAAGTGATATGGGCACAAAATGGGCCTCCAAATGGGAGGTTGTGATTTGTCCTTTTGCAAGAAAATTTTCTTAACAAAAGAAATGCAGTAGATCTAATCTAGGCTTCATTGATACAGTTGGTAAACTATATTTGAAATAATGTAGACACTAGAAAAGATCAAAATTAGTAAAAATATTGAAAGGTAAGTATGAGACTTGATAACCAAAATATATGGATAACAGGAAAGATCCTCAAGAACTGCTCAAGAAAACAGTTTTGTGGAAGCTTTGCAAATGATCTTGGCTCAGAATGGTGGATGCATATTCGTGCAATTGTTGATACAAAGTCGGACAGCATTTCTCATACAGAAGAAAATCATGCGTGAGTGAATGATTTATGAATAGATTAAAAGAGGAAAATAATAAAAATGAGATAAAATAAAACTCATTATGTTAAGTATTCAGGGATAGATATCAAGGATACCTGAAATGAGCTAGAAGCCTTTTTTTCTCAGAAATGTCACTGGAATTAGACCCTAAGCCATTATAAATGTCTAAAGATGTCAAGATAAGGTCATCAACGAAAAGACAAACGTGAAATTAAAGTGCATTAAGTGACACATTTTCAGTAGGAAAATAAGAAAATGGGCTGATCAAAAGTACAATTCATTATTATACCACAGGAGACTAAAATCCTTGTATCATTTAGTTAGGTAAAGTAAAGTCTGAGTAGGGTATTTTATTTATGTATGATTTATGATGTAAAAGTCTAATGAGTGAAATAATTATATGAGTGCTGCTGGCTAATGAATGAAAGGCATAAACCTATAAAATTTGGTGAGTTTGTTTTTGAAATGTAATCCACTCGTGTTTCCAAACTCGATTGGTAATATTGACTACCTAACAGAAAGGTCACTGCTAAATGGGAAGTTTTAAGACTAATACTGCAATAAATAAAACTTTTGCTGTTTCTGCCTCTGAACTGTGTATTCATTACATTTTACTACTCTCTCAATTGCCCACCTGAAGAGATGCCCAATTTATTAATATTTTATGCATGTTACTACTCTAATCCTCAAATTAGAAAAAAAATAGACAAAGTTCACTTTGGGGCTAGCAGCTTTAGATGATCTCATTTTCAAATGGAAAAAATGGACATGGAACTGAGGGAACTGAGGAACTGAGGGATCCAAAATATAGTCCAAGTCAATCCATCTTCTATTGGTTTCTCCAAAATTTAGGGGAAGGCATTCCTTTTTATTATTTATTTGCTTAATTATTTTCTAAATTTAATGAAAGATCAGGAAAAACTCCTGCAAATATCTTAGGGTTTTTTTTTTTTTTTTTTTTTTAGTAGGATGCTATGACATTAGACTTCTTTTGAAATTGGAGATAAATAGACATGGATAATATAATTACCTGTGTTGATTCCCAAATTGTTTAATAGCAGATAGAACTCTCACAGGAGACAACATTTGTATTCAGTGATGACTGATACTTTTATATTTTGGCTGAATAGCATAATAATTTCTGTATTTCATTCAGATTCCCAAAAGAGGACAATAATTGTCATGACATTATTGCCTTGTTCTTTACATCCTTGATTTTAAGGAAAAAAATGTCTCTTACAATGTGATTGAATAAAGAATCATTAATAGAAGTTATGAGAGCTAATCAGACTGTCAGCCTGCATTTTTTGGTGTCCAGAAAATGAAAAGCAAGCAAGACACTTACTAGAACAAGTGAGACATGCTTTTTACTGTGATAAAGATGCATTCCAATACAAATCTACTGAATGTCATCTTCTCTTGGAGTCAGAATGACATCTCTATTCTCCACACTTTTAATCCTCAGGCACCTCACAGTAACAACTGTCAAAGCAGTGCTAATTCAAAAAAAAGCCCCGAAGGTGAAAATATTTGACAGTCTCTCTCAGTTATCCAAAAGAAAAATCAGGTTATTTTCCCTCACAGTCCCTTCGGTCCACTTCAGTTTTCTGATATTCCTGTACCCATTCCCTTCAATTTTATTTTCTTTTTATTTATTGTTAACTCTAAATAAGTCTTCAGACTTAAGCTTTCTCTTCCTCTGGTCTTAAGGTACTGGTTGGCTGCCTTGTGCAAAAGGTGAAGACACCTTGTTTTTAAGCTACAGCCTTGATTTACAAGGAAGAAAAGCCACTAACTCTTATTTTTGTTTTGTAGAGGCTGTTCCTGCCTTCTGAATATGTAAATTGGACGACTAAGTGAAAAACAGTGATTAGTGCCAGAGAAATCTGGAAATAATCTAAGGAGAAATTATAGGTCTTGGATTCTAATTCATTTCCTATTCCAATTTCCTTCAAGGTTTACTTTGAAGTAAAATGATTTTTTTAATTGCTAAAAATCATTTCATAGCTGAAGACCATTAGGTCATAAATTCATTTCTTGGGGTGCATCACAAGTTTTTGGGTCTCAGTCAAAAACCTAAGACTCTCTTTACAGAGATGTATGATAATGTCAGGAAAGGCTGAATGACATGGCGAGACACAAGCGAGTTTTGAGTGAGTTTGCACCACAAGGAGAACACACTAATGTGGGTCCCAAAACGGGTGATCTCGTAGTGAACTTGGTGTGATCTTGAGGTAAAAAAATCTGCTGGCTGGTAAAAAAGAAAAATAATAATAAAAAGATGTATTTATCTCTGGTATTTGTGCTGCTTATGGAGAGACCACAGTCACCTTTGCAATGCAGCCCTTGTACAACCCAGTGTGCCCATGTCCGTGGAGCAGGTGTGGGAGAGCACACACAGGAGGAGACACCAAAGAGCCATCTGCACTTAAAGCCCTTCTCATGTCTGGGAACTTTTAGATTTGTTGATTTTATTATTCTTTTTTTAAATATTTTATACTCATAGTCTGATCAAATTGACTATGGGGGCATTAAAGTTTAATTAACAAAATGCTTCCTAACACCATTTTTGGAAGATCCCTTAAATAATCTTCATCCAAAGATCATGGGTACCAGTGGGAGCAATTTTCATCTATTCCATCAAGTTCAGTGAGTTCTGGATCAGACTTCACGTGCGTAAGTGGTTGTCATGTTATTTCTCAAATTTGCAAAGCTTGTTTTCGAGATTGTTATTAACTGTGAAGAATAGGACTAAATTCACCATACTAGAGCCAGTAGGTTATCTCCAAAAAAGATGTTTTGGCTCTGACTCATTCATGAAAGAGAGTTCACACAATCTGTTATGTATTAGTTTGCTTGTTGCATGGCCAAGGTATTTCAGGGTTCCCATTCCTTTGAGACCCTCTGGTTAAGATTTGAGTGATTTCCAATACAGAAAAATTATTACTCTAATTAATTAATTGCCAGCCACCTCTTTGTTAATAAATCCCATCACTGAAAGTTTAAGTTTTGCTCTGGGGGCTTTTACTTGAGTTTTTTTTCCAAAGTATTTTTGAACTGTGC
This sequence comes from Crypturellus undulatus, assembly GCA_013389825.1. Lineage (NCBI taxonomy): Eukaryota > Metazoa > Chordata > Aves > Tinamiformes > Tinamidae > Crypturellus > Crypturellus undulatus. Next base: position 60,627 of record VWPW01006109.1, read on the forward strand.
ATTAAAAAAAAACGGCGGGGGGGAATTAAGTGATGTGTTTTATTTATTAGGGCAGAAGGGAATTGTCCTATTGGGCAGACTGGTTCTCCTTTGTGGACATGGTTATTTGTCTTCCATTTCTCTTCTTTTCGAGAGAAGGATGAATTAAACTTTTCATCCTTTAAGAAGGACTGCTAGGAAGATACATTATAGAAGATTCTTGGCTTTGTCCATAAATCAAACTGTATTCGGTCAGCCTTTGTGTGAGGGGGTATGATGGGCAATACATTCATGACATGCATGAGTCATGTATTAACATTTACATGGAGTCTAACTCTCTTTTTATCTGCTGGAGCCACAGAGTCCTTTGATTCAGTGTCATCCTTGAATTTCTAGGGGTGCTGGAGTCTCCAGGGAGAACCTTGAGTTCTGAGCCATCATTCAGAAGAACGACAGGATCACACATTGCCCTACACTGGGAATCTTAATTCTCTCACAACACTGAGATAGTTATTGGTTTTGTGTAAATGAAAATCTATAAGAATTACAGTTTGTGGAAAATGCACATTTTGGCTTCAATAGGTAAGCACAGAAACTTGATTTTTCCAGAATAACGTGATTGGAAGAATGACCAGGCTAAACGGCAATGACTTTCTCATTTTATTTTATAAATACCTCAGAAATGTCACATTCTTGATCTGCAAGTACTATCGGTTTTGAAAGCCAGACACTAGAAGTCTTAGAATAATAATAATAATAATAAATTGATTTGTACTCAATACACAAAACTAACATGACTCCACCTAGCAAAGAATGAGATCATTTACATTTTTTCCCGCATAATTCTGATATTTCTTTCTTCAGGCAAACTTTTATTGAAAGAAGCCAAAGTTGCCAAAGTATCTTCCTGAGCATTGATATCTAAACCAGGAATAGAGCCTACATAATGTTATAGCATAGTTGTAACTGAGAATAAAACTGGTATCCTTGGACCTTAGAAAGAGAAGTTTTATTTTTTTTTCCCTTTGAATTTTCTGGTGGATATGATGGCAAACAACCTAGAGTTGGGATGCAGAGTATATTTGACCATTTTGGACCATTTTGATCCTAGTAAAAGTTTCTAATATCTTTTGCATCGTGCATTTCCTTTTTTTTTTTTTTTTTTTTTTTGCTGTTTTTCACACTACTGAACCCATATTCTTTGTGGAAGATCACTTTACCTCTTTTTTTTTGATAATTAAATCCACAGGTACTGGAAAAAAACTTGGTCGTTCTCTAAGGATCTCTGCCATCAGCAGAATGTCAGGCCCACAGTCTTAAAAAGCTGAAACTGTGGGCTTTTAGTGAAATTAAAAACTATCTAGTAGTTATTTGCCTCAGCAAAATCTGGCTACTATCACTTCAAATAGCCTTTTAAGTGTAATTTGGCAACGATAAAATTTAAAGGATGATTGATAGATTAGGGAAAGTGATTTTAAGCATAATGAGCAAAGGAAGCGCCACTACAGATCAGATGAAAGGTTTTCTTTGCACTGAGACAGCAGGATGGGAGGAAAAAGTCGAGACTAGAGATGTCAGAATTACTCATAGGACATCCCAGTGTGCATATCCATGAAAAAGGCTCACTTAGTTTATGCATGTATTTGAAACTGGGACCTGACTCACGATATTGCCTACATTTGCGAAGACAAGGCAAAATGATGCATTTGCCTAAAACCTTCTTCTCCACTCTTAGTCACATCTTCCAGTTATCTGTGCCTATGATTATGAGGTATGATGTATTTAAAATAAAGCACTTGAGATCATCCATTTTAGTGAAGTCTAATCTCAAACCACTTTGTCAAGAACCCTCTGTCCTGAAGCTTATTTGCTGATCAACTGTATAAAATAATTACTGGTTTAGTAACACGTTTTACTTTTCTTTCAGGCACTTTAGACATGCATTGCCAGTGAAGCTGCTTAAAACTATAGAATCCTTGCGGGGCTTATTCATCACTGAAGTCTTATTTTCTGAAGTAAATTAATGATTTGCTATTCCTGAAGACTTTACTGTGCTTATCACTGTATTAACTTGCATCAAAAACTCACAGTGAGCCATTTTTCAAACCCTGACAAAAACAGCCTGGAGACACTCTGGTGAATGAAGGTCTTGAAGGCAAATAGCAAGTGTATTTTGAATAATGGAAAGCATTCAGCTAACATCAGGTAAAGCTGTCAAAGGTTATTGCCAGTGCTCATAGTTGGCCCTTCTTTCTTTGGAAAGTGCAGAGTGAGAGCTAACTTCGAGAGAATCTACATAAAGAACTGTGCTTAGCTGCTACGTTTTTGGCTAAGCTGTGAAAACTTGATTGCAGTTCATATCGTGAGGCAAGAACGTCTCAGAAATCTCTCTCTGATACACAGACAAATGTAAAAGAGAGAGAAAAACAGTTTTTGAACAGGATGGATATTTAGTTAATGAAAAAGAACCAGGGAGAAAAAAAAGGGACATGTTGAGCCATTATGAGTCAAATTATAAGAAAAAAATATCCCTTTTCACAGAAAAGAAATACCGAATCCTTGATTTTCTTCCGTAATGAAGTACTTAAAACTCATACTCCAATAGATCTCAGATAAATTCACACCGGAAGTGTTTTTCCAATAGAAACTGTCATTCTAGAACCATCATTTTGAGAGTCAAAGATCTGAGCTGAGAAAAATAGCCCATTTGAGGATTATTTCTCTAATTCGAAAAGTCCTAGTGGAATAAAACCTTTGATTTAGTCAATCTGTCTTTGATAAAACATCCTCCTTCTTGCTTGGTTGGGCAAATAAACATAATAAAAATTTGGCAGAAGAAAATAAACGAACAAATTAACTTTCATCCACCATAAAAGTCTTCCTAGAGAGACCGAATCATTATTTGCTGCATATCCTGCTGCAGTATGGACAAATTCAGAGCAAAAAGTTAGGACCCTACTGGCAAGAGCTCATACTCTACATCATAAATGAGGAATGCTTAATGCAACTGCAGGGGAGACAAGAATGAAATGGAGCTGTCAGACAGTGAGTCTTGAGGGATTTGAGGAGAAATTGGAGCTAGCTAAAGACTTCTGAGATTTTTAGATAATTTATTCCACCACTAGAAGCCTCCACCTCCCATACAATACTTTGTCTGACCACTTTACTGAAAGTTCCTCATGACAAAATCTGTTATAACATGAGTGTTTGGTGAGTACTACAATATTAGGAGTATGTAAGCTGTGCTGTGGCAAAAAGATTAATCACTAAGCTAATGCATGTCAAAGACAGTCAATAAGAAGCAATCTAATACAGACTAATAGTATGCTAATTCCAAGATATATGGGTAGTTACAAAGTTGCAACATTGGCATAAATTGGGAATAGAATTGGATTTGTATTAGCAGGTCACCAGTCATGGATATATACAATGAACATAAGGAACTAGCTGAAAAGCACTAGAGGGGGAAAAAAGACAGGGAACTACTGGAAAATAAGTAGTAAATATATGTATATATATGTATTTAAATGTATACTTATACTTGTAAGTATACATTATATACATAGGTTATAAGTATAAATATATAGTTATTTATATATAAGTATCAATATATAGTTATTTATATATAAGTTATAAGTATAAATATATACTTATAACACTTAAGCGACTGACTTATAACTGACTTATAACTGACTTAGGCTGACTTATAACACTTAAGTGTTATAAGACAAGCTCTTCACCTCCCAAACATTCTTCTAGCTGTATAAAGAATGGAAAAACACAGAACTGCCAAGCTGCTGACTGACTTACAGGATGTATTAAAACTTGCATTTTCCGTTCTTATTCACTGCATGCTTAGGGAGGCTAATAAGCAGGAGATTAGGCACAATCCCCATTTGTTCCCATAAATTCAACTGAAGTGAGATTTCTTTTCTGTTTCACTATTTACTTCCATTGTATGCTGGGAAGAAGAGATTGGTCTAAGCAATTTTTTAGACTTGGAAATAATGTCATGTATAAGAAGAACAGCTATGTTTAGTACTATTCTGATTCCTGATTCTTATATTTATTATTATTGTTATTATTTTCCTTTCTATTTGACTAACATGGTCAAATCAGTCAGTGAGCTGAGGATATCATAAAAAATCCACTGATTTATGAAAATAAATGGTAAATGAAAAAAGGCAAGTTTCTGTTTGTACGTGATCTGCTTGGTTTGTTTTTGATAAGTTTTAGTCTAAGTTTTCAGCAGACACTCATTTCAACCACGCAGTTTGGAAGTACTGCAGGAAAAATGAGGAGACTATATCTTTCCTGTACCTCAAATCAACATAAATAGATTCAGAAATTATGACTGTAAAAATATAATAATCAGGCATTCCATGAATATAACTGCGATATTGAAAAAATGAAATGCTCCAGTTCATGTGTCTCTTATCGTTTACAACATTTAATGTTTCCCTTCTAAGTTAATTAGTGATATTTGGAATAGAATACAATTAGAAAAACAACACAGAATGCAAAGAAAGATCTAACTATGATTGTTTTACAATTCAGAGACTGATTCCCATAATCCCCTGTCTATATTTTTCGCACTTGTGCCTTTGTAAATAATTCCTTTGCCATTTCATATACCTGCCCTGATTAACAAAGGATTGATTATTTCCTAAAACAGTTTTGTAATTAATACCAAAGTCATACTCCATCCCCATGTTGATCCTTGCCTCTACATGTTTCTGATAAAATATAATTGTCTTAATTCTCTCTGGATTGATTAGATATAATGTTCAAGGGGAAATCTACTTTTAGATATAATGTTCAAGGGGAAATCTACTTTCCTATTTCTTCTGCACTTCAAAGATGAAAGTTTCTTAATTAATAGCAGGAGCTTTACTAAACCAAGTTATTACAGCCACATCACTGCTTCCTGGGGTTCCATTATTTATTAAAAAAATCTATCAGAGAAAAAAGTATGAAAATAATATTTAGACATAATGAAAATCTTACCAGTCCGAACACCGCTAGTACTTTTGAAAACCAAAGTTATAGTTTTTACGTAATCAGGAACATTTAAAATCTGCTCTTAAAGCGGAATTCTCCACTTAACTTCCATTTGGAGGTTTTCAATGGGATTCAAGTGGTACAAATGCTTTCAGATCTACAGGGGGGCCAATTTCACCGTTAATCAAGACAATTTTTTACTATGCCATTGGAAAAATGGCATTAACTCGTTCTGAATTCTTTTTTTTAGTCTGTACTATTTTCAAGGTTATGTTCATAGTAGTCAAGACCACAAAAATATTTGCCAGGATGGAATTTAACATGTGTAAGAGGATAATAATGATGATGATAATGTATCCTTATATTAGTTTAACTTGGGTTATAATATATGTATTTCAGAACTAAAAGTCAGAGGCCTTTGGTGTCTGAACACTACAGAAACATTAATGACATTAAATGCTTCTCCTTTAGCATTGGCAATGCCCAGCGGTGACTTGTGGAGGGAAGCATACTTTGTATTTACATTTTTTTTCTCTGTAAACCTACAGTCCAAAAATATAGTCCTTTCAGGAGGATAGAGACTTTTGACAAATTTAACACTAACTTCTTCTTATAACGAAAATCAAGGATTGTGAAAGTAAAGAGAAAAATAGCTAGAGCTCAACGCTGCTGCTTCTGAGGGATGGAAATGGAAAGAAAAAAGGAAGGCTTACTAAAGAGATGTACAAAAACCAGATTCACTCAGAAACAAATTACTGAAAAAATTGAAGCCAAGGGATTAAAGGTAAGAGGTAAAGTCCCAAATTGTAATTCCAGTCTATCGCTAAGCAATACTGGCAGCTACATGCTCTTGTTCAATAGGAATTAGGCCTGGAAAAAATAATGAGAATTATCATTAACCTGTTGTGACATTTTAGCTATCTCAAGTTCGAAGACTGGCACTGACCTCTAAAAATTTTAATAATCATTTCCCAGTTCAATATGCAACGAGGGAGAGAAAAATCTAATTCCCATGACTGTAATAACTCAGGTTTTAATCATTTTCTCATGATTTTGTGCATAGAATTGTCAACAATAAAAATATATATTTTTGAAGTCCTTCTTCCAGTATTTTGAGGAAGAGGATCCAACTACTTTAAAATAGATTTTCATGGGTTTAAGGGAACTGATGAGATTGCCTAAGATGACCTAAGACATTCCTTTCTTGTTGTACACTTTAATGAAAACCTACCATTTTTACATCTCTCTCTGTTAGCAAAGCATTAGAATGAAGAAGAAATATTTTTTTTTCTTAGTGTTTCAAGTTTCAACTGTCTAAATTTCACAGGGACATTGTAATTGAGATGCCACTTGCACCTATACAAAATGGGGAAAGGCTGGGTAGACAGTCATTTTGCAGATAAGGATATAAGGATGTAAATTCAATCACTAACCACAATATTATTTTGTCACAAAAAAGGGACTTCACATTAAATTCATAACTATGAGTGTTATCATTAAACCACATGAAATAATCTTCATTTCCATTCAGCTTTCATAAGATCCTAATCAGTCTGCTATATCCAGTTGTGAGTACTATCTATCAAGAAAAGTTTGAAGCACATGGATGAGGTCCAGAAGAGGGAAAAAAAAGAGTATGTAATAAAAAATCTTGTTAACTATAAGAATAAACAAGCACTGGAATATACAGGGAGTCAGTGCATTCCTATAACTTGATCTTTCAAAGGATGAGTTAGGAAAAGGATGGTTTAGGAAAGCGTTGGATGTCAGTTGGTGAATATAACTGGCCCTGTCTTGGGGAAAAAGAGAGAGAAAATAGCTATTGGAGGTCCCTTCTGGATGCATATGGACTCTATACTACTGACTGGCTCTATGACTTTATAGGCATTAGTTGCTATAGGCATTAGTGGACATGTTTTTTGACAAAAACAAACCATAAGTCACAATATTGTTTCCTTACCTGATACATATTTTGAGAGACAACTAAACAAAAATGTCTCCTTATATGAATCTCTTCAGGCAGTGAGAGAAAGATAAGGGCACTGTAGACACTAGCAATACTGCAAATATCTTCTGTTTCCTTTTTTTTTGTGTATAAATCATTCATTAGACACTATCTGGCTAGAAGGTGATCTACTCTTTGTAGGGATAAGAGTGAAAACAATCTCCCTGTTTGGGTTTTCTCTCTAGGAATAGCCAAAAGGGGTGTTGATCAGTGCACAATAGTGGCAGATTTAGTATGCAATGCCTTCGATTAACTCTGGGGAGACCATTTGAGTGCCTAATTAGAAAAAGGAAGGTCACAAAGAAGTGAAACAGTTCATAAATGCTGAAGTCAGGATCATCATCATTGTATCTTTCTAGGTTTATAATTTTGAACTGTTATTGAGGAAAACTGGTACTCATGCTTTTGACTCATCTATAATTTAATAAAGATATACGTTGTTGGAATTTAATTTTAAAAGACATTAATAACTCAAAGTTGCTGCAAGACCACTCAGCAACTATAGGAAGTGCAGAATGTGTTCACTTGTTCAGAGTGATTAATCACAGTACTAGTATTACATTTTTTAAAGACAAAATAGATTTTCAAGTACAAAATAAAAAATTTAAAACTCAGTCTTACTGGGCTTAAATTTTACTGTAGAAACTTGATTAGTTCCTATTTATTGCCTGTTTGTTCCAGTACCTTTGCAAAAATTTATAAATCTTACACCAATTCAGACAAAATCTCTTTCCATATTGAGATTGCTATGGTAACTCTCGCTTCCAGTTTCCTCAGACCAACCCAAGTATGACAGTATCTATCTTAAACGTTGTTGTCCCACCCCAATTTAGGTGTCAATAAAGCAATTCCTAACCTCACACAATTGCATATTTCACATATGGATACACTTAAGCTCACTTGCTCCAGTTGCTGGCACCACAGACACATGGACCCCAACAACCCTCTCTAGTTTCTGGCACTCATGACTGAACCCTTTTATAGTCTTATTCTTCTGTTTATCTACACATGTTTCTCCCCAAAAAGCTTGATCCCTGCTTTTCCCCACCTTTGTTTCCTTTCTTAAAGATCACAAGGTCAGACTTTCACAATCCTCCCATTCTCCTTGGGGCACCCCATAATGAATCCTACTGCCAAGGCAGTGACCTCAAGTGCATGGGGTGCTCCAGCAAGTTGCTCTTGTTGCCTTATGGTGTCAAGTGGCCCCTGCTCCCCCAAGACATCCTTGGGACTACTTCGGGGATCTCTGGTTTTGGTTGGGTTTTTGCAGTCCTGTGGTCACTGCTGTGCCTCTGCGCTCCTGTGTGTTTGTGTCTGTGTGTATATTGGGCACCCAGAGTTAGAAAAAAAATCACGCTGGTGTGTTAATTCTATCCTCACAATAGCTGAAAACAATTTTCCTGAAAATTCCACAATTCTAGATTCTTTATCCTTGTAAAGGGCAGTATAGACTAAACTTGTTGACCTTCTGGGCACAATGAAAGGCCTCTTGATAAAAGATTATGATGAAGATGAGAAGTGAGGTATTGGGCAGGAGATATATCTTATTGTGCAGCTGAATCTTATTCCACTTAATTTTACATCAGTCAGCCGCTACCCATTGTTCTTAATAATTTACATGCATATCCAAAGAGATTGTGATGAGCATACTTAAAAAAAAAAGAAAAAAAGAATAATTAAGTGAAATAGAGAAAGAAGTAAATGAATGAGGATGTCATACTGAAAATGATCTATTAAGGATGGTATATATCATAATAGGAAAATCATGTTCTGTGTTCTGATATTGTTTCAACAGATGATGCTTTTTTAAATATGTAAAGTACTCCAAGTCTGTAAAAGCCTGAACACAACATATGAGCTTTTTATTTATTCACATTGAGGTTGAATAAGAGAAAATATTTATATTGATGAGCCTGTAGCATCCTCTGTGACAACACAGATAGTGGGAGTCCTGTAGCAAGGCTTATCACAGGGATTATAACAAAGCTTACTTAAAAGTGAGTTGGTCAAAGCATTGCTGAATGCATTGCATGGGTGGGAAAACAAACCAAAGCAAATCAGAACAAAGAGTGCCTGTGAATGAAGATACACAGTCCTTCTTTCAGGAAAATATTGTTCACATAGGACCCAACTACAAGGTAGGTTCTTAATATGAGGAGTTTACACTTCACGTTGACATCTTGCAGACATCTAAGCACGCTTAACTTCTGTGCCCTAAGTAGTCCTTCAGATTCAGAACATATGTAAACATTTTCAAGATCAACAAATAATTATTTTAAGTGGAACAATTGAGGACAAAACAATTGTAAGATAGAAGCAGGAAATGAGAGAAATCAAAGATTGTCAATAATATAAACCAATGATGTAATACAGCTTGCATCAGTTTATACTCATTTTCATGTAACATTAATTTTCATTTTATGAAGCATATTCAGGCTTCTATAAACTTTTATTTTTCTTTAAGCAGAACATATTTTAATTGCTTCTAGCACGTGTAAATTCATTATTAAAGTGAGATTGCTGCAAGTTAAAATTGTTTCATTTTAATTCTTAGCTGACATTATTGTCATACTATTGTTCACCCTACAGGCTACATTATCCATGATTGCTTTCTTCACTGTCTTTCTACATCTTCACTTGTGAACAATAGATCTTACATACTCCTCTTTTTTTCTCGACACCTATATTTTTTCCCTATTATGTGTGCATAAATTGAGCAAGACTGAAAGCAAGCAAAGAAACAAAAGACACTATATGAAGTAATTATACCCTAAAAGGAGAAATACAGTACATGTGTATACAAATAAATACTAAGATTTGTAGATAGACGTACAAGCATGGTCATTGTATAAATACATAAGTCCCTCACAATGTGAAGTCTTCCTTAAATTAATTGATATGAGAAGACTCCACCTTCATCAGTGAGGAAAGACTTTTCCTCTTCCAATTTATATTTTGACTTCTGGAAACATTTATTTGTAGAAATGGTGAACATATTATTTCCAGCACACTCACGGGCAGTAAGGGAACTCAAGTATCAAACAGTAGGCCACATTACACAAAACAAGATGATGTGCATCATCCCATGCCTTCTCTTCTTTATTGTTAGTACTGCACATTAGACTAGCGTCATAATATTTTGCAATGCTGCTGCAGTCAGGAAGGGGAGAAAGCCATCAAAAAAGGCAAAAGATTCAGGAGTTTTTTTCATAAAGCTATTTATATATATTTGTAGAAATGGTGAACATATATATAACATCCATATACATATACAATCACATTCTTTAAATGATTTTCAAACTACATATTTGAGTGTTAGTGGTGTTCAGATTTTTTATAGATTTATGATTCACACATATTAAAATAGTTAAAAGAGGCTATAAACCCTTTAGGGAATCATCCTCGCAGTAACTGTTCCCCCACTTTCACACAGTTCTTTTTTACAAAAAGTCTCTGCTAGCACATTATGTGTGTCAAACCTTCACTGTTTTATCCAATCTTCAATATCAGTTTTTTTTTTAAGTAAGATTCTATGAAGTGAAACTGCACCTACAGTTTCTTTAAAATCAAAATTTTATGCCCTCTATGCTATGGATATTGATTTCATCCTTTAGAGAGCTAACAGCAATACTGTTAACAGCGATACTAAACTGTGACTCCTCATAGCTTCAGATACATAGAAATAGGGGAATAATTAGTACCCCAGTGCAATAGGAATGCATACATGCTTTATATCACAATTTGAATAGAAATGACCAGCAAAGAACTCTGCTGCAAGAGATGGGCTAGGACTAGATAGAAGATATATAGTATTACAGATATTACAAACAGTCCTAGGAACTTCTGAATCCAGGAACGTGATCTCAAAATCAGTTTAAAGGAGGATTCATTCCCTGAATCTAGGCACCTTTGGTGCCTAGAACCAATCCTAGGAACCTGCCGAATCCTAGGAATTGAGCCCACTGGAGTGTTTTCTGGTCGTCAGTGCCCTCAGGTGCTTAAATCCCATTTTAGGTGTAGGTAGGATGTGCTGGATCTTAGCCCATGAATGTTCAGGAAGAAACAGCATACCAGGGAACACTTGGTATCAAAATTGAAATAAAACCTCCCATTCTTCCAGATCCAGTTGTCCCCATTCCTAATTTACTGTTCATATCCTCAGATTATGGATATAGGAATCCTTATTTTATCCAGGAGAGCCCAAAGGAGTAAAAAGAAACAGAAATGTGTGCCTGAAGGTATGTTTTGCATGCAGGTATGAATACATTGGTAGACTAAGAAAGGGTACTAGAGAAAAAGTAGGCCTTATGGCAGGAAAAAAACATCCAGCACAGTACACAAATGCACCACTTCAAAATTACCAGCTCATTAAAGTTATATGCAAAAATATTTTCAGAGGATGTGAAGATTAAAGTGGAGTCTTACTTGAAATGAAACTAAGAAATAATCAAATTAATATTAAGGCAGCAAGAGAATGTTTAAACTTTTTTTCATTTCTGTGGTGCATAAGCAGACATAAGTTTTCATTGCTCTAAAAAAATAAAGAAATGAAACATATTTCTCCATGATTCAAATGAAATGCTACAGGCTATTGCACTATAAGCTCTGAATGCACAAAGACTGTTAGGAAGTCATTACAGGACTTTTTTTGGCTAATTTTCTATACAAAGTTTTGAAATTTTCCTCACTATAGGATTATTTTCTGGATCTTCTTCATTCATTTTTCATTGCAACTTGGATCAAGTTCTTTTCTTTATGAAGACTTTCCACTTCATCTTCCTCAAGGACAAACTGATGAAGTACAGGCTGAATAAGCGGACAATAAAGTGGTTGATTAAGGGACTGCAGTACCAAGAAGACTGGACATACAGGGAGAGGCTGAGGGAATGGGATTTTTTAGCTTAGAGAGAGCGGTCTCAGAGGGATCTTATTAAGTTGTATAAATACCTGACAAGAAAAAAGATGGAGCCAAACATTTCTCAAGATTGCTCAGTGTCAGAATGAGAGACAATGGGCACAAACTGAAATACAGGAAATTCCAATTAAAGAAAAAAAACTGGGAAGAGGTTTGAACACTGGACCAGGTTACCCAGACAGGTTACATGATCTCCATTCTTGCAGATTCTCAAAACCCAATGGGATATGAACGTGACCAACATGTTCTAGTTGCCCCTGCTTTGAGCAGGAGATTGGACCTTGGGCTTCCAGAGGTGTCTTCCAGTAGTTCTCTGGACCTGTGAGATTATGCTCATTTTTTCCATATACTACATGAGTTTATTTATAAAGATTAAATGAGTGGGAAATATTATCTTAATATTGAATATTGGGAGCTAAAGGACAAAAGCTTGACTCTACAAAAATGACTCCAAGAGTCTTCATTGTTTAGAACAGTTACATTAAACGTACATACAGTGAAGACAGTGGTAGTTTTAGGAATAAGAAATTAAGTTAGACTTTCCAAGAGGACTCAGTAAGCCAAAAGACATAATAGTACAATTCATTCAGGATATGTCAGACCAACTGTCTAAGTTCCTCCCAAATCAAAAGCAATACACTGCTTGTCTTGTCTTCTACCCATTCAGAAGAATCAATGTCTCATACACATTTGTGAAAAGTTTCTGTGCCAGTCTTCATTTCCAATCCACAGAAGAATAATAGACTTCTCTTTGCAAAGGAAAATGGAAAGTATCTCTGTTCTTTAGGTCTCAGCAATAGCTTTTCTTTTTTTTTTTTTTTTTTGAGTTCTCCAGCTATAAACAAACCTCCTTTACTTACAGCTTATGAGACCTATCTGGTCTTCTTGGAGTAAAGTTCTCCACACTTAGGAGAACTATATACGGCCTTCTGTAGCTCCTCTCAACAGGAACTTAATTTAGGTCCCTCAGTCAATGTCATGGGTCCCCATGATTTCAGTGCAGAGTGAAGCTACCGGATGGAGCCAGTTGCTCTATCAGGTCTGTTCTATAAATTTCAGGGAGAAAGTCTTGGAAACTGGCAACAAAAGATAAAAGGTGGTGTTTGGGTCTGAGGGAAAATGAGATACTAGTTTTCTAGTGTCTTAAGACAAGAGCATGGTGGAGGGAAAGTCCTGGGAGTGGAGATGGAGATGTAGAGCATAACTGTCCCTATAGAGACTGAGATACTGGAACATAGTAGGTACAGTAGTGTGTAAATGGTCGGACTAAGAACACAGTAAACATAGTAGTATTAGGCCTTCAGTTTCCAGGAGCAAATCCCTCCTGACACATCCTCTTGTTTGATGATTCCTAACATCTTGTTTTATCCTTCAAGATTTGCTGACAGTCTGCTATCAGTTTTCAGGAAATACCCCTTATTTTATACTTTCAACACTAGGTCAAATGGATGAGCAGTTTCATATATGCTTATTAATTCCTTGGACACCGAATAGCACCAGATCTAGCAGTTATTCTTGGCAGAATCCTCAGCATATTGCTTCAGGAAATAATCATTTGTTATGTCAGTCATTCCACATGGCATCATCTAATATCACAAAGGTTTCTCTGTAATTATTAGGGAGGCTAAAATCACCCGTAATCACAATCCCTTATCTGATCATATAGTATTTTATTCCCCTGCCTTTCCTGTCATGTTGGTCTCTTGCAGTCCCCTGCTATTAGGCCTTAAAACACTATCATGAGCTCAATCCAATTGATTCTCTAGAGTTATAGTTCTTCTATGTGTTTCCGGGACAGATAATGTCAAATCTGCTATCACAGGACTTCTCTTTCAAACGTCCTATAATTATTTATCCAACATTTTGACTTTCTTATAGAAAACAAACAAAAATAACACCATCTCCTATCATATTGTTACTTTTGTATGAATTTATATTAATACATTTTCAAGAAAATATTTTTGATCACGAAGTGTTAGCAGTTTACTTCTACTTATGGAATATCAAACATTTTATTCCAGTTTATTAAGCTTATGCAGTCATAAGATCTGGGATATGTGTGTGCCTAAGTGTGTTTGTGCATCTGTATGTGTGTTCAAAAGACTATCTGCTAATCCTTCCTTGTGTTTTTTGTTTGTTTGTTTGGAGGGCCAGCTTGCTGATTCCAGGATGATTTCAACAAATATGAAGAGATCTGCAAGATATTAAGTGTCTTTAAGTTTCAAGAAACTATCCCTTTGAAGTTGAAGACAGATGCCTCTTATAAAGATTCTGCTCACAGCTGAATAACCTCAAATTATTAAATATCAAAGAATCTACAAGAGAAATACTACAGAAACCTGAACAAAAGCTGAATACCTTCTGTTCTCCATGGCTATTTCTTCCATTTTGATCATCATACTTTGCATTCTTTTCATTCATTGTCTTTCCTTTCTCTCTTCATTTATTTGCTCTTTTATTTATTGTTAGAAATAGATACCAAAAATTTGAGGATAAATATACAGAAAGGAACATACATACATAGGAACAGAAAGACAAAACATATTTTTCCCCAGGACTTTTTAAGACAAAAAGAAAATCCAAATTCTTTTTTAAGTTCCCTTTATTCTACAAGCTGACCCTCACTGTTCGCAGTTTTCTCTAAGAAGGACATCGCCAGTCCTTTCTAGTGCTCCCATCTCTTAAGCTATATGCAAACAGCATAATGTCCTCGCAGAGACATGGAACGGGAAAGGACAGGTGATGGTTTTAAACTTAGTTCAGTGATATGTTACAGATACTCACAATGAATCATCTAACTCAGAGGTGATGTATAAGATAATGACATTTTAGCTGTACTTGGATTATGGCTCTTGATGTGCTCCTAGAACATTTGAGATGCATGGAATAGCATGCACGATGGAAAACACCTTAGATCCCCCCGATGTGTTGACTCCTGTACTTCCTGGAGAGATCCTGCACTTTCTAATATCTTGCTATATGCCAAGCCAACACTCTCAACAAGACACAACAGCTGTGTTTTCACCCTTGAAGGTTCATCTTTGTGCTACACTGGCTCCTCAGCATTTCTTCAAAATCCTTCATATAAGAATGAAACCACACTCTGTGTTTGGAGAGATGATGCAGTCCTGGGCAAGACAGTTTGGTTCTGACAGCACTGGCTGTACTGCTATATAAACAGCATATATAAACTGCTATATAAACAGTATATATGAACAGCAAGTGCTGTTTATGTTCAGGTATCCTATTCCAGATTTACTTCATCCATGTCTCAATATGAAGTACCATGTGGGCTGACCGATCAGCTTCAAGATGTCTATTGAACACGCATGTTCATATTCATGCAGGGGTTTCTTACAGGGAATGCATTCACACGTAAAGTGTAAATGGCTAGAAAGTCAATCTAAAGTTACTACAGGATTTTTAAATCTGCATATAGGTAAGAAGAGGCGTAGGGAACAGATGATGCTAGTTTAGGTTCTCTAGAGATTCATGTTAATCTCTGAATTTTGTTATAAGCCACCATTTCTCCAAAATTGTTTCTAGTATTTATGTTGCTACATACTCTCTTTTGCTTTGATTGTTACATTACCACACCAGCTATCTGACCAAAAGACATATGATTTAATCCATTCAGTACCTTAGAACTTTGACTGCTTTTATCATCCTAGTATACAACACCTTGAAGGGAAACTACTTACCTTTGCTTAAGTAAAAACAAGAACTTTCTACTCTTGCAGGGTATTAAATGTTAAATAATAAAATACTACTAGAGAACTATGATTATCTGTCTCTCATGAATCTCTTTTCTACTACTATAAGAAAAATAATCAATAAACAACTTGATATTGTACTGCCACTCTTGGACAAATATGGAAAGCAAAGAACTACATGACAATTAATTATTAAAAGTAATACTATACTGTAATACTACACTGTAATGTCATTACACTGTTTCATTTGGTCAAACATTTTTTTCAGACAAATTATGTCTTGAAAGGCTTTCTGAAGTTGTAATACAGACTTTAGAGATCAAAATAATAGCAACTGAAAAGAGAGAGCAAAAGGGCAAGAGGTAACCAGTGAAGAAGAAAGGTTTTCAGATGTGTTTTGCAAATGGATGGTAAAGCAGAGTTTGATGCAAATAGCATTTGAAACAAAGGGACAACAAAATGTAGTGACAAAATTGTAAAAAGACACCATAGGTATGCACCACATAACCAAAAAGGGAGGACACTCTGGGGAAGCTGCTAAAGTACTTCGATAAGATTATGGAGTTAAGACTGATCTCTACTGGCCTTTCTCTTTCAGCCATGCTGAAAACGTATAAATAAACTTTTTTTCTTTCTTTTTTTTTTCTTCTTTTCAAGAGGAATATGTCTCCCACCCAAAAGATAAATATATTTATTAGTCCCCATGCTGCTGCTGCTTTTTACAGGTATTTTGCTTACAGCAATATATATTTAGGGAAAGCTTTTGATTTCTGAAGAAGTAAAAACATGACATTTATGGAAATCCAAATTCCTGGAAAAATATTTTGCTGATTTAGCTTATAGTAATGCAATGAAAAAAAAATGCTCCACGTGTTGTGAAATTTATGAAGACTGGGATGACTCATTTCACCTAACTTAAGCATTTGCAGTAGAGATGCCGACATCTGAGCTAGTGACCCAGGGGTCATTTTACAGTCATTGAAGAGAAACAGACACTTTGGGGTCATATTTCATCTCATTCTAGATGTCTAAGACAGGTCAGATGAATGGTGCCCTGCAGTGATTATTTCTCACTGTACAGAGGACTGAGGATGGTTAGCTCTGATATCAACACCCACACTGTAAATTTCTGCAGGTAGATGAGAGGAAACTTATCCCAGGCTCCACAAATCATAGGGCTATTACATCCTGCCTCAGATAACCAAGCTTCTGGCTGAGCTGTCTCATTTTAGATCCTATGTATAGTCAGGCTGGATTCAGGTCTTAATGCATTGGGGATAAAAGGATGTTTTGGGTGAATTCAGTATTTTGAGCAAGGTTTCCAAGGGAAAAAAAATATATATATAGTTGAGTCTCATACATAGGCTTGACTACCTGGGTAGAGACCTGACTTTTTAATTTTAACTTGAATTGCCTTATTATCATAAACCAGTATCTGATAATTGCAGAGCTTAGTTTTACATTTGTATAACTGCTGACACAGTCACGATTCTTCTTGATTTAACAGAAGTGCATATGTGAAAAGGCCCATTAGCAGGATATGCAGTCTGGAAGTCATCTGAAATATTTACATGTGGCAGATGATATTTCCATTTTATTCTGCTGCCTTGATATATATGTATTTCCTCTCTTTTCTACTTTGTCGGATTCAATTTTCAATTATTCAAATTGGAATGATTTTTTAAAAAGTGGTTTGAATCATTCGACCTGGACTAGTTTTCCTTAGGTTTTAAAATGCTTGCAAATTAAATATTCTTGATGAAATCTTTTTATTTATTTTATTTTATTTTATTTTATTTTATTTTATTTTATTTTATTTTATTTATTCATTTTTTAAGAGGTGGACATATTTAATCCTGAGACTGCCTGATTGTACTTCCTTATAATTGTCTTATAATTGTCTTATAATTGCTGAGTGTCCAGCAGGGACACCCAGAGCACGGGGCACAGGGTGGCATCCAGGCGGATTTGAAGATCTCCAGAGAAGGAGACTCCACAGCCTCTCTGGGCAGCCTGTGCCAGGGCTCGGGCACCCTCACAGGAAAGAAGTTCTTCCTCGCATGGAGATGGAACTGCCTGGGCTTCAGCTTATCCCTGTTGTTTTTATAATTTTTTTATTTTCTGTTCTTTATCTGTTCTTTCTTTGGTGTTGCCTGAAACACACCCATTCTGACTTACATTAAGGTCAAATCTATATAGTTTGAGGGAGCCAACCATCTTTATCTGTAGAAAGTTAATTTTATTAGTATTCCATCAGAAAAAACATGCAGTAGAATGATGTGCATGAAATGTTATTTAAGAGGAAAGCAAACAAATAAACAAAACTCACAAACAAAACCCACAGTTATAAAAATTGCTATTAAGGTTGCAAAACAGAGTGACCCTCAGTGATTGCCACTGTAAACTTAATTCTGCGTCTCCATTCCCTGAACGAGGCAGGGCTTCATGTAGAAAATAGTATGCCATCATGTAAATAATCTCCATGTGCAAGTTAATTGGCAATGGTTTTAGTGCTTCTCTGTGAGGAAAAAAAATTGCTAGACTACTTCATAATGAAATGTATTAAGCAACCTAAATATAGTGATTGCCACCAGCTTCTCTTATTCTGATTATATTTGTGGGATTGTCAGGATATGGCTTATAATGAGAATCCAGCTCAGCCTTGACAACAGAAAGATGCTAGTTTTTCTTTAGTTAACCTCTAAATGTTATGAAATATTACATATAGAGAAATTCAATTGTAATGTCTGCAGATCAACTCCATGGCTCTATTATTTTGCCAGTCATTTACAGCACATCAACTTTATGCCTATCAGGGGCTTTTAAACTATTGTGTGGATAATTAAATCATATTTTTTCTCCTGTAAATCCATGAAGGACTGAGTAAAAACAGTATGTTTTTCAAAGTTTGCATAATCCGTATATTTCCAAAGGTGCGTTAAGCCACAGAGTTCTGCTCAGAGAGTTTCTTACAAGTCTTTTTTCAACCTCTTCCTATGTTCCATAGTAAGGCTTTGTACTTTATAATACATAGCATTGTGTAGCCAGTGTTTAAATAAACAAACAGAAGCTTTACTACAGAAGTGGGCTCAGTACTCAGTTTTTGAAAGGAAGCCACGTTGTATTTTGAGGTTAAGTGCTTTTCACAGACAAGAAGTATGACATTATTGAAAAACTAGTTGTGCTTAACGTGAAGACTTCTGCCTAGAATCACTAATTGCTTTTAGCCAACTGGGACTTTTATCATTTCATCTCAAACCTAAGAATCTTTATTTTTTTTCCTTCTGTTTTAACCAAGCATATAAAGAAAGCCTTACCAAGATCAAAACTACTCTTATTTACTGTGTAATGTGCATTGCACAGTTAAGCACTGTAATTTCTATGTAGAACTGCAGAGTCAGTTCAGCTACCAGACAATACTCAAGTGTGAAACATGGTCTTGCAACGTAGTGGCCTCCACCTGGTAGACTTGCGCAAGTCTCTTTCTTCAGTTATGGTGGATGAAAAACAGAAAAATGAGAGAGAGAGAGAGAGAGAGAAAATGAAAGAGAAAGAGAGGGATTCTCAACCTAGCTATTATTTTAAAATACCTTGACCAATTCAAGGTATTTTAAATACGACCAATTTAAAGGTATTTAAATAAGACCAATTCAATCCAATATATATTACAGTTGTCCTCACAGCATTCCCTAACAGTTTCTTATGTGTTATTGTATAGATATAATGTTAATTACACATATATAAAATATAAATAATATTAACCCTGACTTTAAAGGAACAAGTTGAATCTAAAGTGATGTGTGTCCATATGCTCTAAAGAATTTGCTTATTTGGGCAGGATTAGTCAGATAAATTAAAAGTTGCCTGGACTGTGGCAATGTGCTACAGCCAGGAGCCACAACAGCAGCCTGACAGAGTACATACCATTGAGAAGGAGACATTTCAGTGATGAATATGACATTTTCTGTAGCTCATTTTTTATTAGTTTAGCATTCTGCGGAACGCCTGCGCAAAATTATTGAATAAATAACAAGCAGCAACTTGACAGTGCATTTAACATATTAAGATAGTGAATTGTCATAGTAAGTCATTAAACTAACTCAGTGAATAGCTCCTCCTTCTAGCACTCCATGTGGGTGCAGTTGTCCGTTTTGCGAGTTCCAGGAACTGATGATCCCGGTTTTCCTGCCCTTTCAACTGGGATGCGTTAGGTACAGATTCAGTGGTGGCTAGTGCAGTTAGGCAAAGGCTGCCTAAGTGGAAAATTGATCCTGGTAAGTGCTAGCTTACTTGCTCAATGCATTAATGTTTTCCGTTTTTAGTGCTTTGAACTTTTGCTCTGTAACAATGTTAGTTGCAGTCCCACTCGGAATGTTGAACTTTCAGTAGAGGCTCAGAATGAACATAGGGAAACCTGCTGTTCTTTTGCATTATAATTAAAAGGATAAGTGGGAACTAGAAGGGAAAACATAATGAAATTACCATCCTCATCATCCAGGTGTGGAACTGGGAAATGGAGCTTTTCTGTCATTTAGTCAAAGCAATGGCTGATCAGGGAGCTAAAGCAGGCACTGACAAGGGTTGCAGGATGCTCCATCTGAAGCCTAAGCTCTTTAGTTGCTACCTTTTTTTTTTTCAACCCAGACTGTTAGAAGTGAAAAAAGAAAAAAAAATCCAGTGACTTTGAACAGAGTTTGCACCTTGAATACTTACTAATCAGACATAATATAAATAAAAAGAACCAGATGAAAGTTTCAAGAGCACCTTAAGGACTAATTATGTGATTTTTGCAGAACTCTTGGGAGATGGGCAATTAAGCAATTTCCCAAATAGATAATTTGGAAAAGGTGAGGAGTGAGATGAGCTAGGGAAAGGCACCTAGGGAGTCAAAGTTAACGATAACACACAACTTGCCCAGCTCCCACATACCCTGTGCAGGGAACAGACAGCTTCCAAAAACACTAAAAAGAAAACTGTGTTCACTTAAAGTATTGCATGTACCTTTTACAAAGAGGAAGATAATTTCACATTCAGCCAGATTTAGACATTTTTTTTCCCACTCTTGGTAACCTTTTCTAAGTTCAGCGTATCCCCAAATATTGCTTTTTAATAATGGGAAATTTGAAACACTCTCTGTGATCACTACAGATCTGTGAACAGGTAAGATTTATAAGGCTTAGCAAAGACAGTTTATTATTTATTTTATGCTATTTTACTTTATTTTATTTTATTCACTGTCCCTGAAATTTTAAGATTTAGGCTGAGAGAAATTTATGGTTTTTGATAATTCCAAATTATTCCATAAGATCAGCCTGAAGTTTCATTTCCCATTTGCTAAGAGAGGCACCAGAAATCTCCAAACAAGAGCCTTTGGGTTTGTTTTGCAGACTTCTGAGGTCTGCATAAGCCTTTGAACTTTTGGTTGTTTACCCAAGCTGAATCTGAACTTAAGGTTTATCCACACCTCATAGACGTGACACTGCATAAAAGAGGACATAAATTTTGAATCCGCTGGGCACTAGTATCTAGTATCTCTGTCATAAAACGGGGAGTTTTTAATGATTGCAATTTAGTAGCAAAAGTACCAGAAAAATGACTATAACAAATAAAAAATTACAGGCAGTGGCACCTGTGGCATTTAGATGCCCTTGACACTGTTCCTGATACATGCACATGATAAAAATAAAAAGTTTTAACAGGCAGCATGTAGGTTATGAGTAATTCCAAAAGAACAAGTACAGCTCTCCATGATTTAAGGCTTATCCACATCTGCAATGTCCATTCCCCCTTCTGATGTAAAGTCTTTCAGCAGACAGACATAATTTGCTGTTTTCTTCACTCAAGGGTTTTTTTTGTTTTGTTTTGTTTTTGTTTTTTTTTTTACCCTATATGTGATTCCAAGGACAGAATAAGAGAATTTACCTAATTTTCTTTTATATTTTGTTTAAACCACCCTCCATAGCTCTCCCATCTGATAAGCTGCTCTGAGCTCAGAAATTTCATCTGCCCCCTTTCCCACTCCCTTGCTATAGAAATTAGTGCAAACTGAGGGAAAAAAGAGTAAATTAGTTGGATTCCAGGCAAAATATCTGAATGAAATGATCGTGGCAAGAATCAAACAAAAAAGTTCATTCCTTTTATTCCTTTTGCAGTTGATCCTGAGGCAAGATGAGTCCAGTCAGGCTATCAGTGTGGTGGTGGGGCTGGAAGGAACACCATGGGCTGTGAGACTAACTTGCAGCTCTTGGCACTGCTTGATTTTCAACCTGTGTAAAGTCCCAAGAAATTCAAGAAGAAATGGAGCACAATTATATGGCCCACTACCTTGACAGCAAAGTTGGCTTCGAGATGCTATCCAAGCCCTGGTCCTTCCTCACACATTGATTCTGTGATGTATGCAAGTACCAAGGTTTATTACTCAGCTGAATTTTTTATCTAGCTTATCTTATCTAGGAGCTTTAAGGGGGAGTCGAGAGTTTAATTATTTTCAGAGATGCTGCTAAGGAGAAAATAACAAGAAAATATTTAATAATGTTGTGCAGAATAATTTGTGCCCTTAAATATATGCTTGCATTTATTTACCAAAACTAAGCTCCTTTTTTTTTTTTTTTTTTTAATTATACTATGTAACTATACTACACTATATAACTTGTGTTAAATATATAGGAAAACACTTTTCAAACCAAAACCCCTGGGTAGCGTTTTACAGTGATGCTTAGGTAAATCTGGAGATCCACATTGCATGAGCTCTGAAAAGTCCTCCCAAATAATGGATTTACAACATCTCCAAAGAAAACTTAGCCTATGGGGTTGTTATTTGTGATCAAACATGTCCTTACTTTTGCCCCTTTTTGTTCCAGAACCAAACACGGGCTTTTTTTATTTTCTGCCTAGCTCAGAGAAATAAAAGAAATAAATAATAGAAAACAATCTGGGGTCTCTCTGTCCTCTAGCCCCAACCAATATTTGCTCATTTGCTATTACAGAAAGGCCAAATACAGAGAAAATGAATTCCCAGTTTCTGGTAAGTAAGTGGATTTATTTACACAAATTTGTTTAATTCTGTTCCCCCACTTGTCTGCTAGTTCATCTGCACTATTTCACTCATTTCATGCAGCACAGGGTTTTTCAATTATAAATCCGGGCAGCACTGTATGTTTGAGCATTCTGTCAGCTTGATTTGTTTTTATGCTGGTAATGAATTTTAAACTCACTCCTCAAAAGTCATCACATATAATTTGGAAATAGAACTTCTCTGCTGTTGTTTGGGGGGATTGCAAATAACTGGATAAATGGGGAAAGTCTGCAGATAGCTAAATTAAGCCTACAGGAACCAGCAATAAATCCCAATAGACTACGAACAGTGTGGAAACTCTTTTTCCTTCTCTTCATTTTATTCTCTGCCCTCTGTAATCCTCTCCTTTACTTTCTTATTTATTCTATCTTATTTCTTAATCAGCCTTTAATCACTGTTTATGTGCTACACTGAATGTGGCATTTGCTCCACGTAGAGTTCTGTGTAAAGATAGGCAATGACTGCCTTAAAAATACACGAATTTGGGGGCCTGATATTATTTCTACTTAGCTACAGGTCACCCATGTGGCAGTAAAATCATCCATGGGAAAGAGCAGTGCAAAGCACAACCTGGAGGAGATGCCTGTAGAGGAGGCCAGATGGTGGGCACCCTTCTAAGGAAACTGGGATATTTTTCAGATCATTCCTCTCATTTCAAGATATGATGGTGCATATATGCTTACGTGTTCATAGTATGCACATGCGGCAATCTAAAGAAAACCCTATTCTCTGCACTGGGGAGGATGACTCAGGACCTAGAGTTTTGTGTGCACCAGCTGTCAAAAGGCTGAACCGAATAGCTTTATCTAAGACAAACAACTGGTATGCAGTCTCCAAGTAACACTCCTGCTGTCTCTGAAGTCTTTAAGCTTCCTGTTCAAATCTCTCTCATAAGTTTATAGTCTCTCCAAGCATTAAAATTCCCTTGAGATAAATGCAGTGCTTCATTAAGGGTGCTTCTATAAGGGGAAAGATGAAGGTGTGAGGTGCCAGTGAATCTTGAGGGTAATCTGACATATTAAATCCAACCTATCAAACAGAAATCTGACTGTGTCCTTGCCCTTTCATTGTTTGACAAAGAAGGACATGTTTTCCTACATAGACTTGTTAAGTTTATTGACAACTTTAAGCAGTAGAAAACACACTGTGGTTTGGAAAGTTTTGGCACTCCCAGGACAACCATCAATAAGTATCTAGGAACTGGGATAGCAAGACAAGACTGAGAAATCAGGAAGACCACCAAATGCTCGATAGTTACTGACTGGAAAGTAGATAGCTAAGAGCTTTGAGAAATCAGGTAATTAACCTGAAATTCTCTCCTGTCAATATAAACTACTTATGATGATAAGATAGTTCGCTACATGCTAATCCTGTCATACTTTAAGCATTGGTAAAAAAAAAAAAGAGTTTATTATCTTATTGTCGCAAAAAAAAATAACTGCAGTCTATTTAAAACTATGCATTTTTACATGGCTTGCTACATACTCATACTAAAAATATCAGTATCTTTGCAAACTCTGTCTTTCCACATAACTTGGGGTTTCTGAATGTGCATATGAATAATTACAAACAAACTTTTCAGGTTATTGAGCTGTGAAGGTTTTGTTTTACTTACCAGATTGGATACTGATAGGATTTAACTTTTGTAGGAGGTGGTTGCTGTTATGTGAGCCCTCAATACACTTCTAAATGTAAATATGCAAAGGATATCCTGGATTTCTGATGGACCAGTGATGAGCTTTGTTCATGCCATGATCTCATTTTCTGACACCTCTCAGTAGCCCCTTCCTATTTCTTGATCCCACTCCAACCTAAGCTGGCTGAGGGAAACGGAGATGGAGACCAGTCTTGTTTGGCTGGTTGGAGGAAGGAGAAGAGGCAAGAATTTCAGATCAGCAGGTTCTTTGATGCCCAAACCTCTCCATCAGAGTCAGGAAGGAGTTTTTCCACACTCCTGGGGCAAGGCTGGCCAGGATCTTGACTGCTAAGATTGTGGAGGGCAGTGTGTGATCTCACATTTTCCAGTTCCTCCAGCGCTGGCATTCTCTGGCTAAGCCAGCAGAGAAAGCAGCATGTAGATATTCCTACCGTGAGTACATGCCACTCTTCACACAGAGGAGAGAAAGGCACTTTTAACAAGCTGAAAACTCCCAAATTGCCAAGGTGACTTATCTTATAAAACAAGGTGATTAATTTTTAGGTGAAGCTACAGGATTGGAATCCCACTATTGCTACATGAGTCTGGTCAAGAGAGCACGGTGTGAGTGAAGGCCTGTTTCAACAGACTCTTGTTTGTACACAGGACCTGTATTTACCTTGAATGGAGATGAAAAGAATAAGTTTTTAAGCCTTACAGAGGAAGAAAGAGCTTGTCAGCAAATGAATAAATAAAAGCGTAGATGCATCCTGCCATCAAGAGTTGACATTGTCACTCATGGATTTTCTCACTAATAAGGATGTTTTTCCAATGTATTCAAAAAAGCAGCATTTGTTTCATAACACAAGGTAGATTTTTACCTTCAAAAACAAGTTTAGGAAAGATATGATGTCACTGAAGTAACCTCTGTAGATGTGATAGAATGTGGGTGAATGGGCAGTGGTAGATGAAGATCAAACCTAGGAAAATGTGTCAGCCCCCGATAATCATTAGTGTCACAGGGCAGAATTTGCCTGAGCCAACAAGGATGGTGCTTAGATGAGAAAAGAGACACTGTTCAGGGCAGGAACAAGCTGTGAAAAATGTCCAAGAAGGCAGTGAGGTGAACAGAAGCAGGAAAAATCACTTCACATGATAGAAGCAGCCTTCACCTCTCATGCATCAAGGTTTTAAAAGCCACATTAGACCCCAAACATTTGTTCTCTGCGTGTATAGCTCAAAGGAGAGATTTCTTCATTTGGCTACTTCTGTGTGTTTCTTCAGCTGCACAGTTGTATATGTGCTTTGGCAGATGCTCTAGCTTTGTTCTCAACACATGTCCAAAGTGCTAATATAATTTTTCTGGTTGACTTGAGGAAAAAGGGTCAATGAACCATCTGATAAAACCTGGCATGTACTATACATTCCACCCATTTACTGCTTTGTATTTTACCGAAGAACTAGCTTTTGAAAGCATTTAAACACCTACCAATATCTTGGGTAAATTTCCAGATTTTACACTCATATTTTAAGAATGAAATAATATTTATATCAAAATGGCATTGTTTTATCCTGAAGTCATTTGTTTCTGATGAACAAATCTTACTTCAGATGGTGTATACAACTTTTGCTTAATCATTCTTGACACTGTTTTCTTCTGAAACTCTCAAGGGATTGTACACTATTGTTAAGCTATGTGAACTGACTGATGTCCTGTGACCAGGCCTGAGCTGAAATTTTTGTGTCGAGAGGTCTCCTTAGATTTTTCCTGCTATTACTTATTTAACTCAAGAGTCATCATCATGTTGGGCAGCTGAAGATTCATCTGCTCACCTGGAGAAGCCTCTCTATAGGTGTCTAATGCTGAATTTGTCGCACTTGGCATGTTTTGCTATCGAGGGAGATACGAGTAAAGAGAGGAACGTGTACTTTGAGACAACGACTTATCTCACCAAAACAAGATGATCTTACCCGAGCCATAAGAGACCTGATTTGTCTTCATAGCCCTGGAGAGACTCTAGCTAAACTGCAGACATCAGCACTGTTCACGTATAGGGGTAGGTATGAGTAATCCCATAGTTACTGTGCCCTGCAGAAAGACTTTAAAACGACTTCTAATTTGCCCGAATGAAGAAACAAGGACCTGCTCTATAGAGTCAGATCAAAAGTCTACCTGGACCCACATTCTCTTCCGTGAGCAGGATACTGCTATTGCTTTCCTTGTGTATTTGTTATTTTTGAAGTTAAAGGCTTTCTAAAGCTATAGAGCTCTTGGAACTTCCACAGCTGAAATGTCTTCAGTGAACATAATCAAGAAGACAGATGTTTTATTCTTAATTGGATAGTATGGATTCAGTTTTCTTATCTCTATTACTGAAAGTGCTATGAGTGGATTTTCCAGAATGGTGCTATAAAAATAAAAGTTGATTGATTAATTCAAAACCTACATCAAGGCAATGTCTTCCAGGAATGTTTAGAGGAAATGCACAGTGGTCTATGAATAGAAGCTATTTACTGTGTGCGCACCAAGGGCCAAATTTGCAGGGTGCTGATACGTTTGGTTTTGATCATGGCAGATCTGATAAAATAGTGACATTTTTCCCTTTTTCATATTAATCTGAATCAGAAGCTGAGGATATTAGAAACACAGACTGTTAGACTGTTTTAGATGTAACTTTCATATATTTTAGGGCTTTAAAAAGCATGTGAATGTATATACAGAAATATAGAGAAAGGTTAACTTCAGGTTGCAGCAAGCTCTCTAAAAACTACATCTGATGAAATGAAAATATCTGTCAGTCTGATACTCATCTCAAGCTCTCATGCTGCATGAGAGGTAACTCCAGGCAGGGCTTTTTTAATTATTATTTTTTTTTATTTTTATTTCCCCAGAAGCTCAGTAAAAGCAATGAAAATTTCTCCTTTGATTTCAGAAATCTTTGAATTAGACTGTATGTATAAGTTTCTAAAACATTTTTTTTTTAATAAGCAAAATGAGAAGAGACATAAAAGATCAATTAGGCTTAAAACACTAGCAAAACAAACAACCTCAAGGTATTTGTTTAGGAAAGAAACAGCTGAAAATGGAACCAAAAATTCCTTGTTTTTTTTCCCTCCATTTTGGCCATGCAACTCAAATTACTTCACAACTTGTTCTTTTCAGCAATCTTTTTACTTTACTTGCAATTTCAAATGTGTCCAGCAAATTCCTCATGAACAAGTATCTATTTTTACTAATTTATTTCATAGTCAGGGTTAGACTATTAATTGTTTTTCTGGAGCATGATAACTCATTTTTAATGCAAAAAGTTGTCCCTTTCGTCCCTGTTGAGGTATGCAGCGGACAAGTCCTCCTTGCTCTCTGATGTCCCTCTCCCACCATCAAAACTAAAATATGTTTTATTAGGTTTAATAGAAATGTATAGAGCCTGATCTAACATTGTTCCTCATTGGTATTACTATTCTGGAACTTTGCCCTTTTAAAGACTAACATAATGTTTTAATTAACCGTTTAAATTTATTAATGATCAATTTTTGATTTTGTTTGTCAGTTAAGCAGCCCCGCTTCCTCCCTAACATAAACATTTTTTGATGTATTTAAAAGGTTATACCACCAGGTTAGTTATCTGTATGTAACCTTGTGAGTGTAGTGTAATGAAAATAATTATTCCAAATGTGTATTATGCATCAAGAAGTATACACTGGCATTTACAGCAAACACAAAAATCAAAACATTTTCTGTCATGTGCTTAACACAGAATAAAAAAAAAAAAAAGGAAGAAATATATGTATTAAATCCAAACTCCTGGAGAAATAATCACAACTATGATATTCTTTCTATATAGATTCTATTCCATATAGGAACTATTCTTTCCATATACTTTTTTATAGTATATCTGTTTCTGTATGGGAAAACTCTTTCTCTATGCTGTTTATTGATAATATTCCTTTTTTGATATGATATAACTTTGTGGTTAGTTAGCAACATGATACAGACCATGAGAAAACAGTAACACACAGCCACCTTAAAAAGAAAATAACGTAATCATTTTTCTGCCTTAATATAAATACGTATTGTAATTCTTTTCCTCATTTTCTCAGAACTGTATTTTTCTCGTTTGTGGCATTGCTTATTGCTTTGTGCGTTTCCTTTCTGGGCAGCTCCTCAGATGTATGGATGTGAAACACACATAACAGGATTTTTTATTTCCCCTTATATGATGAAAAGTGGTAACTTTAAATTGAAGTTTGTCATTATGAAGAAAAGGAAATCAACAGTTCCTGTTGCTGTTGTTATTGTGTCTGCAATTCTTTGAATTATTCTGGGCTCCCAAGGTAAAATGCCTTATTCTGATTATTGAAAATTATATAATTGATTAGATGTGAAAAAAACTGGCAATGTGAAATGAAAGGATATATGAATAGACTTGCAGATGCTCTTGACAACATTCAGATTTAAAAAAAAAAATCACCTCTTTACCTCCTGTGTCTTTTTTTTTCTTCCTGCTGTAGAGAAATACTGTACTCCAAGGTAACAAAAATATTAAAGGCTACCTTTATAGAAAGAAAATCCATGGCACTAAAGCACAAATCAAGACTTTGAAATATCTACTCAAAGTCTGATTTTGATAATAATAGAGAAAACACCTAGGCAAAGCACTTTCTGAAAACACTACTTAACAATCTGACCAGAACTAATTCATTGCTTTCTAGACCTTTGCTATGTACTTATTTCATTTCATGCACCTATAATCTCTGTTTTAAGTTATAAGTATTTTTAGACAAGATATGCACATTTTGTTTTGCGTACAGCACTTCACATAATAGGGGCACGATACCAAAAAGCATAATAGTACTTGACAAATTATAGTCTTTTTGAAAACAGGTCATCAGGCTTGACTTTTCCTTTTGCTCATAGATCTGACCACAAGGAATTCATCACAAATCTATCAGTAGAAAAATTGAAATTCCTTTTGAATAAAGCATGTCTTTTGTATCACCAGCAAATCTAGAAATATTCAAAATCACTAACAGCAACATCAGTATAAAATCCTAAGATATAGATAGTGTGCACAAAAAATAAAAATAATGGGAAATAGTTTAAAATGTAAGTCTTTCTTACTATTCAAGAGCATGGTGCTCTTCCAGTTCTCCTGAACATATACGTATTTCTGGTGTGGGAATATTAGAGTATGCAGAAGAGCAAGTCAGGAGTGTGAACCTCCTGGATCCTGCTGGGCTTGGAGCCCTGCGGCAACAGGGAAAATCATTTCAGAAAGGTAGGTGCTAGTTTAACATTGTTCCCTCTGCTGAAAACGAGCAGAGAAAATACAAATTGCCACTTTATATACCTGAAATTAGGAAAGATGAACCCAATCCTTATTTTATAACTTAAAAAAGATAAAAAGTCCGGAATACCAGACCAGAAAGTTTCTTGATCCTAGATCTAAATGATACATTGGCATTTGTGGCCAAACTTTAATCATATATATCAATGTGTGTCTATATGTGTATGTGTGCATATATATACATACATACATATAATATATATGCATCAGTGTGTGTGTGTTTGTAGGTATGTATACACACACACACACAGATATATATACAGATCCATTTATTTATGTATAGCTTTTTTTCCAACTAATAATGTTAAATATATGATTGCAGTAAATAGTTATTGTCATTTTAAACTAGATATTTAAGAAATTATACCTTAGTCCTCTATATAAGATTTTGTATAAGTTTACCTAAGAGTGGAACTATTACACCTAACAAGGTCATGCTTTATTGTCATGCAAGGTAAAACTTACTGAAAATCTGTAGGGTTAATTACTCTAATTTGAAAAAAAAAAAGACAGTATAAGTAAAATGCAGATGCTGTAATATCTGTGTAATTAACTTGTAATTGCAGCATAATTGCACACTGCTTTTGCTTTGGTGTAGATTGCTAAACTGAATTTGAATAGTTAATTATGAATGGATTAATTATAAAAAAAATTGACATCATGTTTAATTTATTTTTATGACAGGGTTCCTTAAAACTATCAAATAAGGAGTGCATAATTTTTTTCAATTGCCTCATCAAAAGAACATTTCTCTGTATTTGCATGTTACATGTAGACTGCATGTCAAAGCTATAGCAAGTTAAACATAAATCTTAAAAGGATTTTCTTATGTGTTATGAATTATTTCTAATAACACATAAGCTCATAAAATATACATATCACTTCGGCTTACAAAGCTGTAAGCAAAAGAAAGGTGATTGAAACCCAATGATACAAATATTCTAAAGAAATATAATTAAAGACAATAGAAATATTAATTAAATAATTTTAGAGAAGAATCAGAACTGATGTAGCCTTCCATTGACTCATGTCATCAGCTGGTATCAAATCACAGAACGTGATGGACAGCTATATTTCTAGATGGAAGCATCTTGTAGTACAGAAATAATAAAAATAATAATAATAATAATAATAATAATGATAATAAACAAAAAAACCTCATAAACAATTGTCCTGGATGGATGTAATAGTCATCTTGGAAAAAAGGAAAAGTAAAAAAAAAATGTCTTCAGAGTCTGCAAGCCTTAGAGTGAATAGCAAAACCTACAAGATGTCTTCAGAAGCTTGTGAGAACATTGGAACAACTAAGGAGACATTTTAGTGTTAAATAATATTTTATTTATGTATTTGCATGTTTATTTTTTTTGAATAAATAAATATTCTTTTAACTGCTGTGGAGTGCTAAGGCTTCAGATGACAAAAGGAAAGCCTATTGCTGTGGGTAGGTGGGATCTTGCAACGGTTGATTTGTGCAACAACCTTTCTTCAGGGTCTTCAAAGTTTGTGACTAATCTAGGGACACAAGTTAAAGAAATTAAAATACAGGCATTTGAAGATAAGTGTGCTAAACTCAAAAGTCTCTGGTATGTGGCAATGCAGTGAAAAACATGCAAGTGCTGGGGTCATGAAAATAGGTATGAGTGGGCTAGATATGTCCAGGACCGTCCTCCAGAAGAAGCCAGCTAGCACAAAACAGACTGTTTCTTCATCTTTAAGCCTTGTTAGCCTTTGGCATCCAGACTACATAATAAGAATCATTCTTATCTGTGCCAGTTAGTTACCCACTTGTGCCTGAAAGTTATTTTAGTGAGTGCAATGTGGCCAACTGAAAACCATGCCAGAGTCCTAAATCTTCTCTGGCAAACATTAGTGTTACAGAGAAAGTGTATTAACTGCATGGTATTTATAGATTTTTTTTTTTCTTTTTCTAATAAGAAGCTTACATGTTCTGGTATCACTTATAAAACAGGAGCTGGGCCTGGTTAGCCTAGAGAAGAGAAGCCTGAGAGGAGATCTGATCATGTTCAAGTACCTGAGGGGAGAATGTAGGGAGGATGGGGCCAAACTCTTCTCCATGGTGACCAGTGACAGGACAAGGGGTAATGGGTACAAGTTGAAACACAGGCAGTTCCATCCGCATGTGAGGAAGAACTTCTTTGCTGTGAGGGTGCCCGAGCCCTGGCACAGGCTGCCCAGAGAGGCTGTGGAGTCTCCTTCTCTGGAGATCTTCCAAACCCGCCTGGATGCCACCCTGTGCCCCGTGCTCTGGGTGTCCCTGTTGGAGCAGGGGGAAGTTAGACTAGTTGATCTCCAGTCTTAACCATTCTGTGGTTCTGTGATGCAGAGCCTGGGTAGTTTTAACATGAATATTGCAGCTTCTTCTAAAGACTTATAAGCACTAAAACAAGCTGATTTTATGTAACCTATTTTATGATCTTGACAGACTTTAGAGAATGTACAAATGTGGAAAAAAAATGTTCGTTCTCTTTTACTCCAACTTCTGTTGCTTTTTTTTTTTTTTCTTTTTTGGATACACACCAATGAACTTTGTTCCAGATATTGATCTCATACTGCCATTCTTCATATCTTGTTAAGTAAATTATGACTGAAGCCATTACTAGTTTTAAAGTGATTAAAGATTGTGAAAAGAAAACACAACAAAAAAAATCCTTTGGAAAGTCTATTAAGAAGGCTTTTGATTGCACATAAAACAGTAGAAGAAAAGAATATAGCGCATCTGGGTATAATGTAGTATACCTTTTATCTATATGAAATTTCATATAAAATGCAAGGAAGACAATGGTGTACATACACTGTGATTTGATATACCACCTGAGTAGTTGAGTATATCCAGTACAAAATGCCAATTATAAAAAGTAAGACTTTTTAAAAACTTTTATTTAAGTCTAAGGACTGTAGGAAAGTAAAAGAAACTAAATAAAGGGTCACAAATTCCAATCTGGGACACTATCAGACAATCATGACAAAGATGTTTAGTGGTGGAAGAAATAATGAGAATAGAAATGCCACAGAGAGGAGTTCAACATGAACAAATCGGTTAGCTGGATGGGTGGTCTGCTGTTTGGCCTGACACATGTTCTGATTTTATCATGCTGCCTATAAACAGTGTTGTTTTTTTGGAGCAGGCTGTTTAGCTCTGTTTCAAAAGCTCCAAAGCTGGAACATCGCCTTATCACAGCTGAAATCAACATTTATGCTAGTAACCACCACATTAAAGAGCAAAAATCTATTTCATAACCAAACACTTCTATTTTCTCATTTGAAAGTTGGCGTCTATCTAGGTTGCAGTTGACGGGCCCTCACTATTCAAGCCAGATGAGGTCATGTCTACCTTTAACACTCAAGAAGTGCTAACATTAGTACTCAAAAGGTTTGACTGAGAGTCTACTTAAATGTTTCGCTGAAGCAACTGTCCTCAATATAGATTAATATTTTAGTAGACTAAGGGTCCTGGACTTTCATGAACTGTCTCTTGATCTCTCCTCTCACACTATAGGAAGAGCCCAAGACACCCAGATTCTTAATCCTCTAAACCTTGCAGCGTTAAGTCTTGGTTTCAGATAATGCCGAAGAAAATTATTAAAAAAAAAAGGAATCTTCTAGGGAAGCACTTGTGACCAGAAGAAGAGAAGGAAATCTGAGCTTTCAGCTATATAGGTAGGAGTGCTACTGACCTGAGTGTAAAGGAAAAGAGCAGTTCTATTTAACAAATATTTTTTTATATTTTTCTTAATTCTCAATTAAATAAATAAATAAATAAATTTCCAGGGAACAAAATCTGAGAATAACTCAATCTAAGTCTGAATGGTTTCTCTCAACAAAACTTCTTGTTTCATTTCTATTTTGGTGAAGATGCATTGTATACATTTTAATTCCCAGAGAATTAAATTCCCCTTCTCAATATCTAAAATGACTAGGAAGCCAAAACAAACATGATTTTTCCAAGCTGATGAGTTTCAAAATAACTGCATTTTCTCATGGAGAATGCTTCTGTCTACATATTTTTCCTGCCAAATCTCCAGTTTTCCTGCCAGTCTCCAAGTTATCAGTGCACATAGTCCCAAACCTAAACCGCTGTGGGAAGGACCATGACTCCTGCTCATTCCCTTTGGGTCATTATTAGTCTCTGGAAGCATTTGAAAGAGCAGCTGCTTGATTTCTCAGGGAATATTGAACTCAAATAGTGATGGCCCTAACATGGGAAGTACAGTTTAGGGGAAACTCCTTGCATCCAGAAGGGCAAATCCATAACACAGAAATAAGCATCTTGTGCTTGAAGAACAGATGAAGATCACAGAATTTGTGATACAGTAACCAAACCTGTACTGGATTGTTGTCTATACACTACAGCACAGTTCTTTTCCTGCTGTATATCCCAAACAGATAAAACATCACCAAACTCAGAATACCTTGTGAAGACAACAATTTTGTTGTTACTGGGAGACATTTATTGAACATGCGCAGACATAGGACCACTTAACTCACAGAACTACTGGAGACTCAAGAAAAAAATTATGTCTCCAATAGAAGCTTTCTTTCCTCTGTCAAAATTGTCTCATTCTGTCAGTGGTGACTGACATTGGTGGCACCAGCCTCTGTAGGAAGAACTCAGAACAGATCTCTGAAGTGCAGCACATCTTGTTTCATAGTGGCTCAAAAGGCATCCAATGATAGAAATATTCAGACAATAACTTCCCAGAAGAGGACACTTCTGTTCCTCTGACACTACTTCAATGGCTTTTGCTATCTATAGACTCATTAAAACATTTGGGAACACAAAATCAAGCCCATGCAAATGTGTTTGCTGAATGAGAAGGCATATAGTTGGTTTTTATTTTTATTTATTTTTTCCCTCTCTCTTTCTAAAAACAGAATAAGATAGATTTTTATTTCTTTCACATGTAGCAGCCCCAAGAAATTCCCTTGTGTCTTCTGACAAATATTCTCAAGCAATGTGGCTGAATAAGGCTACCTTGAGGATGATTTAACTTTTATTCAAATAGAGTGAGAAATCCAAACCGTCACACGATATTTATTGACATCTGAGTGCAGCCCATATGACAAAGGCTGTGTTTCCTTGCATTGCCTTGGCATGCTTTCACATCCTTTAAAAAAAAAAAGAAAATAAAAAGTGCCATCATCTACAACTGTGGTAAGGATTCAGGGTCGCTACAAGCCTGTCAATAACACACTTGAACACATTCCTTCCATTTGTGGCTGAATGCCATCTAGGCACTAAAGAGCCTCTAAATACTCTCCATCAGAATAAAATAAGGTTTTGTTTAAAGACTGAAATGGTTTTTATTTTTGGAATCATGTGTTATTTTCATTCCACAATAATGAATTGGGTCCAGTTCTGATTCTATTACATATCCAGCAGCAATTCATTTCTTATGGAAGGTCTAACTTCAGGTGTAGCAGAATAATCAGAGGCAGTTTCCAGGATTCTGCTGTTTACCATTTCGGGCGGACAGGCAGAGACTATGTTAAAACCCCAGAGGTTACAAGCGTTTTGGAGAACCTGCATTCTGACCACTCTTTGAAGACAACATCTTATTCACCCTGATGATTCCCCAGCTCACCCTACTAAGAAGTATCATTTTAATTCTGCAGTAATAAATATTTGTAATTTCTATCCTAATGTTAAAAACAATTTTAAAAATTTCTATTCTTGTTCCTCCAGACATTTTCAGTGATGGTCCTGCTATACATGAACTTGCAGATTTAGCCATCTTTATCTTTCATGATAGCAATACTGTTCACCACTTACTTAAACTTCTGGCTACAAAGACACTCTTTATAGTGAATATTACTTGAAAGAAATAAACTCTCGTGTTTAAAAAAGCAGTGAGTTTAAGTTGGTGCTCAATTTTAACAATATAAATCTACTATAGTTGATAGTACAGAGGTGTGAAGTTTGTATGAATGAAAACAAAGATCAAGCTGAATGACGTTTTGATACATCTAAACTCAAAACCTCATTTCCAGTTTCACATTTTACACTTCATTCCAAAACTATTTAAAATAACTTTTTGTAAGAGTATGAAGTTGGTATATACCAAGTTTTTGTGGATCTTTTTGCATTAACAGGTCCTTCATAACTGATAATGTGATCATGATGTATTCCTAAGTTCTAACAGCATGTAAACTATCAGCAATCACAAAACTGCCAAGAAATGATAATTCAGAAACCACAGCTTTAATTCAACAAGCAGTGATCTGTACTCTAAAACAGAGATATACAGAATCGTCATCTGAAATATAGGCGTATGCTTTGATGTTCAGAGAAGAGTGAAAAAAAAATAATCAGCATCTGTTAGCAACTGTGGGGATGCCTGTGTTAGATCCTGGATAAAATCTGTCAAATTACATCAATCAAGTCAAGTTACACTTCACAATTTAATGAAATGTGACCAACACAAATATATACAATACCATAATACAGCAGAAAAAAAAAAATGCATTCTTTGTGATAGTTGGTAAAGAAGTGCAGTCTGGAATGAGGATCAGAAAGAATTTACAGATTTGTTTTTCAGAGTTTTTTTTTTTTCTTTTTAGAACAGAATGTGTTGCTTGTCAAAGGTTTTGACTGTCCTAACAGAAACTTCGAGTGGCATGAACAGGGCATTTCAAGCTGTAGTACTGAGGAAGATGGTATTTGTAATTATATAAGAAAGTAAAAAATTGCTGATCACCTGCAGCATTCTGGAAATAACTAGATCTACCTTCTTATTAATATGGATTGCAATCCAGAGACTATATATAAAGCACATGCTATTGGTCATGTTTAAGCATATTTACAACTAGATAATATTAGGTATCATGAAGAATGATGATTGCCTTCTTGACCAAACTTTCACAAGAGCTCTGTCATTTCACACTGCCACAGAACCTTAATGAACGTGTGGCTGGACATTGATTAATGTAGTAACGATAAGCGTGCCAGGACCACATGGAGAAGCTGATGCCAGATGAAAGGAGTGGTCATTAATTCAATCATAAGAAGATTAAATCTACACGATTCACTTGAAAACAGACATGACTTTTGTGTCCCCAGAAGAGAAATAAACTGTGAAGATTTGGTATCTCTCTGTGCACTCCTTGCATTTGGTAAACTGCACTGAATTTTTATAATTATAGATATATGCAATGGGTAATCCTAAAAAAGTTCATTTATGATGCTGAGCAATGGTACCAGTATGCAAAGAATTGCTGGATCAGTAAGCAAGCAAAAAACAGTGTTCCTGCCCTTTTTCTTTTCTTATATCTATGCACTGTAAACCACAGATGTGATGAATTATGCAGAAAAATGATTATGCTGCTGTCCTAACTCCATCGACACAGATATACCGTAATCCCATCATACAAAGCAGAAAAAGTTGGTAAATCCATTCATTCCTGAGTACTGGACTCCCACCAATCCTGTGTTTATCGTAGATCCAATCATTTGATTTGATTCAATGTTGTTTATAGCACAGGTTTTCAAAAGAGCTTACAAGGGCCACAACCATACCCACTGGGTTTTGTTATATTTGCTCACTTTGCTCCTTCAAAATGTGGCGTCTTTATGTTTATGACTCCATGCTTCCACAATGAATTGTATAATTTTATCTTGATACACTAACATTACCTATGCAAATCCAAGACATACCAAAAAATTCACCTCAGTGGAAAACAATGCAGCTTACAGACCAACCCTAAATTAGCTATTTGGCAAGGAAAAAGAGAAATCAAAAACACGTAAATCCCTTAAGTCTTATTTTCTTTGAATGGGACTTAGGGGTCCTAGTATATAAAGCTACTTTTCAAATTTTGTACAAAGTATACAATGTTCAAAATCCAGATTTAGATCCTGAGCCTTGAAATTCCTGCAAGGTGATTTTTATTTTTTTTATTATTTGTATTTATTTATTTATTTATGAAAAGAATTGTTTCCTATAGAAAGGCAAACTCTTCCTGCAGACTGGTAAAATTTATATCTGTGATGGCATCTCTGACAACAAATCAAAAAAGCCCACAGGTGCTGTGATATCTAAATAAGCTACTGTAGCAATAAAGTCTTTATGGAATTAAAATGCAACAACAAACTAGCTTGAGTTTCTAAATGAAATACAAATAAAAAAAACACAGAAGGAGAGTTTCAGGCAGCATTTCTCAAACCATGAGAAGATGCAATACTATGAAATTCTGTAAACTTTGTAAAAGTTTTTAAATTTTTCTTACCTTAATTACAGGTTTTCAACAATATTCCAGAAGCAGAGAACAAGCCATGTTTCAAAGTAGTGGAATATATCCATCCTACCAGAATAAATAAATAAATAAATAAATAAAAAGGAAAAGAAAAAGTAAAAAAAAATCAATTTCAGAAATCTTGTTCTTCTAACTAAAAGCAATGCAGAAGTCCTCTTCCATTCAGGAAAAAAAACATGTTAAAGAAATATATGTTCTACATCACAACCATGAGCAATTTTTATTGACAACTGTACCTAGACCACAACAGAATTGATGAGAGGGCACTTTTTATGACATTGACTCAAGTGTCTTTTAGTAAGTCATCCTCTTTTTTTTTGTTGTTTTAATTATATACAGAAGAGCTTCTGACCTCTTACTGACATTGCACAAAATCGTTTCATACTTTTTGATACTACTATAATCTACTCACAGATTTTTACAGTATTTGTACAGTAAATTTGTCCTGTATATGTGTCCTGTATATAGAATATAGCAGATAATATATTTAAAATAAGGTATAAAAGCTTCTATTCCTGGGCTAGAACATAGAACTAGTGTTATACACCTGCAAAGGAAAAACATATACATATACATATAAATAACTGCATTAAAACTTGTGTCTTGGAAAAAAAGCACTCATTCTTGTTATTTGTCCCAGTTTCTATGAGGTCAACAAAGATATTCTTGTACTTTATACTTAGATAGGCTTATGTATCTAAGTCCATCCACTCAACATACACATACGCATACGCACACAAGCGTATATATGTTCGCGTGTGTATGTATGTGTGTGTTTGTGTGTATATATATAAAGATGGTGACATAGGAGGGGTAATTTAACATCAAAACGTTTCTTTCCAAGCCAGAA
Source organism: Crypturellus undulatus (assembly GCA_013389825.1). Lineage (NCBI taxonomy): Eukaryota > Metazoa > Chordata > Aves > Tinamiformes > Tinamidae > Crypturellus > Crypturellus undulatus. The sequence continues at coordinate 99,420 of VWPW01006109.1, forward strand.
TCCTTATTTTGTCTTTGCCTCTTCACAAATTATTAACCCACCACGGGAGATGGTCTTGACATTGCAACAATATCTGGTACACTACTTGCTCAGATGATAGATTTAGCAATTTATATGTGTGTAAATAAGGGTGAATTGTGGATAGTTCTCTAGACACTTCTTCTATCGAGTAAATATCTTTGATGAAAGTTAATGAGTAATCACTTCTCAAAGAGAAGATGATCACAAACTCATCTGCCTACAGGCTCCCTTCTCTTTAACTGTTCTCCTATTATGACTAACTGCATTAAATGTTTATTTATTTATTATTTTTTTGTGGAGCAGAAGCAGATCTGCTGTTTTCACTGAAATACACCAGAAACTGCTCCTTTAGTTCTGGTTATTTGTGAAGTCAAAATCGTAAGAAATTTCCCAAAAACCTCTCAGAAATGATGATAGGTCATCTAATCACTGGATGCTGCTATCATTTGAGGCTGAAATGCAAGATTTTGAAGTAGTTTACCCTGAACCTAAACCTGATGTGGGATCTGGCCTCAAACTTAACCTTGCCAGAGCTCAGGCTTATCTGTGTGACCAGCTCCTATCGTAGGCTTAGTCTGAGTCACCACTGTCACAGTAATACTGCACACAGAGAATAAAATCGTAGGGAGAGAAGACTTGTGCTAGTTGGTTCATGTCTCTTTTCTCCCTTGTTTCCCAGTTGTTATGCATCAAGCAGCAGGCTATTGTGATCCAGCAGGGACAGGGGCAGAAAGGACAAACTGCCTGAAAAACAATCAAGGGCTGCAATTTGCAGGGACAATATCGCTTGTAAGTCCTGTAAGGGGCAAGCCTACCCATTGCCTTTGCTTTCGATAGGAAAGCAACAAAGGTAAAAAAGAAGAGAGAAAGGATCCAAAAGAAATGTTGCTTCCATCAGCCAGTAAAAAAAAAAAAAAAAAGAAGAGAAAAAAAAAAAAAGTTGTTTTTCTTCCTTCTTGCAATTTGTGCATTTATATGTTCAAAATTTGGCTTATTTTAGGCTTACACCAGCAGCAAATACTAAAGTACTCCTCCAAGTCTGCATATGCTAATAAATCCCCATACAAATACTCCTTCTTGTGGGCAGGGAGACGAATTTTCTTCTACCAGCATTTCTATGATTTAGGTGGTTTCTAAATTCTACGATTATAAATTCTATGATTTAGGTGGTTGCTGATTTTTATTTTCTCTGCCATCTACTAGATGCTACACTCCAGCCTCTGTACAGCAAGAAGAGCAAAAGGTAAATTAAGAGAAATGCCTGAAAAAATCCATCAAAACATTTAGGAAAACATGTAAGAAAGAAAATCCCCTCAATAGAATGTATTATTTATCATGTCCTAACAGGAATCCTAGACAAAAGCAAGGGTAGGCACTTATGCATGTGATTGATAGAGTTACAATGATTTAATGAGTTACAGCTTATCAGTAGAGTTACCATGATTTATTGTTTTCACAGTTTTTAGCTCTCCTTTCTCTTCAAGGCAATGTCAAAAATTAAATTTTAGAGAAGATACTTTAATTGAAACAATTTAACTGCATTGTGTGGCTACAGGTGACCATGTTCACAGTTATGGGAGCTTAGGTGAGAGAAAGGTGCATCTTGTTAAACAAGTATAACTGAATTCTATGTATTCTATGTCCGTACCAAGGGGAAATACTTAAATTTCCTCTCTCTTTTTTTTTTTCTTTTTTTTTTCTTTCTTTCTTTTTTCTTTAATCATGAATTTTAGTGGAACTACTCTAGCTTACACTAACATGAATGAAAGTAGTGGATCAAAATGACTCATGAAATCTAGGGGGCTTTCCTTCTTTAATTTCTACCATTACATTTCCTTCCCTTTAATTTCTTACTCTTTGACAGTGTGTTTCTCTTTTGACTTGCATTTAAAAGTTGACCTTAGTTGCATCCCACACTGTGGGGACTTCATGGCTGTGCACCAGTTTAATGTTAATGAGTGAACAGCTCCAAAGCCTAACAACAATGAAATGGGCACTTGCAAGTGATGAACACTTGAGAAGGAGTGCTATTCTTGAACTCAGAGGAAAAATCAATTTGCTGACCCAGGTTTGAAGCAGGAAAAGATGAAAAACTTGTAATTTCTAAAATCGCTGCTTAAACTTCTTGTGAAAGTCTCTGCTATCTTGCAGTCTTCCCTGGAATGTAAGATGATTCTTTTCAAAAATATATCAGAGTTGAAGGGGAAGAAGCAGCATTATATCGATACACAAGAATACACATGCCAAAACAATTCTATCTGCATGAGAAAAAAAGGACCACAATCAGTGAGGAATTAAATTACGCAGACAAGTGGCAAGCATCTATACTCTGCTTTTGATATCATGCTTAGCTCCTTGCTTTCTTTTCTCATCCTTTTCTTATGAGAAGTCCTGGACTAGCCCTCTCCTTCATGAGGTTTCTTGGGATGTGTTGGGAAGTAATTATTGTGGAAACCATGGTGAGACTAGACTTGTGAACCAGACTTTACCACCAACCACTCCCAAGACAAGAAGAAGTTTCATTGTTATGTCTTTTAACCAAAAGGAAGATATACTGAATATTCTACTCTACTTCAAATTTCACAGAACAAAGACCACACGGTGCCCAGTCAGCACAGGCTGAAGAACTAGCCAGACCTGAAGATGCTGAAGTACCTACCAGACATGATGAGTCCTATGAAGGACTCAAAAGAAAGATGCAAATGCATCACTTCATATTGTTTGTATGAGATTTGCATTTGCCCCTGACATAGGATCCTTCTGCATGACTCCTAGATCACATTTATTTCAAAGCAGTATCTGATTGTCTCTCTGATTCCTGAATCCTGTTTGAGGATGCCTAGTTTGAGGTCCTCAAGAAAATCAGAAGCTCAAGCACTGCACAGCTGCCAGAGAGTGTACGATCCAGGTAGTTCATCATGGCTTTGACTTAACGGATAGGTACTTCCTGACCCTATTACTTACTTTAGCGTCACAAGAGAAGAAAGAAGCAATTTTACCATCATCTTACCCATGACAGGGTCCATCAGATGGCCCAGTAATAGAATTCTTTAACTAATAAAAACCTTTGACAAGTCTATCTGAAACCACGGATCAAATTCATGGATCAAAACCAGGCTCTTCTCTGTGGTGGCCAGTGACAGGACAAGGGGTAATAACAGGTATAAGTTGAAATACAGGAAGCTCCATGTCCATGTGAGGAAGAACTTCTTTGCTGTGAGGGTGCCCGAGCCCTGGCACAGGCTGCCCAGAGAGGCTGTGGAGTCTCCTTCTCTGGAGATCTTCCAAACCCGCCTGGATGCCACCCTGTGCCCTGTGCTCTGGGTGTCCCTGCTGGAGCAGGGGGTTGGACTAGATGATCTCTAGAGGTCCCTTCCAACCTCAATCATTCTATGAAATTGCGTAGAACAGTATTTCAAGTTATTTCCCAATAAACATCAGTATACAGGAAAACTTGTCCAGTTTTTCATCCATCTAGGAGAGAAATCTCATGAGGTTTCTATGCCATTTTTGCTTTGAGAAAAATGGCAAATGCCTTGAGCAACCCTAATGCTTTTAAGATGTACATTTTCTGCTTTGCATTTTTCACCCTATTTCTCTATGAATGGAGCTGCTGTTTCTAGGCAGTAGCTATCTCTTGCTAAACCATTTACAGAACTCAGAACTCAGTTGATATATGTTATGATATTTCCAGATTCATACATTATAACATTAGAGTGAACATCTATAAAATAGCTAATATGATTTTGTCCATGATATAGATTAAAAGAGATTGTAGCATTTTATCTAATTGTGAAAGAGAAATGAAATAATTCATGCCTCTCCTAAACTTTTCTTTTATGATTTACTCTTCTTTATATTCAGATCAACACTTGCTATCACATTATATTTCTCCACTATTTTATACTCTTGCTGCTCCAGTTTAGTAACAGTCATTAGTGGATAAACTCCATTACAAGTGCTTCTATAAGAAATCCAGTGGTGAAGCTGAAAATCTAGGTCAATTTTTTCACTGAAAAGTGAATCAAATTTCTTTCTGATGATGTTGGAAAGTGTGATGGAGAAAAACTCCAATGCCTACCTTGGTAAACTTCGTAAAGACTTGTATACCTTGATCAGCATTAATAACCGATAGCATGAAATCACACATTTCTGCATGTAGCAGCTCATCCAGCTAAAGCTCATCTAGCTAATGCTTCATTACAGGTTGGGGCTTAGCGATGTTAGAAACCACATGCCACTCTCAATTACTTCTGTGTACTCCAAATTCTCTCATCGCTACACCAGCGTGACCAGGCAGGAATGTGAGGGTGGAATTTAACCCCAGGAGTCTATCTCATGGGGGAATTACATAAATAAATTAATATTTCTAAAAACATGGATTAAAAGCATTCTAACTAAGGTGTTATAAATCCTTTGTTTTCCTATGCAGTTTCACCAGCTTTCCTGTCTTGTACACTTTTAGTCTGAATAACTTAATAAAAATAATATTCCTCTAAGGACACTATTTTTCTGGACATTAAATCATTATCTAGGGCTTGCAAGTGCCTTATGGAGGGCAGTAGAATATATTTAAGATTTCACTAATTTCACTTTTAATACTGCCTTGCCAAGCCTCTTGGCATGTTGTCCTGGAGAACACTGCTTTACAATTCACAGCTTCCAAATCCTCAAGCAATCCCACAGGAATCAGAGATTTGGAAACTTTGATATTACTCAAAATGAAGAAAAGTTAAACCATCAGAATTCTCAATACATGAGATGTGAGGTGTTTGCAGAAGAGTCTAGGTGTTGGATAATTTTGGGGGGTTAGAGTAGGGTGCTGTTCTCATATTTCTGGCTCTTATTGATGGTGTGATGTCGGGAAAGGAACATGACACCACTGTGCCACTGCACCTCATTTTCCTCTTCTGCAAAAAGGCATGGTATCCTCTGTGCCATTCTCCGAGGACTTCTGATGAAAGGTGCTAAAATAAGCACGATGTATTATTCATATTTTAATTCTCTCTGGCATATTGGTTTCAGGAAACTTTACTTCCTTTAGGAGCATTGGGAAATCAACATCAAAGAAATTCGGAGTTAGACTGAGTGAGTGCACTCAGCAGTGGAGCTGGCCAGACTTGACACAGCTCTGAAAAGCAAATAAGAACTGAGTACAGAAAGCTCTATAATCACCTTATGGTCAGAAAAGCAAAAAAGAAAAACTTTAACTTTTCTGTAATTTTGGGGGCAGGTTTGTACAGCTCAAGAGAGATTTCCACCTTGGATTTAGAGTTTTGTAGGATGGCCCAAAATATCCATGGAGGGAATTTAATTATGAAAGTCATTAAGAGACCATGGCTTATTGGGTGTTTTAAACCTGTTTTTTTAGGGAGTACTGACTTTTAGACATGTTATTCTCTTTTAACCTTCAAAATGTCTTGAGTTGGACAAACACCACTGACTACCCTGAAGTCCCTCCTCACTCTGAAATTGTGATACACATTAGCATCACAATAATTTCTATACAGATCTTCCTTACCCTTTCACCAGGACTTTAGGAACACTTAATTAACCATTTTCAGTTTCTACTACTACTACTACTACTACTGCTAACAATAATAAAATGAAAAAATTTGGGGGGTTGTGTGTGTGTTTTTTTTCCTTTTTTTCCTCATATCTTTCCATCACTTTAAAACCTGTTCTCACATATGCATCTGAAATGAAATGCCCGAGAGTAATTTACTTACTTAGAACTCTTGGGGCAAAAGCAAAATTTCACCAGGTCCGTTTCCCCCGAACTTTATAGTATAATGAAGCTTGAAGCTTAAACTCGTGATTCAGTAAACAAAAGCAGTATATGTGCACTGAGGGAAGACAATTCATAGTAATTTTGTCAGCAAGATTGTTACAATAAAGGCCTAAGCAACACTACATCTACCTGTCACTTGTCTTGAAAGGGCAGATTACTTTTTCCTCACTCATGGCACATCTAATTAAGGTAGACTTACAAGCCAGGCAGGTGTAAAGTGCAAGCCAGCACTTGTTCGCATTAGCAATTATCAATGGAAAAAAATACATAAGTGCTGAGGCTTGGCACAACAGTTACCCTGGCAACCGTTAGCACTCAGAGCCTCAGCAGAGACTAACATGACAGTTTGACATCTTTTCCCATAAAAAAGGATGATTGCATTCACTTTCTCCCTGTGTTTTTTTTCCCCCTCCCCTTCCACTATTTCTGTGCTGTTTTTCCAAAGCTCACTGCAGTGACTGTGTCTTCTTCAACTCCAGTTACCTACTGTGGTGCAGGGCACCAGTGTGAACTCTGCTCCTCCTACCAGCCATTAGTGCATTCTCCATGACAAAAAAGTGTGTTTGCTCACCACCAACCCTAGTCAAACCCGAGGAGGAGTAGGAGGGAAGTAGGGAGAGATTGTCCTAAGGCAACCATAGACCAGTTGGTCAAGAACAGTTCACTCAATATCATCCTTTTGTTTTTAACACTGATGTTTTGCAATATCCATGGAGTCATCCAACTCATCTATGGCATCTTGCCTGGGGATACTTCCCTGCCAGTCCTTTTCCTTAATTACTAACTTTTTAAAAAGCGTGAAAGAGTGAATTGCAAAGAGACTGCATGCACTTTGTCTGAGGGAACAAAACTCAACCTTATTTCCAGTAAGGGACTCCTCAGGCCAAGCAAGCTCTGAAGAAAACAGGACCTCAAAATGTGCCTGATTACCTAGGCCCTGATGAAAGAACAGTTTGAAGGAGCACAGGATAGGCTAGGATTTGGTTGGTGGCACACTTGTGGACTGAACTGTTTGAACTTTTTGACTGCAGTAGCTATGAGTTCTGTTAAACAATTTTTACGACAACTAAATTGAAAAAGTGATGCATCCAGAATTTCAAATTCCTATGCATCAAACTATTATCAACAAACAAACAATTATCAACAGCTTTATTTCTTTCTTTTCTGGCTTCCCCTTTGCTGCTGCTCAGGAACCATTTTTTTTTTGGCTGTTTTATAATATCCCTTTTAAATGCACATTTGTTCATCATTCACTGTTTTTCTTCACTCTTTCTCTTTGTTTTTCACATATCTTCACATATCTTTCCACTTAAAACAGTTAATATAATCTGATTTCTAAAGATCTACACCTCATATACGCATTTAGTTTTCATGACTTTTTCTTCCTTCTTTCTTTCTTACTGTGTGTCAGTCATGTGCTTCAGTTCAGGTCATTCTCACTCACTCTAAGTCATCCCTAAACACAGATTCCTGTTTGGAATAGTTAGGATAGGGGATAGTGGTCTTCTTCCAGGGTTGGGAGCCTAGTATAGGAGAAATGACTTCCTAATGAAATTGACCTGATTTTCTAGTCCTTTCTCTTAAATTCAAGATCAACATCCTCTGAAAGATTGTCTGAAAATCAAAGTAAAAATCTCCATCTATTTACAAGAAAATTCTGCATTTGCATATTATTGCATTCACTTAACCCTCAGATCTCACAGATTTTGCAAGAGTAGGGTTTGGGGGTGGGATAACATTGACGTGAAAATTCAAGAAGATGCAGAGCCAAATCTTACTGCCTCTATTCCTGTGATCTGTTCCCATGGGCAAGCCAAGTTATATGGTGTAACTTTAATTCTGGCAGCGGGATGAAGGAATAATAAATAAAAGTGATAAACATTTTACAACATTAAACAATCTTTTGCAGCTAGTCAATCTGACATTTCTGACTAGCATTAAATTTAGTGCAATCTCTCTAAGCACAAACAAGAAACAAAGTCATCCTTCCTCTGAAACATACAGTTGCATTGATTGGAAGAACAGACCAATAACATTATTATTACTTTCAGATTTGGAGACTAATGCAAAATTATTCCTTCCCTCACTTCCCTGTTCTATGGATTGCATTGCAATCTTTTCTATGACAAACATAATTTAATTTAAAAATCATGATGCTATAAGTGCTTGAGAAGCAGTTAAAGCCATTCAGTCAGAGAAAGGTCATGTTAACATAAATATTGAAAAGAATGATAATTAGGTAAGGAAAACAGCAAAACACATTAAAGTGAAATGAGGCAATTTTTAAATGTTAACATCTCAATTCAAAAATGTTTACACTACATTTAATAGTTCCATTTTCAATGAGTGTTTCAATAGAAAAAAATGAAGAAAATTATGAAAGAGAAATACAATAAAAATGACATTGTATACATTTTATCATCTTCAAGAGAAAATGAATTGTCTGAACTATATTAAATACAACAGAATTATAATAGTCCAAGCTTGACTTACTGCAGAATGGAGCAAATTATTCCTATTAACAGGAAAGTGCTTAATTTTTTGGTGATGCTTCAATATGTAAAATTCTGAATATTTGAAGAAGCTGTGAAAAAATAATAGCTTCTATTAACTATCTAACTCTTATCATCACACATAGATTAGGGCAAAACTATCACAACAATAATAGTGATTAAGTAGCCTGAAATACACTGTAAGTGGCTTTTCTTACAGCATTTTTTTTTCCACATCTTGCAAACTTTGTCAAGAAACATGCACTTAGTGAGACTTCTAAAATTCCCAGACATAATAAGGAGGTTACAGCTTACATTATAGGTTTTCCGAATTTAATTTTAGGGATGATTTTATTCCAATAGAAAATTACTACAGGACACCTTATTTTTTCTTTTTTCTCTCAATTATTGCCATTTACAACTGAACATATTACTTTTAAAGAAATTTCAGAGTGAAAAGTCAAAATTTCCTCTCAGAAAAAGGTGAGTTTTTCCCAGTTACGCTTCTGCAATCCACCAATACCCCACAAGCCTGAGGATTAATAAAGCTGTGGTGTGAATCAACACAGGATCAGTCCTCTAGATAAGACTGAAAAAGTAAAATGATAGAGACAGGAACAGAGCGATAAGGAAAGAGTCTCATAACTTTTCATTTTTATTTTTCTTCTATGCTTGACATCTTTGCCACACTCTAAAGCCACCACACAATTTAACCTGCACGTTTACCAGGTCAAGGAAATTTGTTTATTTTCTCAAGGGTGCCTAAATGAAAGAGGAATGGGTAAGGGAGGAGTCGAATGTTAGGAAGAAGTGATCAAGACACTGGGACAAAGCTAACAAAGAAAGTGTCATGTGAGTCTATTCTTATTTTTGGAGACCTGCGAAAATCGAGATTTAAATAAGAATGACAACATGAGTTTCAGAGAACCTAGAGCTTTTAGCACATATAAAATATCTTAATATAAAGATGCGTTCCTCTGGTTTTTGTTCCCAGGGGTAAGGCTTTCTTGTCCTCGTGTAATATCTCCTCCAGTAATTTAACACCAGCAGACATTAGGGTGGGCCACACAACAGAAGTGATGTTCATGCAAGTCCAATTGGTGGAAACAGCTTTTGTTGTTTTTTTTTTTTTCTTTGTTTTTTANACCACACAATTTAACCTGCACGTTTACCAGGTCAAGGAAATTTGTTTATTTTCTCAAGGGTGCCTAAATGAAAGAGGAATGGGTAAGGGAGGAGTCGAATGTTAGGAAGAAGTGATCAAGACACTGGGACAAAGCTAACAAAGAAAGGGTGTCATGTGAGACTATCCTTATTTTTGGAGACCTGCGAAAACCGAGATTTAAATAAGAATGACAACATGGGTTTCAGAGAACCTAGAGCTTTTAGCACATATAAAATATCTTAATATAAAGATGCGTTCTTCTGGTTTTCGTTCCCAGGGGTAAGGCTTTCTTGTCCTCGTGTAATATCTCCTCCAGTAATTTAACACCAGCAGACATTAGGGTGGGCCAGTGAGAACTGCTGTGAAACCTGTGAATAGTTTACCAACTTGCATGCAAAAGGAGCTTTTTGATTTGAGGACANTTTGGTTTGGTTTGGGGTTTTTTGTTGTTGATGTTGTTGCTTTTTTCCTAAGTCTTTACAACAGAAATCTGAATGAGAAAAGGAAACAAGAAGAGGCAGAAAATATATGAAACTCATGTCTAACAGTAGCAATGAGAACAATAAAAGCCAAATTACGAGTAGGGCTGCATTTTTCTGCTCTTTTGTATAAATATGATCATCACCCCTGCCTTCACTCTAATAGTAATCTTTGGGTCCATTTTCAGGCTATCAGGAGTGAGAACTGCTGTGAAAACTGTGAATAGTTTACCAACTTGCATGCAAAAGGAGCTTTTTGATTTGGGGACAGCCACACTGATGGCATATTACCTACACGCAGAAAGTTGAACAGAAGTTTACTTCTGCTGAAAACACCCAGCCCTAAAACTCCCAGCATTATTGGAACTGAGAAGTAGAGCATAGAAAAATGGTTTCTACAAAATGAAATATGTCATAATAATTAAAAAAAGGAGAGAAAAATCACTTTTGACCAACACTAAGAGGTCATTCCTTGAAAACCTGAACAAAGGATTCAAAAAAAAAAAAAGATAAATATTTCACGTCTTTCTGCAAACCTCTCTTTTAGAGAGACCTACAGCCTACTACACATTAGCATTGCAATAATGCTAATGTCCTGAGTTTCACTTTCCTGTTAAAAAATCCTCTCTGAACTTTCCCCTAGACCTATTGTGATGTGGTTTAAGCCTTTGTTTTCTACACAAGGAGGACAAAGAGAAACGATTTTACTCCCTTTCTCTTTGAATATCTCTTCTACAACTTTGCAGACAATTATCCTGTCTCCCTTCAGTCTTCTCTAGACTAAACAGTCTCCGACCTTTCAGGAATTAAACTGATTTTGTAATGTCTGGTTGTCATTTCTGGAATTTGAACAAACTAAACAGAAATGTAAGGATGTTAGGTTTACCAAACATAGTCTTTAAACTATAAATGTGCTTTGCACATTAGGAATTGTTGGTTCTTGAAGAGGAAGTTCCTGTTGACTAATACTGACAAATACAGCTATGGTCAAATTATATCAACTGGCATGAATATTGCTGGCCAGTAGTTTACCATATCTAACTGGTGATACAGAATTATTGCTATTAATTGCCAAAGTCAGAACTTTGGGTGTTATCACAACTTGACTCAAACATTTCTGATGTCCACTGTGGAAGGAAATTTCAATATTAAGAACTATTCCAGAGATGAATAAAACCACAGAAGAGGTTCTCTTTATGAGTTTATCTATTTCTAGAAAATCTAGTGTAACAGCCGTCATTAAACTCTTAAAGAAAAAGATTTTTGTCTACGGCATATTACTCCCTCCAGGGAACTTGGGCTGGATCCCAGGCTGTTCCTGTTTCAGGAACAGATCCTGAAAATACTAAATTTTATGCTTATTTTAAAATCTGGATTTGGGGTCTGCAAAAGTCATTTGATGTGGAAGAGCAACCTTTTTTCAAGGGGGTTGGCTATGCATGCAGCAACTTAAATATGTGGAAACGTATCAACTGAGTCAGCTGCCGATGACTGCAAAAATGGGCTGGATGCTGTTTTGCCGTTACCTTTTCAAGCAGGATCTTGAAATTAGGAGAATTATAGCAAAAGCTTCATTGAGGAGAGATTGACTACCCAGAATTTGCAACGCAAACCTATTCTTATCTCTTATGCAGGTGAAGATAAGTGAAAAAAAAACAAAATTAACCGCTGTAAGAGTTCTCTCCCAGATGGAACTTCGTCTTATTTATTGCTGATATTTATTTATATATATACATATATGCTCAAAAGTTTAAATGATTTGTTAGGTGTGCGCCAAGCCAACCCACATAAACGCATGTTTTATTGCATCTGCTGCAGCTTTTAATACTATTTATTATTGTTGTCTTAGCATCCAGAAGCAGGTATCAAGCTTTAGGGACCTTCTGCGCGAGTAAGGAAGACAAGGACAGCTCCTTCCCCAGAGGACTCTCCGCTTAGGGCTTTGAAGGGATGAATCGGGTGGTAGACAGACATTAAGAGAGACATGCTGGGTGACAAGGTGATGTAAAAGTCAATATGTTTACTTGAAGAAGCAATCTTTGGAGCAGAGAGAGCTGTGCAGGAAAAGCTTTCTCTCTTCCTCTGCCTCTCTGTATTTTGTGTGGTGCCTGCCCGTCGTTTTGTGGCTGCGGATAAAGCCCCATCCTGTGACAGCTTCTTCCAGGGCTCGTCACTGCATCTGCTCGCACCACAAGTAGGGCAAATTGCTTCGATCAGAGACAACCTCTGGGTCTACCTAGCACCACAGGGGAGTCTTTTGTACAGCCAGAGGAAAAACATTGATACAAATACCTTAGATTAAAATTACCAGCATTTGTCTTGTGCTGCAAGCATCTATTCCCTAAATGAAAAAATATAGCATCAGCAAAGACCTGAAAAGCCTCTACAGCCTTACAAGATGAAAGAAAAAGAGAACAAGATGTCTAGCTGGTTAACAAAAGCAAGAACCTCAGTGAAAATGCTTGTCATTTTTCCGCACTGTAGAAACTCTAGCCAGGACTCCTCCTTCCAGTATGCCAGAACAGAAAAAGAAATGATTTATTATGTATTCTTGACCTCCTGGAGCCTTCGTAGGTCAAAGTTAGCATCCCAGTTCCCAATGACTTTGACACAAAAGTGCATTACTCATTTTAAAGTCTCTCATGCAAAACCTACTTCCAGGTCAGAACTTCTGGTTGGTGGCCAGTATTTTATTCAAAGGGATTTTGTGTATGTCCACACAGATTCTGAAGTCACCCACTATCTCAATAATACATCCCAGGGTCTGAGATAAGCTGAAGTGCTTTCAAAAACAGCTGATGGACAGGAAAAAAATATCTGAAGAGGATAAGTGCTTTTATTAACAGATGGACTATGCAATTTAATCCACTTCCTCTCCCCCTTCACCTCTCCCCAGCACCCAGACAGTGTTCTGATCCAGCAAAATAACTGAAGTGCCATTTAATTAAACTCATCATATACTGACTTTTAGGATCCATTATTAAGGTCACCTTTCCAATAAGAGTGCAAGCAGTGAAAAACAAAACAAAACAGAAACAAAAGAAAAACAAAAGCAAACAGCAGGCTGGTGAGATCTAACTGGGGAACAGTTCAATTTTAAAAAATACAGTCTGTGGTACTGAAGACTGGTGCAAGCACCGGGCTTAGTAGCACAAACTATATAGATAGCGTCAACATATTTTTCCCTCCAGAGAAAATACTTGGCTAACATACTTTACTGTAATAGTCTACTATGAAGAACTTGTTTAGATTTTGCACCCTAATGATCGTGCTACCTGTAGAAGCCAAAACTACAGAGATTGTCAGATTTTCATCCTGTTAACATATAGATATGTAGAAATCTGCATGTTTGCAGAACTGAGATTTAGTTAAAATGATTAATTTTATTTTATTTAATGTTGTTTTGAATACTTTGTGTGAAATCCTGCTGCAGATGCTGATACTCAAAGCTATCTGTCCAAATACAGTATTTATATAGAGCAGAGGTATCTAAGTTTCCATAAACTCTCTGGAGGCTGAGGCAATACACTCAGTGGAGTTGGTATAATCAGAGTTCAGACAAATTCAGCAGAATAGATCCTAGATGTCTGGTTGCTCCATATAGTTGTCTTAGGTGTATTGAGCTCTTTGACATGCCTCAGGCTATCTCACTTGACCTCGGACAGCCACTCCAGAAGGGTGAGGATGTCCCACATGCCCTCCCATATACCCATATGTGCATGCACCTGATTTGTACATCAGAAATGGTGTTTATATCTGCATTTAGGCACCCAAATTGTATTTTACCAATTGTATTAACTGTCTGTCCCCTGACTTAAAAGATAACTTAAACACTTATTACATATGTAGATCCTTGATGCTCTGTGGATATGTGCAAGTTCTGAATCTGCTGCCAAGTGCCACACTGAGGGAGATACAGAAACTGTTTTAGTTTATCATTGGAAAAGCCTCTACTTGAGTGAAATGGGGTAATTATTTACTAGTGCACCAAACTAGGGGATAACACAGAAGTGAAAAATATGCCAGTGCAATGTAAAAGTCGGGCTGACTTTGTATCTACAGATCATATTACCAAGTCACCAGTGTTAACACTTTAACCTTTGAATGTCATGAGGTACTTAAAATTAAGTTAGAGACTAAATTATCATGATCATGTCTCTCTAGAGAAAGACATATCTTCTAGAGAAACTAAGTCTATCTTAGGATTTTTATCTTTTCAGATGTATAGTTGAATTTTCCAGAAAAAAATAGAGATGCTGTAGGCAATCTCAACCCATTTGGGGCTGAGTGCCAAAAATGTGGAACATGGTCAGAAGAATCTTGACAAGAATGAGAGACCTGAATTCATTTTTCCTCTCTGACTTAGAGCAATAAAGTCAGGGCTGGATCCCTGTTTCGATGGATGTCAAGTGTGCTAGTGCCTTGGAAGATTTAGGTGTCTCTTCTTTTGTGCTGCACTTCTTTGCCTGTCCAGTATGGGAAATCTATCAGATAAAACTGCCTCTCTCTCACAATGGCATTGAAATGGGTAAATTAAAAAAAACGATCATGGTAATGGAGGCTACCTGGGTGCATTAGCCAGATGGTGTTGTGGATTAATGCAGAAATGAATCTAAAGATCAAAAGAATTTATATTCTTATTTGGAATGTTATTTGGCTTCTGCTAGCTATGGCACAATACACAGTCATGCCATTGCTCTTCATTCTCTCTCTCTCTCTTTTTTTTTTTTTTGTGCTCTCTGTGCTCTCTGCTGCAAAATCTTACTAACAATTGAGGATTCACAGTCCACTTACACTCCTCTGTATAGTCAATCAGTTCAAGCCCTGCTGTCAGTTTGCTTCTTGCTTTGCTTTTTCGTGCTTTACCTGTCGGTCATCTGCCATTTTTGAAAAAAATTCGAGACTGTAAGGGAAAGAATATCCCATCTGCTAAGATCAGGCTCACAGACATATTTCAAGATCTGTATTATCCCGTAACATTAATATGGGAATGCCATTATCTGTTCTCTTTAGTCCTCCATATCCTCAGTGAGCCATCAGAAATCTCTGCCAAAGGGTTTTCCTATTTTCTTTGTGACTTTCCTTAGAATTACCGAGTGTAATTCATTTGGGACGTAGCACTTTGTCAGTTTGTAATAGTTCTAATTACCTTGCTATCTGATCTTGTGCAAAAAGAAAATCTGATCTTGTGCAAAAATAAATCTTTCTAACCTCTTCATTTCCCTTCAGAAAAGCCTGCCTTTCTCTCAGATGTGAGACCATATATTCCCCATCCTTCATGAATATTGATAAACAGTTTAGGTCTTCAACAGCATCACGCTGACTTTTTACTTATCCCCTTTCGAGGGGTTCACAGTAGTTTTGACAGAATCCATCACGTACAGATGACATTCTTTCTGTTTCTATGTGGAAATGCTGGGAATAATCATAGGATTTTACTATACATTTATATAATTATTTACTTTCCTAGATTATCCTTGTTGGACAAAGACAGAAATGAGGCGGGCAATGACCAAGATCTATATCTTCTCTTCTGTAATTTTTATATGTTTGGAAATCAGTCAATACAAACTTTCTAGAAACTGATACACAAGTCCATATATTTTTTGACCATCCTAAGATGCTCCATTCCAAAAGCACCTGAAAGCAAAGACCTTTTAGGTAGGATATGTTTTCTCCCTCAGCTGATTAATGCTTCAACCTTAAAGCAAACTGTCATAAATCACCAGACATCAACAGAATCTGACATAGTCCGCATTACTGCCCCTTAAGTAACCCTCACTGAAGAGAAGTTTTCCTAATGCCTTGGCAGTGAGAAAATCTTCATTTCATGTTCGTGACTTATGAGATAGCAGAAAATTCTCTCTGAGATCAGCAAGGTTCGTGGTCTCTGCTGTCTGCTGGAGGAGGTAGTAGCTGTAATATCATAGATGCCACTCTCTAAGNGCATTACTGCCCCTTAAGTAACCCTCACTGAAGAGAAGTTTTCCTAATGCCTTGGCAGTGAGAAAATCTTCATTTCATGTTCGTGACTTATGAGATAGCAGAAAATTCTCTCCGAGATCAGCTGTCTGCTGGAGGAGGTAGTAGTTGTAATATCATAGATGCCACTCTCTAAGGGTACAAGGGTAACAAATTTCATGGGATATTTTGTTAATTCAGCTAATATCTTTAGAAAAAAAAACAAATTACAGCATTCTAGCACTTACAGCTTCTTTAGATGTCATGCAAAAGCAACAAACTTTGAAATAAGCACAATTAGAGATAAGTTATCAATTTATTAATAATTAAATATAACAATTTTAACCTGTTAAATAATCCGAGGCCAGGATGGAAAGAGATAATAGTGACTACTGATAGAAATAAAATCAGGAATCATATGGAAAAGTTAAGCAGATAATGACTTTTTATTATTTCTTCTAACAGGAGAGCCAGAATGGAATTGATGGAATGATGACACTTCAGGTTAAAAGAAAGTGAAAGGAAGAACTTCCTCCTGCAGCATGCACATACATTTTGAGATTCACTGATGCAAAATGTTGGTGGGGAGGCAGGAAAAAAAACGTGAGTTCAGAAAGGAACTAGAGAAGCTGGGGGAGGTAATGATAACCTGTGCCCTAATTCTCATATTCCTCTTTAAGGATCTGCTCTAGAGGTAAAACTAGAGGTAGTTCTCGCTACTCGAGGTAGGATTTGGGGAGAGCACTCTGGTCTGGCACAGGATAGTGGCTCTTGTGTCCCGTGCCCTTCTAATAAGATGGCCTGAACATTGCAGATCACTCACATTCACTCTGCAGCATGTGCTTTGTGCACATGAAACACAGTGATTTAGTTTCACCTGTG
Source organism: Crypturellus undulatus (assembly GCA_013389825.1). Taxonomy (NCBI): domain Eukaryota; kingdom Metazoa; phylum Chordata; class Aves; order Tinamiformes; family Tinamidae; genus Crypturellus; species Crypturellus undulatus. Next base: position 116,211 of record VWPW01006109.1, read on the forward strand.
CCATGCAGCAGCATGGCAAGCTCTCACACAGCCGGAGGGGAGACTTCAATGCCTTGCTCTGCAGTGGAAAAGTCAATTGGTGTCGTAATTCACTTTGCATTCCTCTTCCTGGGCTTGTAATGCCTACTTTTGTCAGTTCAGTTAAATGCATGCTTAATAGACATCCTGAGTTACACTGAGAAGATGCATGGCCCCCTCAGAGAGAAATTCTCTGTAGGTGGTTGGTCGTGCTGCAAAATGCAATTAGCTGAACGTCTCCACTCTGTGAAATCAGCGCAGCCCCAGCTGCAGGGGCACAGCGGCAGTTGAGCAAAGGAAAAGTATGCCTCTTCCCAAGGGACAGGCAAGGTAAGGAAATTATGGGAAAAGATGAGGATAATACACCACTGAGGAGGGGGGAAAAAAAAGAGTTTGGTGACTATAAGAGATAATGACTTTACTGATAGTAAAAAGGCAGGGATGATATGATTTTGCCTCGAACCATGCTTGATTCTGTCTTTCCTATTTTGTGCCTCTGGCTCAGAGAGGTCACTTCTTGGCTGGTGGCACTTGAAGGGCTGAAGTTTATCTATCATCTTGGTTGTGCCTTCTGGCCTGTGTTACTACATCTCCTTCAAGTCCTTCTATTAACGACGTAAGGGCTCTTCTGAAATGGAGACTGCTTTTTAAGGCTTATTTTACCTTCTTCTAATTAGCATTTTACAATATGGAAATTTTGAATAATACAAATGTAGTTTTTGGTAATAGAACAGTGAATAATCAGAATTTCTTCCTATTTCAAAAGTAATTCATAAGCAAAGACAAGATACTCCTAAATCAGGAGATTCATAGAGCATTTTTTTCCCAGAAGCTAAAAGAGACACATGACTTAATGTAATGCTAATTCATAGGGAGGGGAAAAAAAAGTCTATTGTAGTCACTATTGTATTAATGTTACATGCACAGAAGGGAACATAGTGCTGGGATTCTTTACATGAGAAGAATAGGTAGTGTTATAATGCAGAGGTGCCTTTGCTTTTTAGAGGATATCGTAAGAAATATATCAGTGCTTGAAATATGCTTGGTAATCAGTTGGCTTTAATAGCAAATTCAGAGCAGTCTACATTACACTGTCTATTACTGTCTTGATGGAAATAGAAGTTGAAGCAAGGCTAAACAACCAAGATACAAATCTGAGGAGAAATGGAGTCTCTTCTGGCAGCTGCTGCAGGTCGAGTGCAGGTGCTTTGCAGCAAAGTATTTTGGGCACTGGAAGCATATTGATGAGTTCTTCTTTGGGAAGAAAGTTAATGACAGTATCAGATTTTAGAGATTTTAGATATTCAGGGAGCAGACACTGATGTTAAGGCACATCAGAAAGAGTATTTGAAATGAGATAAACTTAATGTGTTTACAAGCCATATGATCCAGACAATAGGAAGACAAAGGAAAAAATAGAAGAATTGAGTCCAGAAGAAGATAAGTATTAAATACCATTAAACACCACAATTAGCAGTAAGAGTATATTAGCTATTTGATTTCTTTTTCCTTGAAATATACTCTGTACAATGCAATTAGTTCATTTTTTTTGGTTAATCAAAAATATTTCAAGATGGAATAGCTTACAACCTCATCTAGTTTGACTATAGAAACATGAGAAAGGAACAGAGACCATGCAGACAGGTCAAGAAACTCCTGCAATCAGTATGCAGAAGTGATGCAACAAGAGCAGAGAAAAAGCTCTGCAATTTGGGTTTTTGTTTTCAGAAACCTTCCTGAATTGCAATGCAGGGACAGACACTAGATAATGAGGTGGATAGGAGAGCTTCATTTTGAAAATTGACATAATGGCATCCACTCGGTGGATTTCAATCTGTTTTCATCACATAGTAAAATAGGAAGTTAAAAAGGGGGAAGTGAAAATGGTATTTTCAAGTGGAAGAAATCTAAGCAAGCTGATGTGGTCAGACTGAAATCTTTTGCACTCGCCATGTACCTCTGCCTCTGAGTGCCACCCTTGCCCCTGGCCTACCTGTTCCCATGCCTTTTTCAGAGCAGAGCATCAAAGGCACCAGAACTTCCCCCACAACAACCCTTGGCTCCCTGTTGCCATCAGGGACTCCCAGCCCCAATCAAGGGCACCCAACCTTCGCTCTGCATCAGGCAACCAAAGCAATAATAAAAGATATTTCAGTTCCCAAATGTCTCAATCCTTTTGTAATTTAGCCCCAAATAGCTTTGTATTTCTGTTCACCTTCCTGTAAAATAGGCATTTTGTCATCTCCATGCAAAATGACTGGGAAGGGAGAAGACTGCGGGGTTTACACAGTCTGCTGGTAGATGAATTCCTTGTAGGACTATCTTGGGCAAATTCATGCACATCAGACTAGAAACATGTTTTCCCTGTACACATTTTCTACAATCAGAAAACACTAGAAGTATGAGAGAGAAGGAATATCACTAAAATAATCCTTTTCTCAGGCAAATGGTACTGATAAGTAGCTACAGAGATCAGTGCTGGCTTCATGGACATGACTAGTATAAATTATCTGAGTGTCAAAACTGACTCCTACATTAGAAGTTGACATTAAAATGGGTGGGGCATAATGTGAACAAAGACTAAAGGGCCAAGATCATTTTATTTGTCTGCACTAACAAAATACTAGAATAGTTACTGAGTTATGTTGTATGAGGAAATTACAACTTTTACAACAAAGTAACGACATTAAAAATCTGCACAAAAACAAAACCAGAGTTAGACAAAGTTTATAAAAAGGAAATTGCTATAGCCAATGGAACAGAAAAGAAAAGGTTTGGAAAATTTTGCAAAAAAATCTCTAGGTTTCAGCTCAATAAAACCTCCCATGAAAAAGTTTAACAATGTGCATGTAATATTTAGGGACCACCACAGAAATCAGACATGGTAGTTTTATACAATAATAATTTGGCATTAGTTTCCTGATAAATTCAAGCCTTGCTTATCTATAATCATCTGCCTTAACATACACCAGAAGGTGTGGAATATCTCTAAAAGAAGACAGTGTAGAGCAGGCAGAATTTCAGTCAAAAATGGTAGGTTTCAGAGAACAGAAATTACACTGAAATGTGTACCAGCACTGTCCCCATCCTGTTCTGATGTCGGAACTAAAGAGAGATTTATCTATAAAATACTGATGAAGGAGATTGGTAAGCACACAGTTGGGAGAAAAAAAAAAGCAAATAAAATCCCTGGGAATCTGCCATCACCAGGAGCTGCAATTTGCTGTGGGTGCTGCTCACTGCAGGGGTTATTTTGCAGCCACACCAGCTCCATAGTAGCAGACCTAGTTCAGGATTGATAACTGGTATTTCTGCCAAGACAAATGTCCTACATCTGGGTGGGTATTGTACAGTCTTCAGAAAGATGGATTTAAGAAAAAAATAAAAAGTGTTAGCCAAGTCTAGAGGGATTAACCAGGGCTGAAACTAATAGTTAGCTTCCTATTATGAGTTTTATGAGCAATAACCAGTTTAATGAATGAAGACAAATTGTCATTTTTCTCCCAAAGGCAGCAGAAGGAATGACTTGAAGAAAACTTGGAAGCATCTTGGAGGTCAAGACACTGCAGAAGTTGCCGCTTCTCTGCTTGCTACATGCGCTTTCCATCACTGAGTCATTTCTCCAGCCCTCTCAGGACACTTCCATCTCCCTCCCTAGAGGAAGGACTCCTTGTTAGGAAACAACAAGGAAAAGAAAAAAAAAAGTCACACATATACTTGATGTTTAGCAACAGTGAGCTCCAAAATTAAAGAGTGGAGAAACTTAAATATCAAAATACTATGGATAAGTTCACATTGATAAAAAGAGATTGTCAGCTATCTGGGTGCTAAACAATACAAATCTATAGTGTAGAAGAGGTTCAGCCTTATTCTTTTGGCAGCATATTCCTCTGCTTCTGCTTGAATGCAGGTCTTCAAGTGTTTGTGTTTAAAATAATTCAATAGTTCTTTCTTTTTTTCCCCTCATGTATGAAACTCTACTGACTTAATAAATGCAAGTAGAAAAAAAAATATTTTGTCTATGCTCAACACTCAAAGTAGCAGCAACTAGACACGGTTTAGAGCAATATAGTTGGAATAATTACCTTCTAGGGTATTTTTATCTGTCCCCTAGATCAGAATATCACTTTTCAATGTTTCAGGACATTGTGATGATAATGACACTGCTGCAGGAGGTGATTCGCCCTACTGTCTCTGATTCCTGCCCAAATAACATTAACCTCTGAGTAGTCTGAAAACCTGTTAATCTTCTTCACGCCTCCTTGTGTCATTTACCTGGCATAATCCATTTCTGTGATGATGGTGGGACAATGTGCTTCGCCCTCGATTTATAGTATCCTCTCACAGTGCTCACTGCATCTCTCCTTAGGGAAGAAGAGCATGCAAAAGCACAGGTAGGGGTTGTGAATGGCCACACAGAGAGTGGCCGGTGTTGAATTCCGGTCTGCAGAGGGTGAGATAAGAATCTGTTGTGTAAGTTGTCTGAGACGTGACACCTTCTAACTTCATTAACCTGCGATTACCGGAGCAGGAGAGGAGTGAGAATGATGCTTCCATTAAGGGATCAGGTAATCACTAATCCAACTTTTTTTTCCCTTTTCCCCTGAAGGGGAATAGGTATGACAAATAACTTGAGAGACAAGTGTGATATTTCTATGGTAATTCTGTTGTCCTTTTCCATCCAGAGGCGAGTGCAGGTAGCTATAAGGTGGATGAAATACAATCCTGACATTTCAGTGTGTTATTAACTACGTGCTGGATATGCAGAACATCCTAAAATGCACACAGTTCTCACATTTTTTCCCCAAAATATCTGTTCTCGTCCCCTTGATGTGGTACAGGTTGAATGTTGCTCTCCAAATATGCCTTACATTTTAAGACTGCTTTCTTCTTCCGCTGGGCTATTTCCATTTCCAATTAAAAGCATTTTATGTTAAATCCTCGATTCCCAGTTTCTGTTCTCTGCCAATCACTTATCCCTCACAACAGTTAACATCTGTTTTCCTTCCATATTGCTTTTCTTAAAACTAATCAAGGGTTTGGACAATATTCCCAGTGCAAATATCCTTTCCCAACCAAAACTCTGTGGAAATACAAGTCTGACTCAGAGTTTTGCAGCTCAGATTTCTCTATTATTGTAGGCCCAGTGGAAAGTCCAGATGTAAACATGCCTGGACTTCAAGCATATGCTGTTTTCTCATCATTGGGCTTGGACTTGCATGATTTTAATTCCATTGACTTCAATAGAATTATTCCTGGCTTATTATGGTAAGGGGAAGGGGGAATAAAGATTAATGTCAAAAACAATTCAATCTTAATATTTAATAATAATAATAATAGTAATAAAGGAACTTTGTTACCTAGAAGGTCAAACATTGGAATCTTTACCTAGCACTTTGTAATCTAAAATTCATATTGAAATGATATATTTCTTGGTCCAAATCAAAAATTGAATACAGGATTTAAACATGTGGTTATATACACACTGGAAGTGGATCTTCCTACAGAAAGGCCTACAAAGGAAAAAATCCCACCAACTCTTTTGCTTCAAAATTTTATTTTCCCCAACTCATATCTTCTTTGAAAAAAGAGAATCCCAATATAGTGCCTAAAAATTGCAAAATATTTAAAACTGAACTATTCACTCCTCTTAAATCTCATTCTCACACACACACACGTATATACACATAGGCGTACAAGTGATGTCTATAGGGTAAGGAAGTAGGTAGCTTGATTAAAACAATGAAATAAACTTAATCTTCTGCAAGAATACCAAACTTCACAGCAGAGAAAACTCCTGGACCAAATTATTTAATGCCACATTAATGGGCATACTTCAAAGATTAGTCACCTCTACCTGAATAAGGTATTATCCCTAAGGTTAAGATGCTATCAGGGAGTCAGGAGGACACACGAACCATACACCAGCCCTGGAGTGAAGATGGGTCCCAGCATCTCACCTTCTACAAACTTCCGTTTTGCTCAGCAAAACATGAATGCACTCTCACTGTATGTAACACACATTCCTTTTTTTTAGGGTACTCAGACTTTTCCACTTTTAGATGAAAACTGTGATTTTTCACATGTGATTTATGAGAAGTAACTGGTATAGTGTTCACTAATACTAAGAAGTAGGGGCTTGTCTTTGGTACTATGCATTGATTTATGGGTCACATTTCAGTCTGCAATAATCATAGAATCATAGGATCATTCTGGTTGGAAAAAACCTTCAAAATCTTGAAGTCCAACCGTAAAAGGAGCCCTACCTTACCCGGAGCCTAGGGCTGCTGAGATCAGGCAGTGGCATCGTGATGGAGCTAAAGCAATAACACCCGTCTCAACCCGAATTTCTGGGTGGCAATCTGCATTGCTCAGAAATTAAGGCCCTGAGATAAACAGCTCTGCTTGTGTCTACCCCGTTTAGGAACAGTCCCCTCCAAAGAAGATTTTTGTCTTGGCCAGAGCTGTTTAGAGCCGTTTGGAACAGAGCCAAGGGCCTAACAACTATACCCTGTGCACATTAAGGGTTCAGCACCTGAGCTTGCTCCTTGGCTCTCTGTGCTGTGGGTTAGAGGCAGCTAAATGACACCTCTTAATAGCAGGTCACAGTAGCCGTTGTGACAATGCAGAAGGGAAAACTGCACCTGTGTTTCCCACCTTGCACTTGGCAATGCTGCAAACCCTAAAATAATCTGCTCCCAGCGCTGCTAGGCAAGGGACCAGAAAGAAAAGTTGACTCAGAAATAGAGAATGTGTGATTTATACACAGTGGAACTCAATATCAACAAAAGATGGAGAGCTAGATGACTGGAAAGCTGAGAGGGGGAAAGGCAAAAAGAGTAGGCATGTGTCAATCAAAACTACAAGAAGCAAGTGATGAGGATTGACACTGCGGTGGATGAGACAAAGGCTACAACTGGACAAAGAGAAATTGACCCTGAAACACAGCTCATGCTCTACAGAATATATATCTATTATCTATATATCTGTAAAAGAGTTTGATAAGTGATGCAAAAAAAAAAGAAGCAAATGAAAGAATAAAGGTCCTGGCCTAACAACACCTAGGAATGCCATACAGGAGAAACCTGCTGTATTGGTGCTGTACATGCTGTGGCTGGAAAGGGGCTTCATGCTGCACTTTAGCTGCATTTCTCTCCACCACCATGCTCAAAATGCCTATTTTCAATGGTGGCAATGGAGAGGACAGGAATCAATATGCACAAACTGAAACACAAGAGGTTACATCTGAATATGAGGAAAAGCCTCCGGACTGTGAGGATGATTGCATTTGGAGCAGGCTGCCCAGAGAGGCTGAGGAATCTCCTTCTCTTGAGATATTCCAAAGCCGCCTGAACACAATCCCATGTAACATGTTGTAGGTCACTGTGCTGGAGCAGGGGTTTGGACTAGATGATCTCCAGAGGTCCCTGCCAACCTCAACCATTCTGTGACTCTGTGAGCACCAATAACCACATTTCAGAATCTGTATGACTCTAAACAGATAAATACATATAGTTTTCATATGTGCTAAAATGTGATTGCCTTTTCTTCAGCTCACATTTATCTGTTTGCCATTCCTGTGGCTTCCCTGGATTTTTGCCTCAGAGGCTTGGTGTTTCTTCCTGAGACGCTTCTCTTAAATGACTGATTTGTGGAGACTTAAGAGTTCAGAGCAAATCCATTAAGCCTGTTTCTTGGCAACTCCACATTTTAGGTCTAACCCACAGCCATTTCATTCCAGTTCTACATGAGCATAACCTTAATGACATTGGTAGGAAGTCACTGATGGAAAAAAAAAAAGATTTATGCAGCTAAATTTCAGTCTCTTTCTGTAAATTATTACGCTTATGATGCATGCCAGAGTCATTATGAAAATAATGATTTGTGACTGATCCTCAAGAAACTTTGGTATTGATAGTTCTCCAGCTATATGTTTCCTTTTTCACTCAGATAAAATTTCAAGTCTTCTCCCTCTAAGTAAAACTTATTAATGTAAACCTCTAATTTTGCCAGAATACTCTGGCAATTGTCTCTGTACTTACGTGGAAGAGCATCTGTCAGATGCACATGGTGGCTATTGATAGTTAAAAGGCTATGATGGTGTAAAAAGGAAGAAACTGTTCTCCAAGAAGTGTAGTCACTTCTTTGCTGGTCAGGATAATGGAAGACAGAAAAAGGATAGCCTTGATACAGAAGAAAGTGTTTGTTTTTATATATAGATATAAAATATGATCCAGCTTTCCCGTGTGGGGACTCTCAAAAGTAGAATGTGGTTAGAAGATATTTTAATAACAAGTTATTTGGAATAAGAGATTTGGTTATCAAGAGATGAGCCAGTCAGGTCGTTATGTGTAGATTCATCTGCAGGCTGTAGACACCTAAATTGGGGTGTCTCAAATTACGATTTTTTTCAAAAAAAAAATATATCTGTCTAGTTCAATATCTAGTTCCTCGACATCTACAATTCAGAGCTAAATACCAGGCCAAATGTGTGATGCTGCAATTAAAGTGACATAAACTCACTGATGTTTAATCAATGGGATAATCGTGTTCTCTCAAACCAAGGAGTCTGTGAGTATGGAAGTAGTGTCAAATTATTAGCGATGTTTCCCTTTACAAGAATAATTCTCTAGGCTGCATGCTAAAGAATGACAATAGGAGCTCTTGATTTCTGCCTAAGGAAGCCCAAGCTAGTCAGCACTGAACTTAGCAGAAGCAACAAGTGCTAAATTTAGCTATGAATAGATCTGATCATGTACACAAGTAGCCCATTAAGAGAAGAAAGAAGGCTATGAATTGCAATGTAGATACTCATCCATGTTAGACTCAGTGATTAAATATATATAAGTCCATTATTATTGAAAATTGTACACTAATATTCTAATACTTCTCAGTTTGCCTTGGGGAATTTGGTACATAACTAATTGCTACTATTGATTTGTCTGAGAAAAGAAAAAAGCTAGCTCTTAACCAATTTAAAATTACATTTAGAAACTCAGATATGAATGAGTGGGAAGCTCTAGAGGGAAAAGCTTACTAGACTATTTGTACTAAAGATAACATACATATATGTATATATATGTTTATTTATCTTTATCTTTCTATCTATCTATATATGGACTTTTTCAGTATTTTATAGGAGGATATCACAAAAAAAGAATAAACATAGCTTTTAAGACAACTAATAGGCAAATAATTGATTTTTTTTTTCAGGAAAGGTTTTTGTCATTTAACTTTCCTTCGAGATTCTGCCCATTTATAAGATGAGTTTAAGCTTCATCTTTGCCCACATCCTGTACATCAATTGTTATTTTCCTTTCTGCCTCTAAAAAAGCTTTACCATACTTCTTTAAGGAAACAATGTATTTTTTTTGTCCCCAATGCCAATGATGAATTGGGAAATTTGCATATATGTGTTTTTTTTTTTTTTTTTTTTTTCCCTTTGAGGGGGTCAGAGTGGGAGGAAGATAGACAAAGCAAATTTCACTGCATTACAATCACAGAAGAGCCTGGGGTTGTGCATTTGCACTTTAGCTTTGGGTTTATCTCTCATCTGCTCATTGCCTGAAGATGCCCTCAAATTAAAGTACTAAAAAGGAAAATAAACTTGAGAAATTTTGAATAGAAAATTAAGGAGAAGAAATTACAACTGGAGAACAAAGTGCACCTCTTTAGCATACTTTTTGTGTGTGTGTCTGTGAGACCATTTAAGTTCTCAGTGACATAGCAGAAATTAGTACAGTCCTGGAATACATGTTTCTAGACCTAGAGCTAAGCATAGATATAAATATATATTTAAATACTGAAGAATTTCTGTCAGAAATTGCCCATACACTACTTAGTGTATGAAAGAAGATTTTTACTGGAATGTTAAAGTCTTGATCAAAAATGCTGAAATGTCTCTGTGTTCACTTCAAAGTTACAGCTCATGTTTTCTTATAAAAGCTGATTATTTTCAAAGGAGCTATGATAAATAATGCAAATAATATCACACAAGTAATGCAAATGAGATCACACAGACAATCAGGAGCATTCTCTATGCAACCTCTGTTGTTTCGCTTTGCTCCGCTCCTGCACAAAATTAACATATCGAGCGCAGGGGCAGGGTGGGAAGGTGCATCTGCTCCTGCTCGGCGCTGATGATGGGAACTCAACAGGTAAATTCAAACTCACTGTGACAGTGGCAGATCAAAATTGGTCTGCTGGGGATCATTTACTTGTAAACTCGCTGGCAGTTGATAATGAAATATCCAATGTAAAGCAGGGTTGCATTATCAGATGGGAAATGCAGAAAGATGTACCTCTGATAATTCTTCATTTATTTTATTTTATTTTATTTTATTTTATTTTATTTTATTCTGTTAACCTGCAAGGTTAATTTGCCACCAAATCCATATTTAAAGCAGGACAAGGCAGAAGAATTGAAATTTTGCATAACAAAGAGGGAAGCAGGCAGAGGCAGGAGGAATAACAAGGACCATGAGGTTCAAGCACTAATATCAGGATGACTTCACTGAGGTAGTGGAGTAACAAAAGAGTTTTTTGTTTGTTTGTTTTGTTTTGTTTTGTTTTTGGCATGGGACCATTAAATAAGCAAGACAAGGCCAGGTTAGATCAAGCAACAGCAAAAGAGGTTCATCAGTACTTCTACAAGAGGCTTTCTCAGGGAATCGGTCTTCACTGAAAAGAAATTATAATAAGTTTTACAGTAAGATTTTGCTGTTTTTGTAAGCTGAGGTCAAGTTTTGCAAGTGGCAAATAAGACACTAAGCTGTAGTGTAGGCAGTGAGGTTGTAAACACTGTTTATTTTGGAATAAAGATGTGAGCCAAAGTCACAAACCCTTTAAGAGTGTCTCAGTCACCTCCTGTAGCAGGAATCTCATATTCGCCAGTCAGATCAAATAACCCAAATAATCACCTTGTTAAAAATAACAGACAAATATAATTATTTTTATTAAGCACTTTAGCTTCTGAGAAGAGAGGCATCACTTCCAGCTCTGTCACCAGCAAAGGGTAAAAGTCCTGTCCAGGTTACCCTAGGACTTGAATCAAATCCCTTCTTGCAGACTAACAATCAAGCCTGAGATTTGCTTGATTTTACACACCATGGTTTGCCAGAGAAGAAGGCAAGGTACTGTCGATTTACTTTAAACTAAACAATCAGAGAGAGAGAAAAAAATGCATAATCCCAAATGTTGTTATTTCAGTGACATTTTTCAGAGTGTAGCCTCCACTTAAGAATTTGCAACAATTTCTATTATCACTCTGTAACATCCAACTCCTACATTGTACTGTATTAGGACATTTTTATGTTATGCAGCTGTCTAAAAACTTGCTTTTGCTTTAAAGACAGATGCAAACAGCTGTTTAATGAATCTGTCATTTCCCTACCTTCTCAATTTTCACAGTCTGATTATTTCTAAGTGGTGCACTGTCTTTTACAGACATTTTTTGCAAGAAGAATAAAACCCATTTTCTTCTGTATTTCTAATATTTATGTCAACTTGGGAAAAATATCCTCTAAACATTAGATCTTAAGAACTTAAAAAAAAGCAATGTGAAGGAATAAGCTGATACATTAGACAATAAATCTGATCTGATGCTATACAAGTTTGATCTCACAAGGAGCAAATTGTCAAAGAAAATTCTTCAGCTTGTTCACATGCTTGTGAATTAAATGCCATTTGGCTGTATGATGACAGTGGTTTAGAATAATAAGCTAAAATGCCACATATCATAGGTGAGCCCTTTTCTCTAAGAGCAGGTGCATAAAGTCTAGACTAATTTTTAAAAAATACTGTCAGTTATTGCTATAGTCTAGTACTCTTCAAGTTGACATATTCTGAATGGCAGATTGAGGATAATAGTGAAATATATTTAAATATGAAGATAAGGGGGAAGAAAAGGAGGGGAGGAGAAAAAAGGATGAAATTACAGAGGGACTGAGATTCAGGGAATATCTAAAAAAAGTAGTCAGGTCTGCAAATTGTAATCATGATGAAAGCCATAAGAAAACTACTAAAGCAAGACCCTGTACATATATATGTATAAATCCCATGTGAGTGATAGGTTTTCTAGCATGCACAAACCATCTTCTTTCAAATAAGTATAACTAAAGTATTTCAAGAAAGAAAGCTGTACTGCAAGAAAGTGATAGAGTTTGATTTTCAGTTTCGGATTAGTGTTGAGTTCTTTTGTTATTGAGCAAATCTGAGCCCAAAGCTAGTTTTTTTTTTTTTTTTTTTTTTTTTTTCTCCTGTATCTCTGATTCTTGGCATGTTCTCATCTCTTGAAAAGCATATCTGCATTACAAGCTTTAGGGCAGAAAGGAGTCAGAGATAAGAGAAACAAGACAGTGTATACACAGAAAACTGGGACCTCTTTGATTAAGTAATCAGTGGCTCCTCAATTAGAGAGTGAGACACATCAGCAATATAGCAGTGCCTCTGCCTCTGACTTCTCCCAGGCTCAAGCTCACTGCCCCATCTCCAGAATTTTCTGGGTCATTCAAACATTTTCAGGTACTCATAGTTTAATTCAAAATGCTCAGAACATTTCAGTCCTGTAATACTAATTAATGCTTGTGATCCCGGTGAAGATATTGAGATTACGCACAAGGGAGCGGATACAATCTGGTCTTATCTTCCCTTCTTTATATGAGACTTGAGGCTAATGTAACTTTCAGATAATCCTTGCTCACTGACAAACCAGAATAGCTAAACAAACTTTTTAAAAGATACACAGTTATGGAGCAAGAATGTTTACATGTAGTCACTAAAATAGGATATTGAGAAGCATCTAGAGACTCAAATGAAGAATTTTTTTTGGCTAAGAATTTTTTGTTTTTTTTGTCAACACTAGGGAGGAAGCTGCAAAATTATATACCCTTGGCAGCTCTAGCACAAAGTATGCAAGAGTAGTTATGTTTTCACATACATAGAAACAAATCCTATGGTCTACAGAAGCATTTACCTATCAGGTGAGATGGACTTCACTTTTCACACATGGTTAACAGCTTCTAAATATCAATGTTGGAATTAATCTTACTTCACTTTCATGTCTGGGAAGTAAATCTAAATTATCTTATCTAAAAGTAATATAATTGACCTAAGTTTCCCTTATAGTCAGTGGAGGTGAGGAGTTACTTTCAGAGTCCAATTAGTTTGACCTGTTTTGGACATCTGTCTTGGATGAGATGCTTCAAAGACACATGTTCTTATCCACTCATTTTAGAGGGAAACAAGATGACTATCTCAGATGTAGACAATACATATTGTTGAGTTGACTTCTATTGGACCTCCCCGTCTATTTTGATGTAACCGCAAACTGACATCTAGATTAATGAAGCTATTAGAGATCTTATTCTTGGAGAGGCATGGCTTTTGATTTTCTAGACAAATTTGATTCTACTGATTGATGTGACGTAGTCTAATAATTACAGGAATTTTGTACTTTAATGGATATTTCTCTCTCAAATTTTCTAATCTTTTTAAAATATTAAATTTCATTGTATATATTTTATATATAGTTTCCCTACCCATAATATTTTGAAGAGAAATCTCTAAGTTTGCAATAGAAAAAAACTTTGAAAAAAAAAAAGATGGGAAACAACATTTTCACTCAAACCTTTTTCAATAGCTGCACGATACTCAGCATAATACCTTTATATGGCAAACTGCAAAGCAAACAAAACATCCCAAACACAGAAATAAATGTCAGTAGCTCCACAGACAACAACCGAGTCAAGATTTTATCCCCAACTCATAAGGCAGGAGCTATATGGATTTAACATGCCCCTGTGTATAGCATTACATCGTTGTAGCAAACTCTTTCATAGCCTTTCCACCATTAAAAGCTTTCCAAATTTTGCCTAAGGATATGCTGGTGATCAGGATGAATGAAATGATCTTTGCTTTATGGCTTATCTGCATATCATTTTCTATAATTTTTATTGGATTTGAGAAACTTTTGAAAATGAAAGTGAAATCCAGTGATCTATCTAGGAAAATATGTATAGACATTCAGACTCTAAAGCTATTCCATCCTGTGCAGCCTCACTCATCTCCCAGTAGACTCTTTTTAGCTGAGAGCTTATTTCAAATAGGTAAAGAAGCCCCAAAAAATCCAGTACAAAAAGACAGTATTTAAATTATTTTTCATTATGTTTTCATCGAGTAGGAACCCCTTACTAGAAATATTCCTGCTGGGAAATGAAGCTGTTTGTTCGTATATGTGCTGCAATAAAAGTAAGGAAATGATATTTTGACTCTTTTGAAGATGCTGACATATCTAAAGAGTGGGAATTGTTCATCAGGGGAGGTTAGGGAATATATTTACAAGAAACCCAATAATATATAAAGTCAGTTTCCAACATGGTTTACTGTTCTTTTACTCTTTTATTAGCCATTATTCACATCTGCCAGTTACTTGTAACTCTTTAGTTACAACTTAAGAATTCAAAATTTGCAGCCATGCAAATTCCAGGTGCCTCATTGCAAAACTGTTGGGTTCTGATTTTGTGAGAGAAATGGTGGGGAGAAGCATTTTATAGCTGGGACATAATAATCATTCTAATGCAGAAATAAAATTGCATTTTTAAACTCAGTTGAATTTGCACAGCAGCATGTTTAAACAGAGTTATCAGGAAAAAATATAAAATTATGGGTGACATACATACTTATCCTACTTCAGGCAAAATCTATAAAAGACCAAAAAGTATTAATTTATACTTAACTTAAGGGTTACAGGCTCCCAGCACTAGGAAACAGGTACGATATGTACAGAAGGAATAAATATTTCCGTCTCACTAATGACTTTGTCCTTGTTAGATTTTTGTCAGTTAAAATTCCTGTTTTCCCTGGTAAGGGTGCTCGTCCTTATTGTGGTTTGCAAGAACGCCAACATACATGGCCTGCAGATAGCTAAAAATTAAGCAACAAAGTTCATGTGAAATGCATTAAGTGCATGATCTCAGTCTCCCACCTCTGTGTAGCTTTTCCCAAATTCTTCCTAAGACTGCAAAGTCACTGCTCATGATTTAGGGCTACGAAGATGATCAGGGGTCTGGAACACCTGCTCTGTGAGAAAAGGCTGAGGGAGCTGGGCCTGTTCAGCCTGGAGAAGAGAAGGTTGAAAGGGGACCTGATCAGTGTGTATAAATACCGCAAAGGCAGGAGTGAGGAGGATGGGGCTGGCCTCTTTGCAGTGGTGGCTACCGATAGGACAAGAGGAAATGGCCACAAACTAATGCACCAAAAGTTCCACGGGAACTTAAGGAAAAATTTCCTGACAGTGAGGGTGACAGAGCCCTAGCACAGGCTGCCCAGAGAGGTTGTGGAGTCTCCTTCTCTGGAGATCTTCAAGACCCGCTTGGATGCAGTCCTGTGCCACGTGCTCTAGGTGGCCCTGCGTGTGCAGGGGAGTTGGACTAGATGACCTCTAGAGGTCCCTTCCAACCTTAAGTACTCTATGTGTCTATGATTCTATGATAACTCTTGGAAACAATCATCCCCATCATGTTAAAAAAATGGAAGCCTTACATTTTCAGAAATTTATTTAACTCGTTACTTCTAGTCACTCTCAAACTCAGGATTGTGCAACATGCAGAATGAAGAAGCAGTTTTCTGAAAAATTTTTGAGGTGGACACCTCATGTTTTTTTCTGGGTGCAATTGGTGTTATTGGCTTAGAGAGGGAGCCTTGAGGCTTCCTTTGCATTTGGTGCATGACCAGCTGATCTGTCACAGTGGCTTGTCTCACCACTTCCCATCTGGTAGATATTTTCTTGGCTAGTTGGGACAGCATGTGGTTTACTTTTGCACATGTTCCTTGTTCTTTTTATATCAGTAATGACACAGTGTCATAATAATAGGAATAAAAAAATAACTGCAATTCTCCTCTAAGTGAGAGCATTGCTCTCTCAGCTAAAAGCTAGGATTTGCTAAATTTGCTTAAGCTGCTCCGTGGTCCAGCCCCACTGAGAGTGCCACGGATTTTCCAGATGCAAAGGAAAATAGTGTCACGGACAGCACTGCCATTTCCTGAAGTTTTTACCAGGAATCTTTATCTTACAAGGAATCATTATTCTTTTGATAACTGTAAGAAATGTTATTTGCATTATTACATTATTAGCTCCACAACTTTTCTTTTCCCTCCCCTTTTTTTCCGTTATAGTATAGAAGTCCCCCAAAATATCCAATAAAAAGCCCAATTTCTTACTCTTTGTTCTTTCACCCCCCAGATTCACTATTGACATGACATGTTGGCTCAGGGTCCTCACCCACTCTGCCTTAGCATCCCAGTTCTAGCACTGGCATTAACTGGAGTTAATTGGGCAATGATTTATTTTCCTCCATCCATTAACAAGAACAACAACAGCAGAAATCCTGTTTTCTTTAAAGTAATTCAAACTTCAGTCAAAATATGGTAACTTAAAATGTTTTTTCAAGGCTTTCTGAAAGTCATGAGCATGCATGTTGTCTTGAGTCTCGAGAAGAAACAAAAGAAAAGAGTGTTTTTGGTGAAATATTTATAGACTGTAGTCATATATGTATATAAAGATATATATATATATATTCAGCATATGATTGTCTGTCTTTCTAAAAAGTCCTCCTACATATTTTTATTAGCTACTATCTCACACTCCAAGACAGGGTACAAGACATCTAGTTGTTGTTGCATGCAGGTCCCTAAAAGCACTTTTTAATTTAATAAAAAGTACTTTTTAATTTTTATCTCTTTGATGTCTTAAATTGTGATGGCTCCCATTTTCAGTAAATTTTGAAGATGGAATTGCAGCTGGTGAACATTTGTTCTCTGCAATCCTTGGAAATATAAACAAAAAATAACTAGCTGCTTGGCTCAAACCTCAAATGCCAAGACAGGATGGCAGACGCTACAAAGTACTATTTACAATACTAATGAGGCGGTAATGACTAATAGCTCAAAGAAGCTTATTTAACAGTCAGTTCACAGCTGGTAATGAAATTGTATAGCAAAAAGAAATAATAATAATTAGTAAAATTAAGAACTTAAACATCAAGATTTTAACTCTTAACATTATGCTTCACTAACTTCTTAAGAGGTACCCTGTATTCAAGATTTTTCCACAGTGAATGGTAGTGTGGTGTAATTTTTCCTGGACAACCAGATTTGCACATGAATTTTCTGAGGGCAAGTGGTTCACTGCTTTCTAAAAATCAGGTCTTAAGAAGTGGTGAAGTTGAGTAAATAAGAATCGCCTCATGCAATGCCACTTCTGAAAACACAGAACTCCTATGGAGGAAAAAAAAGACAGCTTTTAATTTTGATTTTGCTACAGATTCTCAAAAGTCAAAATTAGTCTCACAATCACTGCACACAGTTAGCTCCTTCACTTTGCATTTGCGATTTATTTGCAAGAAGTCATACTAACATGATCATGTCCAGTAAATAACAGCTACAATGAAACAGGTGCCATGCATAATGAGCTTCCAATCTCACGGTAGCTCAAGTGGAAATGGTTTTGGTCAAGAATGTCTACATAAGTTGAGAAAGGGTAAATCAGAGACAAAAGAGCCATTTTCAATAGCTCTTTTCCAGAACCAAAGTGGAATCTCTTGAACAGCTGAGATCCTCCTCCTCCTCCTCTCCCACCTAGTTCTGTCATTTATCTGAGCAAGGTAATATTTGATATGTAAGAACATGGAATAAATACATGATTTTCTTTCATGCTTGAGGATGATGCCAAAATATCCACAGAAACTAACGTCTTCTTAATTCACACAGCACAGGCAGGCGGTCTGAGATTGGCAACTTGCTTCAGCTCTAATGCACCTTGGAAAAGGATAAGATTAAATAATGAAAAAAAATAAAGTGGGGGGAAGTGAATAATGTCTTATCCAGACATTTATAGCTTTAAGAATGGGCAGGAGTTTACAATTTTATTATTATTTTTCAAAGACTCTTAGTCTGACTTGTCTATAAACCTAAGCAGAATTCTTCAGAGCAACAAGACTTAGTTGATATTCTTTCAGACACGCTAAAAACCATTATAATTCTACCCTCTGAGGAGTCAAGCTGTGAGCAATATAATTTTCAGAATGGAAAAGAAAGGTGCACATTGGTTATGGGCAATCTGTTCTTCTAACTTTTGTAATCAGCCAGGATGATGAGCTATGGCCTTCCTTATTATAACAGAAAATCAGATTTACCTCTGTCAAAGGAAATGGTAGCACTTAGCATTTATATGGCTCTTTACCACCTAAAGTATTTTAGGTATATTAACTAATTAAAGGCAGAAATTTGGCAATTCTTGAAAAAAGACCACAACCAAAAATTCTATGAGTGGAATTAAGATTTCTCCAAGGAAAAATTCCTGTAAATCTATTTCATTTTTACTTAAGGAATTATAGAGAAAAACCTTCAACAGCAGCAATATCAGTCTTGTAATGATGATGCATTTGTTGTTTGCAATTGTTCTGCAAATATTTCTAATATAAAATTTTGATCATTAGTTTTTGCAAAAGAATAATCTGATATGATACCTTCATTACTGGGAAATTTTATTCTTTTTTTAACCTTAAATATATATTGTATTAGTTATTTGTATATTGTTCACTGTAGTGAGCGAGTACAGCCTGATTAATACAACTTAATGATGCAAATGTTCTTTGAAATCTAATAGAATGGCAATAAAAGTCAGAAGTAAAATTATTAGAGCAATAATCTGTGGAAAAAAAAAAGATGTTTGAATCAATTTATAGACGAGTGTCATCCTTCTAAAATTTTTCAAATGATCATTTAAAAGGCCATTTACAAGGGAATGCTGATGTTTGATGGTAAATTTACTGTGGTTTCTTTTTCTTTTACACAGGTGGTCTTCATTTTCAATTCTATTAAGTCTATTAAGCAGTAATAACACTTAATATAGTAGTTATTAAGTGTTACATTAATAGCAATAAAATCACCATCAACTTGCAAACAGACTCTGTAACTAAACAGCCATCTTTTTTTTTCCAGTGTACGCATCTCGATCCTTTCCAATCTTTGAAAGCAGGACAAATAAAAAGCAGTTTTTATGGCTTAGGCCAGGCTGGCACACAGTTAGATTCTAAGCTAACTTGGCAGAGGTCTTAATCATATATGTTACTGTATGACGATGTAGCAATGTCTTACTCAGATGTAATGCTGTATGAGACTATAGCATCCACATCCAGAAACAATTCTAAGCTATTCATTGAATATAAGTCTATCTCTTCAGTCAAAATAAACTATTACTTTGCTTAAAATTCCTTTGTTTCCCTTAGTCAGGTAAATCCCTTGCCTCTGTCCAGTCAAATATTTTTCATATTTCAAAATTCCAGTCTCAGCCAGACGGGCTGCTTTACCTTTCTTGCCTCTGGCTTATTAGTTGAGGTATCCAAGAAGGTACTTGCTCTTTCCCTAAAACCAGCGTAGATCTAGCTACATATAGGCACTGCAAGACGAGTGGTGTTTATTAAACTTTGGCATTAGCAGGAACCACAGTGTTGAAGTGAAGAGCAATATAATATCTGTTGACTGTCCTTTCTTGAATCAGGACTGTAAAAAACAATAATATTAAAAAAAATGGAAAAAATGCAAAGCAAAAAAAAAAAAAGGTGGTATAGTAGCATAATGCAGTTAATTTTGCTATTCAGATTAAAGAAAAGATCTTAGGAGATAAGTAAAAGTCTTGTTTTTATTCTTCTTTCTGGGATACAAGCTCTAATCATGAAGCTTCTTGGATAGAAAATAAAAATTCTTGGATGTTAGACACTGCCAGTGTTTTTGGACTTCCCACAGACCTACTAGTTCAGCTCTTCCCAAAGATACACAGAAAGTGCAACCCCCTTCTACCAGCTATAAACACTATAAATTTGCATACCTCACATGCAGCCAGATAATGAATGCATATCTTTTTGTAAATGGAAAGAAGAATGATAGGAGCAAGGAAAAATAAAACCTGTTTTATTTAATAACTGGGCTTCCTAACTTCAGACCTATGCTTTTCTTCCAAATTTAATAAAGCTTCCAAACTACATTACTGTAAATTTACCCCTCTGCAGAAAATGTAGCAATTTTTGTTCTTCAAGAAAGACTTAACAGTACCTACAAACCATTGACACGTTTGCTCACAGTTGAAGCCATACCAAAGAAATACAATCCGACACAGAACAGCTGGGCCAAGCTTTCTTTGGTCTTGATTTAATAATTGCGGTGGTCAAAAATACTTCTGGAAACAAACAAACAAACAAACAAAAAAACCCTGAATTGGACTGTGAGCCACAGGAATTACCACAGCATGAAGCCTGACAGATGCTTCATCTCTCGGTCAGCAGCAGATCCATGGTATTGGTTTGAGAAACATCGTGTTTTGACATTCTGTAAGTGCTATTCCTGTATCCTCAACACTGAGCAGAGAATCGTGGTGAGCTCTGAGCTGGAGCTTCCAGCTCTTGCAGAAAAAAATGCAGCCTCTAAAACCTTTCAGAAACACAAACAAACTCACCACTGTCTGCCCACTAGTCTCAAGGTAACCAGATGAAATTTGGCAGCATCTGCCCTTGGAGAAATATTTGCAAGGCATGAGAGTAGTTATAGGGAATACAGTAACTTGGGTCTCTCCACAAATCTTTGTTATTTTGCAATAAAATTTTTTGATAACTTTTTGAAATCCTTTCTTTATGATGGAAATTGGTAAAGAGAACAAACCAAACTGATTGAGCCAAACAAGTCAGCCTTACTTGCCCAACTTGGCTCGTCACTTAGATTTAATATGCATTTTTGGAAAAAAAATAAGTTTTAAAATATTTTCTTTTCCATACTATGATAAAAATGTTAACAGATCCCACATAGTGTTTATCTGGCAGCAAAAATTTTAAAACAAGTTCCTTAAATAAAAAAAATAAAGTAAAATGCCTTCAAGATGTTCCATTTTGAATCGAAATGGGCAAAATCCTTTCCTCAGTGTAGGATTTTATTCATTTTGCAAAAAAAAATCAATAAAACTTTTCATGCAGAAATCAGGAAAAATAATACATTTAGAATACTTCTAGAAAAGTACAACTTTTTGATTATAAGTAGTTGTTAACAATGTCCAGCTTACAGTAAAGCCCAATAGCATTTCCATATAGTTGATCTTATACCAAAAAAAAAAAACAAAACAGAAAACAAGCAAACAAACAAACAAACAAAAACAAAAAGACCTCCAAAGAAATTACAGTAATGATAAAGAACAAGACTTGCAATGCAGATGATTTTCTGAATACCCTGTAATAACATGAGCCATAATGCTAACTAGACCAAGGTAATGCCATTGCAGAAAATATTGCTGCTATTACAAAGTGCCGAATCCCATTCCGTTTTCTGCTTTATTCTTTGCCTTTTACTACTTTGCCTTTGCTAAGCACTAGGGGGGAAAACAGATGAAATAAAAGCTGCATCCACCACTAAGTGCTAATCACCTGTAAAATACTTAAAATTCATTCTTACATAGTTAGCTTTACTCTCAAAGCCTTCAGAGCTGGCTGCACTGAAGCTGTGTGTGTTTGTGGGAGAGCAAAAGACCTCTGGATGGATCCTGTATTCTCATCCAGTGGGATTTTCCTTGCTGATTTAAATGGAATAGAATCAAACTCAGCAATACTGATTTATAAACTCACATAAGTGCAGGCTTAGCCTATCTCTGGCCAGCAGAGAACGCAAGTAAATGTTGTTCCTGCCTCCTTAAGGGCAGTCCTCTGGATTGGTCTATCACTTGGTACTGGCAACATCATGAAAGCCAGGAGCCTTCATTAGTTCATGTCACATTTCATTGAGTGCTGTGTAAACAGGAGAAAAACTGATTGCCTGTCCTGAAAGCTTTACAATATTTCCCCTTATATTGCACATACCGTCATATAATGTCTCCAGCAAGTTAGTGATGTTGGAGAGCCAGGGTACACACTCCTAGGAGAGTTCTCAACCTACAAATGCTTGTATTTCATTTTCTTTTTTCACCAGTGCCAGGAGCAAAGCTTATCGTGATTTGAACAATGAAAACCTACAGAGAAAACTGCGAGGAAAATCAATTTAAATCCCAGAAGTCTGAACAGACTACAGCACTTTGAAAATAAAAGGGAAAAGGGAAGAATAAACAGGACTGACTTTTGTTTACGTTATCTTCTTGATAATACCACTTTTCAGGTATCACTTTCTTACATAGTATTAAATCCACCTCCCAATTATGAGGGCAGTTTTATAGAAATAACACAGGCCAACCCTGCTGCATCTACTGTGCTGCTGCAATTTGCCAAAGCCAAACTATGCACTTCACTGGACAACTTAAAAAAGGTTTAAATGACCCTTTCCATCCCCACATATTTTTCTTTCCTTCTTCCTTATATTACACTATGCTATGTTATATTATGCTATGCTATGCTATTTCCTATGTTATGTTGTTATGTTACGCTGTTTTCTGTGCTTGTAGCCCTTTAGGGATGACTAATGAGAAGAGTAGCACAAATGAGGAAGCTTGAAAATACAAAGCAAGGAGCACAGGTTTAGGTAAAGTGACAGCTGCCATTAGAGATAAGGTAATTCTACTAAAAGTCTCCAGCAGAGATTAAAAACTAGCCCACACTGCCAAGCAACCAAAGAAAGAAAATAACTTCTTTCTAGGTATTTTTCTCTACTGTTGCTGTTTATTCTCCCTTTTTTTCTTCTTCTTCTTTTTTTTTTTTTTTAATTATTATTTTTATTATTTTTTCACAGGAGAAGGTTGTGCTGGTGAAATTCAAAAGAATTTCTCCTTTCTTTTCTCTAATTTTCCTCCTAAAAGAAGCTACAAGAGAACTGTCTCTTCACTTTTAAATAATATTGTCTTCCCTTTACAGATGTTGTTTGCCAAGCTCCTGCCTTTCCTGTCATGTCCCGCAGAAGACGAAATACAATGTAACTGGAAAGGAAGAATCCTTGGAGATAAACACAGTGCTTTTTGAAACACACATTCAGCCTTTTGGGTGTTTCTGAAACATTTTTTAAAAATCCCTATTTATTATTAGCTATTTGACTGGATTAATACCTTTCCCTTCTACTTTCCAAAATAATGTTTTAAGTGACCAAAAATTACAAAGTACAATTTCTTGCCTTGTGCATTTTTCTTATGGAACAATCTGAATCACACCAATTGCCAGGATGCTGGATTGCTGTTGGTGTAGGTGTACTGGTCAAGAAAGGAGAGTCCAAGTTTAAGATCTGAGAACACAGCACTTCTAAGATCTTGGGTAAATGTTCTATCCCCGTCTCTCTCCTTCTTTTCATTTGTAAAATAAAGTAGCCCTGCCTAGAATATTTTCTGCTGTGTAGATTCATTTTTAAAAGAAAAAGATAAAGGTGACTCATAAAACATACTGATGACAATGTCCTCACTCACTGAATGTATATTTACACCTCCTGTATACGGCTTCAGCAAAGAGGGTGCTAGCCACCTCCTGGCACTGTGCTGTGCTACTGCAAAGGGAGATTTTGTGCCTCTTTTCTCCCTACAAACCACTGACCAATGTGTACTTTTTTAAACAGGTTTACTGATGTCCTAAGGAGTATTAGATAAAATGGATAAATCCAGGAAAAACAGCAAACTATGTCAATTGGAAGTGATCTACTCATCACTGTAATGGTTGAGATTTTAACTTTAAAAAAGGACACATTAAGCAGCTACCTTACTAAGGCTAAATTACCTTGGGATAATATTTTCTAAGAATGCTTAAAAATAATAAAATCTGTCTTTGATCTGATTTGAATACTGTGAAGTTTGACTGAGATAGGAAGGAGCAATTAATACACACTCTAAGGGGCAAACTGGAGGCAATAAAGACAACTGTGCTGCCTGGAGCCTTCTTAATTTTAAATCCTTACGTATTACCTCACAAGACTATACACTTTTTCTCATCTTTTTATATGAAGACTTTTCTATTATTCAAGCATTTTAGTATTGCGTTTTCTTCCAAGTGCACTTCAGTAAACCTTTTAACCTTTAATGGTTGTAAGAAAACCTGGTTTTATCAATGTATAAACCTTTTCATGGGGATGAGAGACTACAGAAAAGCATTAGGTTTAACACTCATGGCTTTCTTAAGTTATGAGTAGATGAAGTCCATGCACTCTTTCCTCAATCTGTTTCATTTTATAAAAATTATGACAGGAGAAGAAAGGGTCTCTGGCCAGCCAGTCATCAAAAACACAGATTCACAGAATGGTTGAGGTTGTAAGGGACCTCTAGAGATCATCTAGTCCAACCCTCCTGCTCCAGCAGGGACACCCAGAGCACAGGGCACAGGGTGGCATCCAGGCGGGTTTGGAAGATCTCCAGAGAAGGAGACTCCACAGCCTCTCTGGGCAGCCCGTGCCAGGGCTCGGGCACCCTCACAGCAAAGTTCTTCCTCACATGGACTTGGAGCTGCCTTGGTTTCAGTTTGTACCACTTACCCCTTGTCCTGTCACTGGCCACCACAGAGAAGAGTTTGGCCCCATCTTCCCTACATTCTCCCCTCAGGTACTTATACATATTGATCAGGTCCCCTCCCAGTCTTCTCATCTCTCAGCTAAACACACCCAGCTCACTTAGTCTTTCCTCATATGATAGATGCTCCAGTCCCTTAGTCATCTTTGTCTCTCTACACTGGACCGTCTCTAGAAGCTCCACATCCCTCTTGTACTGGGGAGCCCAGAGCTGCCCCCACTACTCCAGGTGTGGTCTCACCAGAGCTGAGCAGAGGGGCAGGATCCTCTCCCTTGACCTGCTGGCAACGCTCCTCCTGATGCAGTCAGGATCCCATTGGCCTTCTTCGCCATGAGGGCACACTGCTGGCTCGCAGTTTGTCAACTTGTCAACTAGGACTCCCAAATCCCTCTCCATGGAGCTGCTTTCCAGTAGCTTAACTCCTAATCTGTGCTGGTGCCCAGGGTTATTCCTCCCTAGGTGCAGGACCTTGCATTTGTTCTTGTTGAACCTCATGAGGTTCCTCAGAAGATTCATGTGGGGAAATTATACAGTTTATATCAAATACTTTCATCACTTTGTACGGAGCAAAGAATTACATTCATATCACCAATATCTTGGAACAGTGAAATTAATTCCAGACTTCTTGAATATAGCAAGCTTGAAATTTCTGTTTCAAACTCCAAAAAGGGTATTTTATCCTAAGCAGAATCATTTCTCAAAGGCTTAGAAAGCTCATGGGCACACTTTCCCACCCAAGTCTCTTCCAATTGCTCTTCTCTTTTGGGATTTGTATGCCAGCATGTTTTGTATGCAACCCAGGGTGACTCACGGTCACAACAGCGCAAACCAGAATACCTTCAGTAGCAATAGTACCACTATCTAGGGGGAATATCCCACATTTGCAAGGACCAGAGCCCACAGAATCATACTAACATATGGCTACTTAACGTGCCCTGATTTCCAGTAGATTTCCAGTAGAGTACATTCTCCCAGACCATCAAAGGCTTCACCAAGACGTCCTGTACAATCACCTCTTCTGCCTTCAAAATACCATGTATGTATACTTGTAAGAGAAGCCTTCTCTCTTTTAAGAAAATCCCTTCTTGTCTCTTCTCCACAAGTAGAAAAAAAAAAAGGGGGGGTGAAGGCAGCTCATACAGATATATGAAAGTAAAATTTTGAAAATAGGTTTGCAAATTTACAAGAGGATTCCTGGATTTACAAATAGGTTTTGAAAGTACCTCACTGTTGCTGTAACAACTGACCACTGATTTTTTTTAGTAGTATTTCAGTTTGCTAGATGAAGCACAGCCTGGGTATGATTTAAGGATCAAAATGTGTATGTGTATGACCACAAGGTACTTAATCCATAAAAATTTCCAACCTGGAATCCTGGAGATTGATGGAGATGATGACCCATGAGCCAAATGAGTAGCTTCCTTGTGAACACACTACTGGCCTTGACCAGTCGGTCAAGGCCGACATCACATATTCAGAGTGACAATTTACTGAAAAGCATTTATAAAAAGTTCTTTTTTTTTTTCTGAGATGTAAACAAAAAAACAAAATTCAAGGAAATGGAGCTCTTAACTGAAGAGACCGATTTAGTACTTTTGCACTTCAGCAAATTAGTCACTCTACTGCAGTCATTGGAGTAGTTTTTGAGTGGGCAAACACCTGTTTGGAACATTTAGAAGATCAATTCAACCATATTTAACTGCTACAGATTTGTAAACAAGTATTTTCTTTTTATATATATATATTTGAGTATACTACTGAAACATCCTACACAAATACCTAAATTCATCTATACAAGACAGTCATCACAGTGAAAAAACTTGTGCTTAAAATGATAAAAATGATTATTTGAGCTAATCTTAAAATAATAATAATAATTAAATCAGTGTAAACCAGGTATAAATCATTTATTTGTTGATGGGACTGTTCCTTACTTTCTGAAGTTTAGAGAAATGTAGAAAGTGGAGAAAAGCTACTTTGGGCAATATATTCTGTTGAGACACATGATTAGACATCTGACAGACTTGAACTGGAATAGTATCCCCAGGAAACCAAACCTATTAACCTTTTTCCAGCAGCTGGCTAAATCTAAAAAGCTCAGCAGTATCAATTTATACATTTGTTCAGCCCTCAATGAAATGGAAGTGGAATGATTCGAAAAGAAAATCATGTGCTGATTTATAATGCAATATAAATAGCCAAGCTTGGGACCAAATTGTGCCATAATATCAGCATGACTCTGAATTAGGAAGCTGAAGATAATTAAGCCAAAAATAGCATTTACAGATTGCTGGACAAGCTCTCAGATGATGTGAATGTGTATAAATGGTAGAACTGTGATAAAGTCACTAATACAGATGTTGTGGAAATGGAAACACAGATGAGATGATAGGTAAGAAATCCAACCTGTGTAACTATATATAAAGATGTGTAGCCCAGAAATTTTAGACCATTAGATTGAATCATACACACGTAAATATTTTTCAAAAAGGCATTTTGAACTCTTGTTTTATTACTAAAAAGTAGACATCTAAATAAAACTAAAAGCAAAAGAGAAGAACTTTTTTTATTTTAATGGGTCAGTTTTTTAAATGAGTCATAATTTTGCATTATGTTCAGGAAGAAGATATCATTAATGTAATGATATTTGACTGCAATTAAGAAAGGTACAATTGCACCAAAGGACAATACATGGCACATTTTTTATGTTACCATGGTGTCACATCACACATCAAAAAAGAAGTCAGTTAAATGAACTGAACACCATTAATGTCTTGAAACTAAAAGAAGTGGATGTAGACTAAACTTTTCTTTTCCATACCATTAAAAAATGACAGAATAATAAAGTGTTTGGGGTTGGAAGGGACCTGTGAAGATCATCTAAGCTAACATCCCTTGCTCAAGCGTGGTAACATCAAGCTGATTGCCCAGGACCCTGTGTCCAGGTGATTTTGAATGTCTCAAAGGAAAAATGTGTCAGGGAAAATAAATTCCTTCCCTACTACCTTATTGCTCACAAGGGCAGACAGAATTCTGATGATTTATTCAGAGGCAAATGATGATAGTTACAACTCCTCTTATAGCAAGTGTGTTTTATATTAACAGATGTGGCATCACTAAGGAGTGCAGAAAATACAGAGATAGTCCATGCTTTAGGAGCAGTGAAGTCTAGTGTCCCACAGTCAGCATCCCTCAACAGCACTGAGCACACCTCAGACTGCTTCCCATCCCTGCTCATCAGAGACAGAGACACGTTTGCACCATGTAATTAAACATGGCACAACAAGATACTCTTGCCAGCTTAGGCCATTCTAGTTCTTGAAGCCTTGCAAATGTCTCCAAGCAGTATTGACTTAACAGTACATCGCACCAAACTGTTCCAGGTTATAGAATTTGTTGTGTTACATGTTCAAGATGCAGACCGTATTAAACAAGGTAGAGATAGTATTTTAGATCAGCAACAGCCCAGGAAATGGGCCATTTATTCCCCTAGGAGGACATGGCTAACGATGTTTGTCCATTTCTATATACTTTCTCCTCTGAGAATATATGATAGAGTATGTAATAGACAAGGTAGCTTAGCTGTAGGTATCCGCATTTTCTCAAATGACCAGTATACCAAATAATGTGTATGAAGTCTTACAGTAAATCAGAGGTAATGTTAGGTTTCGAGTTTTTTCTGTCAGTGGTCCCATATCTAACCCAGTAGATCACTGTGGCCTCAGACAAGTCATTGAATCTCTGTTTTGATTTCATGTTCAAACATTAATAGAACTGAATGAAACTGCAGTGAAACAGAAAATAGTTTGCTATTATTCTGAAATATTCCTGCATTAAAAGCATTTAACATAATGATGCCATAAAAGAACTGATGTAGGACTGTTGGGAAGCCAAAACACATACTTTTGTGATCTATACAACTTAGAGGATACCTTGAGGGTACCTCCCGTTTACGAGGTGATAACCATTTCCTAAGCTATATAACTCCCAGGTTTATTATGCAGGGACACAAATTTTCTAGTTTAACAGCAAGAGCTCTGAAGGTATTGCATAATAAACTGGTCCATCTTTTCATAATCAATCATGCCCTTTTTGATTTCCATTTCACTGCAGCAGTCTTCATCTCTCTATTATTCAGAAAAAAAAAATTAAGCAATACAGAAAAGACGGATTTTGTCTTACATTTGATCTAAAGGGTCCATGGAACAATCTGCATAATGTTTTAGCATACACAAGGTTTGCTGTCAAATAAAAAAAAGAAAAATCCTGCAAATGAAACTATACACTCCTGAATGCAGACATTTGGGAAACTCTAGAATAAATAGACCAACTCCTGTAGCAGCAAGACAGGTGTTTCTGTATTGTCTTTTATTGCATCCTGTGTAGCTAGAATTGACTTCATATTCCTACTTTAGAACTGGTTTTAAGCTGTTACATGATGAGTCAAAGTTAAAATTAGTATTTATAGTGATCTAAATAATTATAACTCATAAAAACTCTCAATGAGAGTCTGGCCTGAAGTAAAAAGGCAGCTTCCAGAGAGCAAACTTGATTTATTTTTTTGGGCCTTTAGTATCTATGCTAAAACATTCAGCCCTCTCCCATGGTTAATCCTTTCCTGCTGATCACAGGGAAGTAAGGAAAGTCTTTAATACGATAAGGGTACTGTTTCAAGACTGAAGGGAAGAGAGGGAATTTTTCACCTATGTGACTTTTTAAAAGGCAGTTTATACACTTTCTATCAAAAGAAAAATTGATAAAACCTCAAAAGTTCCATGAAAATGAGGCTTTAAACCAATCTCAGTGGTTCTTTACAGTTGGCTATTCATCAGCCTTCCAGCAAACGTATACAATATACGTGATTTTAGTGTGCCTGCTTTTTGAACATTTTCCTTTTTGAAAAATATCAACTATCTTACTGAACACTGATATCAGTTTGGTGGACTACCAAAAAAATATGTGACAAAACTAGACACTGCATATTGGTCATATTGCAGACACAGGACCTAGGAAAAGGCCAGTAGTATTTCTGCAGCTGCTGGTCCCCAATCCTGGACCTTGAGGATTCACGGAGAACATCAAACCATGTCCTCTGCTGTCTGCTGTCCTGAAGGTTTGGCCTGGGGGCTCTATCATATTTTAAGTGTAAAGTGATCCAAATCACAACGCCAGTCTTATTTCGGAGACTTTGCTGTGCTTCTCCCATAGCCAAGCACTGCACAGGTTGCAGAGCTCAGCTGCAGCCCATCTCTTAGCTTTGCTGCTTAGCATCAAAAACTTAACCAGGGTTTTTTAATTTCTAGTGCTCTGTATAATTATTTAGCCTTTCACTGCTTCTTCATTACAGGAAGAAGAAACTTCCCCCTGCTCCACAGTATGCTCCCTATTACATTTTTACGTATGTAAATAATATCCACTACAAGCTTTCAAGTTGTGCCAGTTCAGGAAAGCTTTTTTTTTTTTTTTTTTTTTTTTCCCATCCTTTTTTCTTCCTTTATTAATGAAGAAGTAGTATAAGTTTACTCCTCCCACCTTTTTTAAGTTGAAGGAGAGGGAATTGCAGCACAGATATTTATTCCCATTGCAGCAATGTGAAACCGAACACTCGTCTGATTATAAATTCACTCAGAAGATACACACACAAAAAAGAATTCCCTGCAGAAGCTGTCTGGAAAACGCCCGTTGGCTTAAAATGAAACCTAAACTCTTTCCTATTAACCATGGTTTTCTCCTGAGAAATCACCTGCCAGTTTAACCTGCATGTGAGGGATGAGACCTGAGGACCAGTGGCAATAAAGTCTCCGAAAAGTCACACTCGGCTGTATGGGCTGCCCAGCTCCTTTTCTTCCTAAGTGGACTTGCCAAGAAGCTTCAGCATCAGACACAGGCTCTGATCCTGAGGCAGTCAGGTGAGATTTCAATCCAGCTCATTCCAAAGCCGGTAGAGAAGAAAAGAAAAACAACAACAAACGAAAAAACCCACAGGCATAAAAGATATTCCATTAAAACAGGAATCTAATGGAAAAGGAACCTGTTCCAGCCACCATCTGCTTTATGTTTGCATTGCTTTTGTCGAGACTGAAAGAAACAGTAGTGCTTCCAGATCCCCTGTACAGAGCTTTGATATTATGCGCTAAACGAAAATGGGGGGTGGGTTAAAACAAAACCCCAAAGACTCTTCTTGTGCGGAACTGCTTGAGTTCTTCATTGTTCGCTCTGAGCATGGTTTGACAAGATGAAGAAGTGAAAAGATTGCAAAAAAGGAATAAAAATTGCATTTCGTTCCAGGAGCCAGTCTTGGGAATTACGTCGGCAGACAAAATGGAGTGATGTTCAGGCGCTCTCTGACAGAGTGGTGCCTTTTTCTGACATTTGCATAAGTTTTACGGTAATTATTTGAAAGGAAAGGAAATCAGAAGAAAAATGAATGCAATAAAAGTTAATACGAAATTCTGTCACTTGAGCTTAATGGAGAAGATGGAAAGAAATGAGAGAAGCTCCATTCAGAGGTAAATAATCATAATGCTTGCATTCCCAGGTATAACCTCATCCAAACACGAGTACAAGCACAGTGCCTTAAAACATGCACACTCATAGAATGGCATTCATCTGACCACATTAGTTGACGGAGAGAAGCAGAACAGTTTAATGTGTGATTTGTTTAATAATTGTGTGGATGGTTACAATAGGTCAGAGAAATCACTCTAAAGCGCTCATATTTCGCCAGCAACGATAAACACAACTTAACATGTTTATTTCATGTTATGTCTATAAATATGATGAATTCCAACAGTGGTATCTACACTGCAAATCTGCTAAGATTTTTTTTTAATAGGTATTTGTGCTTTTTTTTTCTCTGCTTTTCAACAGTTTTATTATATTCCTCAGGAATAATAACTGCTACCTTCAAAACATGCTACATTAAAAGATATCAGTTTAAATGGATGGGTTTAAGAATGAAAATTAGCCATCAATTATTTTCCCAAATTTAAGCACTAAAATAATTTCTGGACCACTCATGGTCTCATGGATTACTTGAAAGACTGACCAGTTTACTTCAAAAAAAGGACTGAAAGATGAAATAACAAAAAGACAGACAAAATAATTAGTGACACAAAGAAAGTGCCAGGCTGTTCCATCCACCCTAACACCAAACAGAAACTCAGTGGAGTCTCAGAAATGCAGAATGAAATTGGCAGAGGAGATGTCAGAGGCAGGCTGTGTAAGCAGAGGCTGTGGGGGATCAGAAATGCGAGACTTCAGCTTGTCTGTCTCAACAGCGTTAAGAATATCATCCTAGGACAACTTTAGTTTCCTCATTTTCTTTCTAATGGGTCTCACTTTCTAAAATGTACTTTCCACTCACTTTCTGTTATTAGTCCTTCAGAATAAATATAATATTTGTAGAAAATAATCATTTATTGTTGATACAACACACGTATATGATCATTCTTTTGTTTAAACTAGATTTTAAATGCTTTCTTTACTGATTGATTGCACAGCATTAACGTCTAATGGCCTTAGAGAAGATGGGTTCTGCTTCGAGGGACAAAAGTACATGCAGCTACAGTCAGGATAGAAGAGACGATGTCCTTCTCCCTCCAAATGAGAGCCAAAGCTCTCAAAGTGATCTATGAGCACTGATTTATGCACCACTGAATTACCTTAGGGTCCACCACTTTTATATATTTCTCAGAATGAACAACTTGACTTCTACCATTTTTCTACATTCAACTCAATTCCAATAAATCTTTACAGAATTGCTTTTTGTTGGCTACTTAGGAAAGCAGATTTTTTCTTCATAAGATTTCAGAAAAGCATTCCAATAAGGGCAGGGAGTAAACCCTTAACTAGCTCTTATATAGATTACAATACCATTTTTATAAGTCATTGCATAGCATGACTGGCTGAAAGACAAGGAGTATTTGATCCAGAAGGCCCATTTAATCCTACTTGATGATTTATTTTAATACCAAGATTTTTTTCCAAGTGGGCTCTTGAGCATATCCATCTGTTTGGTGGGTGACACTGCCAGTGCACGACCCTGATGTTTTCTTTAGATGTCACAAATGTGGGACATCCTTCTCTATATGTAGATGGAGCAGTGTGTAAAGTAAATGTTTAATTATCTAATGGTTTTCATATAAAATTCCCAGAAAGTTACAGAACAAATAAAGTTAGCACCTTTATTCTCTTTTCTACAGAAAGGCATAAGAAGATTGCAGAATTTTTCCAAATATTAAAACAGAACAGTGGGGGAAAGGAAAATAAAAATATAAAATAAAACCCATGTCTTCTGAGTATTTCCAGACATATGCTTTTTACCATAGGAACTACAAAGCAAAATATTCATGAAGCCAAAAGCAGCATCTGACATATTTCAAGTAGCTGAAGGGAGAGGGCACCTGGATTAGTTCAAAAGTGGAGGAAGGCAATGATTGCCTAAGAGAGCATTGTTATGCTGTTGGGTGGAGCAACTATGAGTAAGCAGCAGGGAGACTTCATGTTTTCCCATAGGTCTGATTTACTTAGGAATCCCAGAGATTCCTGACAGATATATGCTTTGCAAATGCTTGAGATGGGCTGACCTCAGACCATTTTGTTGACTATGTGGACAAGACAGACATTGTAAGCAAAGAAATAGGGCTGAAGGAGGCCACCCTCAGAGGATGCCCAAAACATAAGGAAATTATAAGAGGGTATTGTGATGGGGGAAGCTTTCACAATTTTTTTTCCCTAGGAAACTGCCATGATGGGGTGCCTCTCTGAAGCACCCAAACCCTAAGGCACACAGCACAGGGCATTGACAGAAGATCTATATGCAGTTGCAAGGTTACAGTTTCTCTGAAATCACAGAGATGTGGTGATGTTTTGATGTTGAATTTGAAACTGATCCAGAAACTTTTTGACCTGGAATTACAAACTTCTTACAATAATTGTTTTAAGAAATTCCACCTCTGTACTTTTTGTTTGTTTGTTTTCTTCTCACTTAAGTTTCTTTTTTTTTAATTGAAGCCAAAATCTTTTCAGTTATTCAGAAAATATGTTCCCAGGAGTAGTACAAAAGTATTTTCCCTTCTCTACATTTGCTGTAACGTTCCTTAAGAAAATTATTGCCTTTTTCTAGCCATATTTCCTTCTTATTGTGGAGTTTGTCCTATATATTATGATGCATGACACTAAAACAGCATGTTTCCCTTAAATTTAAATTTCAAATGAGAAAGGATGTTAAAACACAGCATAATATCCTTGTAGAAAGGAACCAAAAATGCCATTTGTGTTTCCATCCCATCAAAGAAAAAACAAGCAACAGTGCAGAATTGAGCAATTACCAAGCTAACCTGGCTATTGCAGTCTAATGGAACAAATTATAACATGTCTGTTTTCCTTCTAATATAAACGGACATTTTAAAACAAATGATGCAAATTCACTAAGGAAGAAGCCTATTTATCGCAAGAGCGACATTAACACATCTCTTTCTCTCCCTCTCGCCTCTTCTGCCTTTGAATTAAAAGAAAATAGACATGAATAAATAAAGCCCAAGAAGTGCTGTACGTATCAGCCTAGATTCAGAGGTTTCCACTCATGCATAATTGTTTGGAAAGTACACCTGTTTATTTAGATGCAAATGTGTAAATAGGAAGATACTGTTGTGACCATGGAAGGAAGTCTGAACCGTTCAGTGACCAGTCAAGATGCAATGACTTATTTTTTCGGCCTGAAGTCATCTGCTCATGAGCTTCTCTTACGAAGCACCTGTCATAATCCATTTTCTGCCATGTAGCTCACTTCATATTATGTTTTCACTTCAAGGTCATTCCATTACCACTAACTATATCATCCTCTGTATTGAAAATATGTTCACCTCTCAGGGTTTTAACCCTGCTCTTACTAAAGTCTACTGGATAGCTTCAGGTACTCAAAAATGATTTCAGTTAGTGAAAACTTAACTTTCCTCCTTCACTGAACGGAACACTATTAATGACTGTATATAGAAAATGCTATTTTCAGTAGGCATCTGGAAACAGAAACCATTCTCAATTCAATAATCAAGTTTGAGATGTATGATAGGGCTTTGAATATGTATCAAAAGAAGAAACCAGTCCTCTCTTCTACCAATAAAATTTGTTTAACACAACAGCTAACTCAAAGTCATGATATTACGGAAACAAAATGTGCAACACTGAAAAAGTCTTATCTTTTACAAAAGTTGCTAATTTTAGCTTATGCTATAAGTTTTCAAGAGTGCTAAAGTTTGTCATCATTGATTCGGCATATCATACATCTTCCATCTTCCATCTTCCAGTTCCCCTGAGACTTTTCTAGATTACAGTTCTTTTACAGGATCATGTGTTTTTCTTGAGACTACTAACTCACAGTTCTATTTAACCTGAGTGAAAAACATTTTCCTTCAAAATTACTACAACATGATATTTGATTCTGATTGTGTTATCTTAGTACAGATATTTATTTTTATAGATATATGGTTACCATGTTGCTGTGTGATGGCACTAAAATAATTAAGGGAAGCAATCCAGCTAGATAGCTGCTGACATATTAAGCTCAAAAATAAAAGTATACTACTAAGTATATAAAAAAAATTCCTAACAGTGATGGTAGCAGAGCCCTGGCACAGGTTACCAAGAGGGGTTGTGGAGTCTCCTTCTCTGGAGATCTTTAAAACCTGCCCAGACGCCACCCTGTGCCACATGCTCTAAGTGACCCTGCGTGTGCAGGGACTAGAAGATCCCTAAATGTCCCTTCCAACCTTAAAGATTCTATGATTCTATGAAGAAGAAATCACTAAGCACAATGCCTGATATTAGACAAAATGAAGGCACTGACAAAATTCAGGAATTAGTAGCAACAGAATCCTTGGGAAGAGTAGAAAGAGTCCAGTTGACTTTTTGTGTTTGTTGTCTTGTTTTCCTTTTCTTTTTCACAAAATCTAAATATGCACACTAGCAGATTTTAAGAGATAGATTTGAGTCTCTACTAAAAGTTCTTGGAATATAACTTTTACCTAGCATTTATATTCCTAACTTCCCTACTGATCCCAGCAGTACTTACTACTAACTTCCTTTGTCACTCAACTCAGCAGTAGTCCTGTCTGCATTTTAAGAGCAGTGGGGTATGAAAGTTTTGAAATACCTCTAGAGGAAAAAAATAAAAAAATAATTAAAAAAAAAAAAACTGAAAAGCATTGCCTAACTATTTTAAAGAAAGCTGTGAGATTAGGTAGCTTTAATTTAGTCACAGATATTAAGAGATGATTAGATAAAATGTCCAGTCTGTTTTTAAACCGGGCA
This sequence comes from Crypturellus undulatus, assembly GCA_013389825.1. Taxonomy (NCBI): domain Eukaryota; kingdom Metazoa; phylum Chordata; class Aves; order Tinamiformes; family Tinamidae; genus Crypturellus; species Crypturellus undulatus. Next base: position 152,038 of record VWPW01006109.1, read on the forward strand.
GTGGCAACACATTCTGTGGAATAGATCAGTTCACATTTTATTCTTCACTGTAGGCCTTAGTGTATGGCTAAGATTACAAATTACTCTCTTCATTACAATGTCAATAATAGCTTCTGGGGCTACTGAAAAAAAAAGAAAAAAAATATATAACCTTTATATAACATTTATGCTATTTTTCAACTGTTAGTTATTATCATTGATTTCTGGTTTTCTCAATACCTTATTGGTCTATTAAATATTACTTGGTAAAACACATGATCACTTGATTTCAAGGCTAGAAAAACCCATTATGATTCTTTAATCTGGTTGCATGAAGAACACAGATTACAGAATTTCATTGACTAAATTGAAACTTGGGGTATCACTGTGCTTTTTTTCTTGTGCCATTTGTCCATATCCCCTTTGTCTCTGCTTTTATTCCTCTGTCTTTTCATGCCTTCTCTGATTTTCTCTTTCCTCTCTTCTGTTTGCCCCCATGGTTCTTCTTCATTCTGTTTCTTTCCCTTCATCCACTACTCCAACAGAAATGATCAGCAGAACAGTAATAAATGATGACATCAGAGTGCAAGTGCCAGATGTGATTAGTACATCAGGGAGAATGGAGGGTCAAGAAGAACAGATATTGGTGCCACTGCTCCAGGCTACTGGTAGGTCCAAGATGACAACGCTGCATTCTGGTATTAACATTTGGTATTAACATGTCTTTTTATTTCCTCTCAAAGGACATTATAGAAGCAAATAGAATAAATGGCAACACACAGGCACAAATCTCATGAAGACTCTGAGCAAAATGGAAAGTCTGCAATCTTCTTTTGATACCAAAGCAAAGAACATAATTGCAAGAAAAGACTTTAATGAGAGAGACTGTGAACACAGAATACAATGTACAAAAGTACAGGCACAAACAACTAAATAACAGGATTGGTACAAGCATCCTGGAAATGGCTCCCAATGTGGTCCCATGGGAGGCGAATGAAGGCCACTCGGAGAGAAGATAAAAAAAAATTCAAAAAAAAAAAGAGCGAGATAAGAATCATGTGAGATTTTTCTTTTTTTTTTTGTTTTTGTTTTTTCCCCCCATGTGATAAGTATCTCTTGGGACATAGGACTGCTTTCTCCATAAAGGAGATTCACTGGGGCTGCAGAAATACAATAGTTACAAATGTCCATGTTCTGTAAAACAAACACCACCACCATCTTTAATATTTGCCTCCCTCCAGCACTAGAACACTACTTAAATTTAAGCAGTTTGCTGAACAGAGGCACTGAAAATGCTTTCAGTGATATATACCTCTGCCCAGAAATATTGTCATATGTGAGAAAATTAATAAATAAATAAAAACACAAAAGAAAAGAGACCTTATTCTACAAGGCACAAGACACCTACTTCTTCCTGTTGACATCTTCATCATTCTACTCAAAGTTGCATACAGTTTTTGAAGGTATTTCTCACATAATTCTGTGATTATTTCTGAATAGCCCATTTCAAAAGGCAATTCCTCTACATATCTACTCTTTACAATACACCAAGGAATGCTTCTTTTTTGTCTTTGAGGGCTCCTTGAAATCACACCGAACAAGGAAATAATCAGAAATGAAAGTAATAGAAAACTTTCATGAAAGCTTTGAAGTTTGATGAGGAAGGTACTCAACATCTGTGAAATCACTTGGGTGATGGTGGACCCATCCCAACATTTAAAAGTGACTTAGTTTAGAGGGCAGAAGTTATAGGCAAAGCTATTCTGGCTCTTTGTAATACATTATCAGATCTGGAAGACAGGCAAAGATTTTCCAGAGAGACTTAGAATGCAGCCTTGATCTGAAGAGCTAGCTCTAGCCCGAACATCAGCTGCCAGAAGAAGCTCTTCTGAATCCACACTGGTAAATTTACTCAAAAAGTGCTTACCATTTTATCTGCTCCAATTCAGTGTTCAATACAGATATGTTTATAAGCTTGTAAGTTCTTAAAAACAATGACAACAGCAACAACAACAAAACATTATTTATGCTTCTTAGTCCCTTTAGGGAATTTTGAAAAGGAAAAAGAAAAAAAAAATGTCTTGCGGCTGAAACAAGCAACTGAAGTAACTGAGACCAAGATGCAACAACTGAGACATGGTTATGTTCTTTTCTACCACAAAACAGGCAGGGTAAACAGTCTTGGGGAAAGTTCCTGGGCACAGAAACTTCAGGCAAATTAATGGTTAAAATGTTTGACTGTTCCCTGACATAGTTGGGTGCCATGCCAGCCCCATCCCAAACAGCTCCCAGGCAGTTTAATGGTCACAGACCATTCCCAAGAGGCAGCCTGAATGTGCTCCCTGTCTTGGAAAGTAAAGGCACATTTGACTTACTAGTACAGATGTAGCTTATTTGACTGTGGTCAAATTACTTGCTCCTTCTGTACAATTTTCTATTTTAGCTACTTTCTTTCAAATGGAATAATAGGTTTCCTCCAACTCTCCAAAACATATTGATGCATCCCTAAGTAGTTGGCTGAAGCAGCTGATGAGGTAGGAATGGGAAAATAGAGGTTCTTTTTATCAGATAAGCATAAGCCTTTTCAAGTTAACTACTTAAAACATCAAACTTAAATGCAGATAGAGCTAAACTTTTCTTAGGATTGCATCTCCTAACTCAGATGGGGATATGATGGAACAAGTATTTATCTCTCTACTAGCTACTTCCATCTAACAGAGCTGCTGAATCAATAGCTAGGGGAGTGTGCCGGTGTTGGATGTTTTGGAAGGCAGTGAAGAATCCAAAATACTGCTAAGTGAAATATTCACATTTGGTCTGCTTCTCGCTTCTTCTGTGGTCTGGGTATCATATTTCCCTAACGAGATTAAAAAGCAGGGGTTGTTTGTAAAATAAGCTTGTCCCACGTGATAGGTCCTGAACCAGCACGCTTGCTCCACAGCTGCCTGAGTCTTTTTTCTTGCATGCTACAAAGGCAAACCCAGAAAATAAGAGCCAAGCCAGATGTGCTTCTGGGCATTCCTGGTATATGCAATACAAAGTAGAATTAGCTGTTTGAGTCCTTCTGGATATGTCTAGATCATGGTGACTTATTACAAGATATACATTTTATGCAGTTTTCCTTTAGAATACATTCAAATTCACCAGTTGTCCTGCTGGGTATAAAACTGTTGGAAAAGGTGTTGCTACTGTCTGCTCCATATGCTGGGACCTTCCTGACCCTCTGCAATGGTACTTTAATGTATTGTGATTAGTAAGAGCTACCCAGCACCTTCATCCCACAGAGGAAGAATCAGTGGTATGAGAAGTCTTTTTCAAATTTATATTATACTTATTATACATACTGTTTGGTTATTATTCCCACCAGCAACGACATTATCTTCTCTAAGTTAACAGTCCATCTAAGTCCATCAGATTGGTACATTTCAGAACTGCCCCAGAATGAAGGCTATGCCAACTACTGTATGTATTCCTGTAGTTTATGAATCAACTTTATGATTTTAATTTTGAAACTGTTATTAAAGAGACAGATTGCATTTAATAACAATTTTAGTATTGCCTGCTGCTCCAAGCAGCAGTTTGCAATAAAGCAAACTAAAATTAAAACAGGAATCTGCTGCTAGGAGGCAAGAACATATAGAAGGTGGTGGTTTGTTGTTTTAACCTCCATAAAGTATCAGCAGACATAGTATTTCTGTCACTGTGGTGTTTATTCTCATGATTACAAAAACAAGAGGCATGTCCAGGGAGTCATTTTTCCAATCAAAAACCACCACCCCTTTCTCTGGCTCTGTCTAACACTTAATACTTATCACATAGACTAATGGTATAAATGTTGCACACACCGGTCCATGTATGTCCAAACTGTTTTTGCATGTGTTTTTGTTTGCTTTATTTTGTTTTGTTTTTTCTCAGTTTTCAGTAGAGATGTGCAGGACATTATAATGAGATGAATTTCTGATCTGTTTGTGCTGTACGCAGTGACTCCCATAGAACTTCTGAATTACCACTTCAGAACTAGACAAAACTCAGGACTAAATGATGGAGTGGAAAAGATCTTTCAAAGAACATTGTATCGTTAAATCGTTTCACTACTCAGGTCTTGTGAAAGTACCAGATAATTTTCCTGATGCATTAGAAGGAGCCCTAATGATAATGCTTATTTTTATGCAGTGAAATAGTCAATAAACCTCAAGGGGGTTGCCTCTGACTGAGATGAACATCTAACCGCATAGGTGCTTAACTGAAATGTATTGGAATAAGTGTATTTCTTGTATCAAAAAGGTGAGATGAAATATTTTATAGGAATGGACTCCTCTAGGATTGTGGGGTCCAGTTCCATTTGGTCTCACATTTGGTTTCACAGCTGTACAATGGTGATTTGAAGCTACTTCTGTTGCTCCTGATTAGATTGATGCATTTTGAAGCAGCCTTACAAGTGCTCTGGTTTCATTTCAGCAAAGCAGTGGTAATTATGGGCAATTTTATATGGTAATCTCAGTCTGTTATGCTACGATAATCTGCCAGACCTAGGAGAGAGCCTTACTCAGTCATCTTCATGCTTCTAATGATGATCTTCAGCATTCGTCAACTATTCTAAAACTGACCACTCTTCATGTCTTCAGGGTGCTAAAGCATTAAATGCAATCAGTCTGAGTAATCTGGCAGTTTCCAACAATCTTGAGCAACCAGTGCACTGCAGAAAAACTCATGCTTTTCTCTGACTCAACAGCTTCAAGTTTAACCATTCAGTGTTTTTCAGTGCTATCACAGCACCAAGAAATTAAACTGAATGGCTCATTACGATAGCCATGGTCTGGAGACTACTGCTCTTGGGGTAAAGACGATCTCCACACAATTTCTAGCAGCTCCAGAGGTGCTGTGAGTTTGGCCAGCCTCAAAAGGATTTATGGTGAGAAAGAAACCTCTGTTATAAGTGATACAGCTAAAATGCAACCGGGGAAAATCTTTCAGTCAGAACTCAAAGGAGGAGCAAAGAAGGGCAGAAAGGTACAGCAAAGGTTAACTAGAATCTCTTCTCTTCTCTCCATTTGTGACCCCAATCCCTTGCTTTATTTGGGAAGGAGTTTAACAAACTGCTTCCAGAGTGAAGATTTCATAAACTCAAATTGCAACATTATAGAATGATTCATAGAAGAAAGAGCTGCTCTTTTAGAGCAAGGCACCAATCTCCAGTGCCTCTGTACATGCATATATATTACTTTTAATTTCCTCCTTTGTGTTTGCCTATAATAAAATTTCAATTAGAGAAAAGGAGAGAAAGCTTCTGTTTGCAAGCATACTCTAGTAATTAGTGACAATAGGAAAGGATGTAAGATAGTTTAATAGGGATTTTAGCAAAATATTATTTCCCGACTCTTTGCATTAGAATGGCATTGGACCTTTAAATAAATATGAATTATTATATGTGAATCATTTGTGTACAATTTTCTTTGTGAGTCAGGATTAAAATATGTAAATATTCTAGAGGACACTCTTCAAAAGAGAATAACTTGCATTTCCAGCAGCCCTTTTTTTCACTTGGAAATTGAGACACCACAATATGGTACAATAATAAAAACTTGCAGTGCTGTAGTTGCCTAAAATAGAAAGACAGGAGTGAAAGAAAAGTGGGAACTTTACTGTGGTGCTTCCTGAAAACAGGGCATTTTTTCTTCACGTGGGAAAAGCCAGAGGGACTCTCTTCTGCATAATGCTTTGTTCAGGGGCCAGGATCTCTGTACTCATACTATTTTCAGAACAGATTCAATTCCAAAAAATAGCAAATGGGTCCAATACTGGAATCAGTGGGAGTTCTCTACTTTGACATCTGTGGGCACAGGATCAAATCCTATTTTTAATGAGTGGCTGAGCCATTGCCAAGCCAATCCTAGAATCAGTAGGTTGTAACGTCTGTGTAAGGCAGTTCTGGCACCTTCTGGAAGAGAAGCATCTATCTATCTGGGTCAGTAGGGCATATCTCCATGCACCAGATCAGCAGTTGGTTGGCTGTGCTTGCTGGGAGAGCATTGAAATGCCCAGCAGAACAGTATAGAGACAAATTAGATTTAAACTTTTGATGTTTTCCAGTCATGTTTTTCAGAACAGCTGGCAAAGCCCCTACCAAAAATGCTTGATAAAACTAAAGAAAGAAAGAAGAAAGATTGTAATAGGCAAATACCACTTACTGCATCTCAACATCCCCAAGCTAGATTGTTCAGTAAAGATATGCTACTATCAAAGATAACATTTGAATGGGGGGAAATGCTAATTGAAGCTGATTACACAGTCATGATTACTCAGTCATCATAACTCATTCTCTGCCTGCATGCCCAGCTTCCCTTCCAAAGGAAATTAGAGTACAGGAAGGAGATGATAAAACAGGTCTCTTCCTGACACTACTGCCAAACAACTTGTATATCCAAGAACTTGTATATCCAGCAGTACAAATATGATAGAGATATTACTCTTAAGTGGTTGTGGGAAGTTAATAAGTGACACAGGAAATATCCCCCCATCTCTTATCCGCTTTCTGAGGTGGGTATGGTACTGTGTATCACTCCACCAGGAAGCATTTCAATCCACTCTGGAAACAAAATTGTCCTCTCCAGTCATTAAACTGGAGTGACAGCTTGTCTGTACATGAGCTCCTTTGAATTTCAGACAAGACCAACCATTGCACTGTAAAGAAAGAGGGATATTCACATATTCACTACTAATGTAACTCCATGGTTGCCAGTGACAGGACAAGGGGTAATGGGTACAAGCTGAACCCCAGGCAGTTCCACCTCCATGTGGGGAAGAACTTCTCTGCTGTGAGGGTTCCCGAGCCCTGGCACAGGCTGCCCAGAGAGGCTGTGGAGTCTCCTTCTCTGGAGATCTTCAAACCCACCTGGATGCCACCCTGTGCCCCGTGCTCTGAGTGTCCCTGCTGGAGCAGAGGGGTTGGACTAGGTGACCCCACCATTCTGTGAGTCTGTGTAACTCTGCTCCCATTTAACATCTAACTCAAAATGAGTTCCCCAATAGTTGCAATAGGGTGCCACTTTCAGCCAGTAAAATCTGCTTTTCAAGACTTAACTTCACAGATATGCTGCTTCCTGTAAAAGAAGAGAAACCGGGCATTGTGTTGAGTAAGGTCAAATCCAGCCACTAGTAGTGTAAGAAAAAAAAAACGAAAAAAAGAAGAAAAAAAAGACAAGACGGTTGTAGAAGAAATAAGTGAATTGCCTCTCTGTAGCATGCTATGGGAAGAGCATTGCAGCAAACAGCTTCACCAATGTGAAGGCTGTTTAGCAGGTGACTTAAGTACAAACATGACTTTCAATGCTAATATCAAAAGGTAATGAATACCCTCGTGCAAGTCAGTCATTGGCATAGCAGGCGCCCAACGTGTTGCTCTTACGACAGATCGGTATGAAGGTTTCACAGAGAGTTAGATATGGTGACATGCTTTCATGTTCAAAGTTCAAGGGGTAAATAAAACCTACTTTCTCTAGAGCATGTGGCAAACACTCTCTGCTCGTTCAAAATTGAAATGTCTCAGGATAAAATACTCGAGAAGGAAAAGGATACTTCATATAAAAAGTTCCTTCATTGCAGAAAGTTTTCTTTTCCCCAAAAGGAAGAAGTAATCTTCTGTCTTGGCACTCATTCAAACCTTTGTGTCTATTGAATAGATGTATCCCCAAGATCTTCTTACATTAAATGTGACTAAGCAAGTACCTTAGACTAAGAATGTTCATTACTACAGCAAAGAAGTCAAGGCTATATCCACCTCTGTGCAAAACTGCATGCTATGCAACTAGCCTTCTAAAACCAAACAGTTTTCTTCTAATGAGGGCACTGGAGTTCCAGTAATGCTGAGAAGACTGTTCGAGTCCTGATATTTGAAGGGAAGATACAAGGAATTCTGTTCATATGCTAACAAAGTCCAGGCTGTTTAGCAGGTGACTTATCTGTTCACAAACCCAAGATACATCCTTTTGCAGAGCAATGATGAGACCGCTGTTTGCTCCAACGACCCAAGATCCACTTTGCATAAAGGAAATTTGAGGAGATGACTTCTAGGAAAGAATAAGAATTAGAAAAAAAACCATATGGACTATCATTTAGAAAAAAATAGTTATCAATGACCTGAAGTCTTTGAGATATATTTTTCACATAATCCTTCTTTCTGACCATTCCCCATAGACTTCACATCTTCAGGTTGAAATAAGGAACTCCAGCCTTGTGTGAAAGTCAGGGTAGAGAAGAGGACAATCAGTGGAGATGCTAAGGACCTGGAAGAGTTGATTCTTCAGGATCCACAGAATTGGTGTGGGCCACATAGTTTGAAGAACTGCAGAAATGGGTAAGCAATCTCTCCTTTCTATGCCACTGTACTAAAACATTTTTAGAAGAAATATTTCAGAATATAAACCTTGTCCTTGTTATACAGGGAACTCTTAGGCAACTTCATGCCTATTTCTGGGGTGTCCATGCACTTGTACTGACACCTGGTGGCAAAAAAAATGAATAAGAAGCAGTTGAATAAAGATGGTTGGCAATTTATTTTCTCTGGATTTGTGAAAAAAAAACAACTTCCAGGTTAAGTTGCATATTCACTCTGAAAATAACATTGATCAAACATGTTCTGACATCTACTGTTTCTGAATCTTGTGTTGCCTTTCTTTAAAAGCCACTTGGTAAGCCAGCCACACATTTTTGGAGTAGAGCCCTAAATGGTAGTTATGTTTCTCATTTTTCATATTATTGAATTACAAATGTTCCAGTCTGGGTTGCAGCTCTCACTGTACTTTGCAAAGACCTGACCATGGTGCAATGAATTTGAACTGTATTGAGCAACAGAATGAGAATTCCCTCAGCCCCACGTTTTCCTGCTGTTGGCATGCTTAGTGGTTCTTACAATGTCATCATTGTACAGCAGCGTTGCTGGAATAATTCCATGGTTTTCCAGGGGTTGAGTCCCAAATCCTGATCACATATATGTTATCACCTCTTTTCTTTTTTTTGTTCCTCATATGTTCCTCAAAACTAAATTTAAAGCTAAGTCAGGATTCTGATGGTTTTATTCTTATAAGATGAGAAGCACCACGGCATCTGGAAAGATTTGAAGGATTTATTCATGAATAGTGTAACTGATGGGAAAAAAGAAAGAAAGAAAAAACACTGAACTAATGCTGCTATCTGTGAAATCCCGTAACAAGGTCCATATTCTAAGCAAAACTCACTATCATCCTGCCAAATGTGGAAGATCTGTCCCGTTCTCTGACTTCTAGCACCATTATCGAAGTCTCTGGCTCTTGGTAACTAACTGATGTCAGCTTGCTCCAGCAGTGATTATTTAACGCACTATGTGTTATGTTCCTCTAAAGTGATGACATCTGTCTCTTTCCTTTGGAAACAAAATCAAACATAACTAATAATTAATAACAACTTCCTCAGCAGTGTTGAAACTGAAGGATAGGAATAAATTTGAATCTCCCTTGAACAAGTTTTACTCCTGAGGTGAGATATATTCTACAGAAATAGTAGAATGTATTGTTTTCTGAATATTGTTCAAAAATGCTTATTTACTTGCAGACTGAACCATATAAGGTATCTCTATGCTAATGTTAAACATATAAATAATGTTAAACAAAATATGTTTTGTCCCGGGCAACAGCAAAGCCCAGGTGGAAGTCATTTTCTGCAGTATGGATCATCCAAGTCTATAAAGCCAGAATTAACCAGTGCTAATTCTTCTAATGAATAGCAATTGTAATTGATTAAAGCTACTACATTAATACTTTTCCCAAAGAAATCTATTCACATAAAGTGCTTAAAAAAAAAAAAAACCTTCAGTGTAAAACTTGATAAAAAGAAAGGCAATTCCACCAGTCCGAAAAAATAATAAATGAGCAAACGAAGAAAGCGGTCTCAAACTACCCTTTGACCAAGGAAGCACAAGACAGATTATATTTCCCAATTGAAACACTTATCACAAAAGCTCAGTGCAACTATCTTTTTGTTTACTCTGTGCTTCCTCAGGGAAAATGAAGGAGGATAAACAATGATACGACCCAAATGATAAGGTCCTCAATAGCATAAGTTCAATTAACAGATTTACCTTGTTTTGCTCCCCTTTGCCCGGCCCATTTTTGGGCTGCAGGAAGAAAAACACCAAGAAATGAAATAATTTGTGCCTCAGGATGAAACGACATTAAGCACAATAACTTGTTTCAAGCAATTTTGCTTTTGAAGCAAACTAATTGTTAACCAATACAGTGCAGGAAAAGGCTGAGGTTGCAAAAACACCCAAAGACGAAAAGTTTGTTCAGGTTTGGAGTTGTATGCACAGGTAGATAAATATAATTTCTGCTACAAAAACAGTACAGTTGGAAGGTCTAAACTCCACATATTGGAGGCCTTGGTCACACGCATGGACCTCTGCTGCAGCCCTGTTGATGATAGTCTTCATTAGTAACAATTTTAGCTATTCATAAGACTGTAGCCAGCAATCTGAGTCACTGCTCCATCTGTACCATCCCCGTGGAAATGTCAGCAGCAGATGCTTATAGTTTGATGGGATTCAAGCTAAAGGAGCCAGAACAGAATACCAAAATACTCAGCAGGGATTTCAACTAAGTCCTACTGTTTGTGGAGTACCGGCTGGACTACCTTAAAATATAGTTTTGCTTATTTCACCCTTGAGAAACATGATGTCCCTACCAATCCCATCGAGATAAAAGCTTGACCCTTAGAAAGCCTTGGTGGTCTACACCCTCTATTAGGGCTTCAGTCATTGCAGGGCAGATGCAAGAAAAGCTAACAGGAGTGATATAAACTCCTTTTAGCACTCAGAAAGAGGCTCTTAGAAAACAGAGGTGGCTTTTTTTTTGCAGAAAACGTCACCACAGAGCAGTGTTGTTGCCCTGTGAGCAAACCTTGGTAGGACACAGAGTCAGAGGACTGACATCACTGTCATTGTGGAGGTCATCATGGTTTGTCGAAGGCCAGAAGCCCCCTTAAAACAACTCTTTTGCACTTGTTCTAACAGTATTGGGATACAGGTGAGGGTTTTCTGTTGTTGAGAGAGTAAAGAACATTATTTTATTTTGCTTTTATAGCCTTGATTCAATCAAAATTAACCACAGATTTGACCTGAAATCACTCAATACCTTAATTTGTATCATAACTGATGAGACACTGATGTTCAGTCAAACAAGAAGAGAAATCTAAAAATCTTATTTCAGTAGCTATGCCATAAACTAGGGCTTAACAGCACTCTCTTTTCCTCTCACCTAGTAAATATGAAACTAGCCTACCCCTGTATTCCAAGTTTGTTTTAGAACTATTTTGTTCAGAGATGTGCACATGAAGAGGATCGCTTCTGAGGAAATGTTCAAGGCCTTTCACACAGGCACCAGAAAAAAAAAAAAAAAAAAAAGATATTTTTGTAGATTTTTACTTCTGGCCACATTCTGAAGGTATAGTACCCATCTGTCACATCCAAACCTAACAGCAAAGTTACACCCTGCAGTTAAGTCATTTTAATTGGTTTCCCCATTGCTGACAGCAAGAGTTGGATCACTGGGTTCTTTCACTTCACACAGCCTGAAGAGATGGAAATTTCTTTCAAGTCTGGAAGCTTCTTGTAGACTATGTCTAACAGCCACCCAGATATTAGAGATATGTTATTATAGTTCTTAGAGCAAGATGCAGATGCCTAGAAGGGATACTCCCTAAACAGACTCAGTATGTGTTAGTGCAAGGCTAGAAATCAAGCACTATGTAATCCAGAAGAAGTTATTTATAATCTCTATATTGTTTTCCTATCTGGAAAACTGTCTTCCTAGTTGCAAAAGTATTTATTTCAAAAGTGTTAACCACTTATCTGGAAAGAACTCTAAGTTTCTTTAAATTTAATGAATACTCTTTCACCCTTACAGCACCTAAAGGCTCTGCACCTTCTTCTTGGTGCTAAACTTGGCATCTACTAAAGCTCTAGTGCTTCAAAATCATAGACAAGATCCTTTTAAGAAAGAAGATCTTCAGAAAGTGGTATTAATAAAATACTTATAGGAATTCATTATTTTCTCAGCTATATATGAGTTACTTGTATTTCAGAGTGATAAGATGTACTTTCACAGATATTGCTTTGGTATAACTCTATGTTTTCATCTACCTAAATTGCTGCAAGCCAGATAACTCCAGAAAGAGCACACATGTCAGGTTATTTATATTATGATGAATGTAACAAGGGTCTTTTTTCTCCTAAATTTAAGTATATGATTCCTCTCAATAAGCAAAAATCTTCATGCACAGCCAGGAGGAAAAGACATGCTTGTAATGATGACTGCATTTTACTCCCAAAGAATCCTCCAAGCTTCATACACTCCCCATATTTTTTAGTTAATAACTATTATTGATAGACTGAGCAGGAAGGGCAGGAAAGATTTAATTACTACTATTAGAATTTGAAAAGGATATCAGAACTAATAGATTTACGAAGTGCTCTGTTTGTAGGAAATATATTTTCCTATATATTCCTATATATGTATTTCCTACACAGGAAATACATTTCCTATACATGTTTCCTATACAGGAAACACATTCCCTGTTATAATCACTGTGTCTTGCTTCTATTTCAGAAGAAGAATCCTATCCTGGAGAAGGCTGGGTGCTTTGAAATATAATTTCCAAGTGCCAGTGTGCCAAGCAAGGTTCTCATGGGGTAGCCACTGGGAAATGCTATAAAAACTGAGTGCTGATATTCCACACCTTTTCAGAGCTTCTTTCTCTAGATGAAGGGAATTGTTTACTTCCCCTTGAGATTTTCATGCCAAGTCCCAAAGGATGGTTTGAGAGGCACTAGGAAAATGCCAGGGAAGTGGTAAACTATGTATTCTTTGGGTTGAATAAAGACTCACTGTGAGAGCAGTTTTGAGCCAAATGTTTAGCTGTTTAGGGTAGAGAGACCTGTCTTTCACTCTGTATGTCAAAAATACCTAACTCTCATTTAATAAAACAATTAATACTCTGAGTTGAGATGGGATCTAGGTTTCCCTTCCCCTCCAAGGAAGGAAGCAAGAAAATAACACCTGAGCACATACATTTTCTCATGAGTGATTTTTTAATTCTTTTATGCAAATGGAGCAGTTTCAGGAGGAGAAATGGGCAGTGTCCATAGCTCCTCCTGGTCCATTGTCCAAGACTTCCATATGGCTTGATGGGCAGGATGATCCATTTCAAAACAAAAAATTAAATGTCCCCAAGTGCACAGGAGCACATTAGTGTAAGTACTGTTAACAAGCGACAATGGTGCACGTACAGAGAATTTATTCCAGTAATCTTTTACATGCTTGATATGTTCAACATACTCTGAGCAACCACAACAGGTCATTTTCTCTCAGTTAAACCACAAGGATTTATTGATCCTAATGAGAGTGTGTCATAAGATGCCTGGTGGCACAAAGTGTAATGTAGGAAATGGAAGGGTCTGTGAGCTTTACACGGCTCAGGAGTTAAGGGGCAACTCAGGTGGCGTTTTGGGGAGGGCTGATTTCAGAATGATACTTTTGAAATGAAAGATAGATGAGACTTACTCCTGAAAACCATTTTGTGGATCTAGCCATAGCTACTCAACACTGGATTTTCAACTCAAAGAGGGAACAGAGACAGAGGTCATGGAGGTGAAGATAAGTAAATACTTATCTGATTTAGCTGATCTTACGGGGAAAAGACTGTGCTCGATACAGCCTTAGAGAGGTTCAGGCAGTGGATATTCTTAAAGCCAGCGCAAATACTTGTATTGCTTTGAACATCATCTAGAGATTTCACCTCCACAGCTGAAGACCAGTAAGCTGTTAAGTTAAAGTTAATTCAAACAATTGGAGCCATGACTGCCTGTTGAAAGAGCTCTGGAGCATTTGGAGCAGGACCGTGGACGTTCCCAGAGCTTTGCACCATCACAGTGACACACACCACTCATAACGGCCAGGTCACGAGCTAAACCTCATCCCAGAAAAGATCAGAAGAAGACATGTTTGTATGTGTGCCATAGAAATGTCATTTTTCCATTGGACCCTCATGTTTAAATATGCATTGAAACAAAATAAAATGAGAAAGAGGAACAAGCCACAAGAAAAGCACCAGTTGTTTTAGATTTTAATCCTTTTTGTTTACAATTGCGGATGGCTTTTCAAATACCATTTATAATATTATCGGCTATTTACAGTGCTTTTTGAGTGAATTAAAATTTTGTTTTAATTGTACTTGCTTTGCAAATTGACAGTAGTAGTTGACATTTGCAAATTGATGGCTATTTATACGGTGACTTTCTTATAAAATAGCTCTGCGGTTTTTGTGACATTTTGCTATTGCCTTGATTGTTTAAGAGGGCTTTTGCTGCTGAAAGCTTGTCAGATTTTTCCCAACTACACCAGTCAGCTTAATGAAAGATCACAGACTTTGAGGCTTATTCTTTTTTTTTCTTTTTTCTTTTCTTTTAGAATAGTTGAAGTTAGAAGGCACCTCCAGAGAGTGTCTAGTTCTAGTCCAAGCCCATTGCTCAAAGCAATTGAGCTACAGTGGGTTGCTGAGTGCCATGTGCAGTCCAGTTTTCAGTATCTCTGAGTATGGAAACTCCACAGTCTCTCTGGGCAACCTATTCCACTGCTAAACCACCCTTTCATTAAAGGAAGGGGAATTAAATGGAATTTTCTGGTTTGCATGTACCCTATTGTGATACCCTTCCAGCCGATATCGAGGCCTTTGTTTCTTCAGGCAATATTTCCTTAAAACACAAACCTTGAATAATGCTGAAACATGAGGCACTAGAATAAGGGCTTATACTAGTTAACAAATAATGGAAATTCAGTAGGAGGGAATAATGTAAATTCAGCGGTTAGCACTTTCTACCAGGGGAACAGAAAAAAAAAATAAAAAAAACCTACACAGAAATGGAAAAGAAAGGTGATCCCTATAATTACAAGTCTCCAAGTTGGACTTAAATGCTGTGTGAGGTATTATAACAGTTCTTGAAAGGAAGAATAATTAAAGACACAGAGACAAAAGGAAAATGAGTAAATTACCTACACGGTTTTATCAAAGGTGTCAGCCTTTGATAAGGCTGTTGGGACTTTTTGTTTATTTGTTTTGTTGTTTATCTTTTTTTGTAAGCACTGATATCTTAGATAAAGTGTGGCAGTGGACTTAGTCTATGCAGATTAAAAAATGAAGAAAAAATAATAAAAAATGTAAGCACTCAATATGGTTTTCTACAGGAAATTACTACTCAAGGAGGAGATGATGAACACTAATACAAGAATGCCAACAAAGAGCTGGCTAAAGAAGAGACTATAACAGCTCTTATTAAGAGGGTATATCAGATTGGAGAGAGGCAGCTACTTGTATTCCTGAGTAGTGAGTCTAAGACCAGCTCCAGTTAATTTAACAGCGACTGAGAGATAAGAAGTAGGTGGATGATCATCAAACTTTTTGTGGTAAAATTGTAAGGTATATTAGAGAATACTGAGTAATCACAAAAAGAAAATCAGAGGTACTTCTTGGAAAGAACAACAGGATAAGGGTGTCATTTAAGAATGAAAGAGAAAAGCAATGAATTTGGCTATAAGGAGAGGAGTCACTGCTTTCAGACACCAGTAAAAAAGATGTGCAGGACACCTATGAAATATGAACATGGCCACCTTGACCGGTTCCACTGTGGTGGTGTCCGATGTTGGTGCTAGGGCTGCCCCATTGCCTTTGCTCACACAGAGCAGTGGTCGGGCTATGCCTTAACAGCAATAATTGGTTTCTTTTTTCCTTATATACATTCAGGTTTTAGTTGCCTTCCTCTTCCTCCTCTCCTCTGCAATGGTGAGGGCTAGAAGTGCATCAAAAATGAATCTTGAGTTGATCATTACCTACAGTCTAAGAGTTGTGGTTATAAGAAAACAGCAAGGGAAAAAAAAAAAGTTAAATATCACAGAACTCAGGGTAAGAATGGTAGGAATTAGTTGTATAAAGACCTTGATTTGTTTTATCTGATACCTGATCAAGCCCATTGGCCCAGTCTCACCTACCACAGCACTGAAAGGTGTATAGATACCAGAGTGTTGTCACTAATTATGTAAGGGGAAATGTCAGGGTGTTATTTCAAATGTATTTGGATCTGTAGTCAAACTCAGCCTCTAAAGAAAATGGGAATTAAATTCTAAATGACTGCACAGGTGGACCACATGTGAAACAAGATGTCGATTTTTATGTTGTGTCAGAAGAGAAAATTTGCACAACTTTCTGGTTTTTGTTCATTCGGATATGGAAGATTCAAATTCCCTTGAGGTTCAGCAGCATTTCAGTCCATTTATATTTCGATAAGCTGTTCCAGAGATGTTTACCCACCTGAATCTTTCTGAGATGCATATTGCTTTTTTTTTTTTTTTTTTTTTTCATTGATTTATTCCCATTTCCACTAGGAACCAGAATGGATGTTGACTGCAAAGGCCACAATGAAAGGTGTTTATCAGTGAAAGGCATGTAAATGTCCTTTACAGTTTCAATGTTCATCCTCTAAAAATCTTGCTTTGCATATGTCACACTCATTTCCCCGAAGAAAAATCATCAGATTTTAATCAAATTTTACTCCTCCTTGATACTTAGCTGGTTTTTACACTCTCCTCTTAAATGTTCAGACAGATCCAGTCTGACACATCTATTTCTGTCAAAAGCATGGAATTTTGTAATGGGAATGGGAAATGGTATGACAGTCTTTATCTCAAATGTAATTCATTGTTTGAATGCCCAATGGAGGCTGTATAATGCAATTCCATGCTGTACTGGTTTAACCTTTGTATTACTATGTGCTGATGTCAGGGTTTTTGTTTGCTTGCTTTTCTCATTTGAACCCTCTCTCTCAAGTTAGAGCATGTGAAGAGCTACAAAGGATGAACAGATTAACTGAGAGAGCCCTGAAAAGGTCAACCTTGCACGCTTTCCTGTTATCTTCTGCAGAATATGCAAGGGGTTTAAATTGTGGTACCTAATTCCGATGGCAACTGTAATGCAAGTAGGGATTAAACAATAGGATTTTTTTTTCTCATGACAAGGATATCAGTGAGAACAGAAAATAGTACCTAGATGCTATTGAGTCATTACAATTTTAAAACTCTAGTCTTACAGTTTGCTGAAGGTCTTCCTATACTGGGTACAGTAATTTATATCACCAAGTCCATTTAATGTATTATAGAATAAAAATTTTCAATTCAAGCTTTAATTCAAATTTGGCAGAAATTCTTGACTCTTGATTACAATTTCAATTACCTGCAATTCCTAACTGTTGATTTGTACTTATTGCTATCAAGTTCTTTGCTTTTCTATTCATTTTATGTAATTGCTACTTTCACTTCTTCTCTTGCCATTATGTTTTTAGCCTGACTTTATAAAGAAAAATAATATTCTGTAATCACTCTGTGATTGTGCGTGTGTCAAGGGAGAATATTGCGGACTTTTTCTAAAAAAAATATATATATATATATAGATCAATCTGAAATGAGTTTCAGAGTTAATTAAGTTTCTGTATTCTTTTAGGAAATACAAATTTGTATAGAAGTTAAAGAAATTTTTTAGAGGCCTCGTTAAGAGAAAAACTGCTCTGCAGGTTCATTTCTTATTAGACATCAGAAAATACCCTGCAGATAATTCTTTTCTGAATGGTCTAGGTGAAAAGCTTCAACCGGGGGATCACACAGGATTTGATTCAAAGTACATGAAAAACTAAGTTTCAGCAGGTCAACACATTTTAGGTGAGGAAAGCTTCTTTGGGGGTTGCAAGCTTACAGTTTTTGTGGTGCATAGAGAGAAAGGTTTCCACTGAACCATGGACATTTAGAAGTCTTCTCCCATCCAACTCTGTTTCACATTATAATTCTGTCCTCCGTGACAGTAAACACTCTAGTTCCTGAGTATCTCATGATGCATTTTACCAGAAACTTTCTAGTGAGCCGTAAATATACATAATAAAAAAAGTATTTTCAGTTGGAAAAGGTACCTCATAAGTAGCACACTTCACTGCATCTTCTCCTGTACAAGGAATTCTCTTTTCTAGTTTCTGTTTTACCTGCACCCATGATGACAAACTGCAAATTGTAGCTGGGACAGCCAGGGTTTCCCCCGCTTTCGCACCACCCTCATTGTCTGTATGACTCGGTGGTTTCATACATACAATTTCACATGAATCTATGTTTAAATATATATAAAGTGCTTCCACTTTCTTTTTATCAACTCAAGATAGAGACCCAATTAGTTTATGTATTTATCGTTATAGTCATGTAGTAAAACTATGATAAACTATTGTCTTCAATTATAATAGACAAAACTAAGGTAGGATATGCATAATTATATCAAGTCCTTTTATAGGCTTTTCTATAAACATCTACAAATGCTTATCCAACCCAGTACCCTTACTCTTGTTGCCACCAACATCAGCACCCTCCACAGTGATTAGCAGGAGGAATTAGTTTTGGTAACATGAGTACCCTAGAACGGGAGCCAGTAAATTACAGAGACAAGAAATTACTTCTGTTGTAGCATGGTGCATTGCTACAGTACTCTTCTTTGATCTAGTGGAGCAACAAAGGACTTGGTGAGCTGCCAAATCCAATTCTTCATCCATTACCATGGCCAACTACATCACAGAGGATTGAGGGTTTTTTTTGTTTTGTTTTATTTCTTCTAATGATTTTCAAGCTCCATTTTAAAAATAATAAGGTTTTGACTCTCAATTAGTGTGAATTAAATTCTATCCTATGGATATCAATGATAATGCTTCCATTGACTTCAGCTGACTTCTTTGAGATTCAGGAAGCAATGGAGAATTAGTAAGTGGAGTAAGGCCTAAAAAAATAGCATTTATTATAGCAAAAACATTTAAAAAGATAGATAACCAAAAAATATAAATGGGAACTTCATAAACATAGAATAACATCAACAGGTGAACTGATAATAAATATAGAATCTATTCCCATATTATTAGCCTTAGTAATACAGAAAGAAGGAAGAAAAATAGTGCAAAATGGTATCATAACAGAATTTTCTTTGGGTTTTATTAAAACCATAACCAAAGCATCCACAGTGTAAGTTTTAGTATTATCATCATGAAAATTACTTGTTTTGCCAAGTATAATTATGATCCTATCCAGGAACTCAAAAGGCAAACAAATACAAAAGAAGAAAGAGACCTAGAATGCATAATAAGAGAGACTGCAAACACAAAATAGGATATTGTTTAGGCACCTCATCTGAAGAATATACTTGACCACATTCACAAAATGCAATTACTGCCTTACTTGGGAGTTGATAATGGTCTTCTTTTTACAGCAATCTCTGCCTCTGGAAGAAACAGGAATTATAATGGCTTTACTCTGATGTCTTACGAATAGTAAAATAAGTAGTATACCAGCTAGTTGGCAAATGCCCTTTACAGATAAAGGGTCTGATTTTTCTTCAAGATATTTCTGCTCTCACAAAATCCAAAATCCAAGCTCTGTTCCTGAAACTGATTGTTGTTCCTAAGGTTAGTTGGACTTCTATTTATTATGTGAATAGTGCACTTACTTAAAATATGTTTCAGAGGCCCTCTCTTTTTTTTCTTCTCTTTTTTTTTTTCTTTTCTGTTTTCTATTGCTTTGTACAAAATTAAAAGGTGACTGATTAGAAATAGAAATAGTTCTGTAGATACCAATCATCTGATTTGCATGTGGCAACTCTCTAAGTTTTCAAGTTCTTCATCCTCTCAATATTTCTCTGATAGATCAAGATTATTCCTGCTTAAGGAATCCACCCCGCTAAATGAACTGCCACAATAGGAAGCAACTGGTGCCTACCCGAAGGCACAACGCAGATCTACCACCTCTCTTCAAGAGCCTTATCTACAAGAGTCTGGTCGAGGATGGGTCTCCCTGGCCTCTGCTGCCTGGAGGAGCTCAGGAGGTTCAATGAGAGATCACTGCAACAAACAGGGTATTTTGACTTTTACAAACAAGTGGGATGTACAGGTGCCTGGAGGCTATTCTGACTTAGGGAACCTAGCGAGCACAGCTTGGAAGGGAATGCAGAAGTATCTTTAAATTGTTCCCTTCTCATCTGCTACACTAGGTTTTTTTTTTATATATATAATTTTCCAAGCTTGTAATAAAACCGGCCCTATTTACCTCTTATTTTTACTCATTAGACAAAACAAAATGTCTAATTTAATTTGAGCAAGAGGAAACTCAGGCCCACCAGTTTATGGGATGTGTAACTCCCCAGAAACACAAATAAAGTGCAATTTAGTGCAGAACGAGGAGTTTTGCAATTGTGCATACATCTCCAGATACTGACTCCATCCTGCATTAATCATCAGCGCTGCCGTCAAGCAGTGGGAACGCAGCCGAGAGCCATTCCCCAGGTGTTGTGTTAGCTCCCTAAAACATGCCTTAACAGCTCGGTCCCTCCCGGCTTTGCATGCTACGTGCCACGAAGTGGAGACAGTGAGGGCCAACAGGTTGGCATTAATCATTTCCTCTCAGAAAACATTATGAAGTGATGCTGTTGATCTTAGTTAAATAGCTTCACAGAAATAACCGATGTAGCAGAGAAGTCTCCCTCATGTCTGACCAGGAACTTTAATAGAACTGTCAAGCGTTTCGTCTGGCTCTTTGCTGTCTGGCACCTTGATTAGACATTTACACACAAGCGTGGGGACTGTACATAGCCTTAAAATCAGATCCCTCTGCTCATACCAGGCTAACATTCCATAGTGGTGATGGCAATGGAAAGCGCTGTAGGTGCACACATTAAAAGCTTATACAAACGTGCACTGTTACCTACAAGGTAATTGGAAGAGAGGAGCAGAACAATTCATTTTAAATCATATCAGCGGCACCATAACTCTCTGGTGGTTCAACTCCTCCCTTCTAAGCAGCCAGTGTTGAACATATGCTAAATGCTGCAACATCAGTGATGCCACTCTTAATTGCCTCCTCCATTGCTAAAAAGTCTCTTTATGAGTGTTGCTCTGTGATGCTGGGACTCAGAATCGCAAGCCCCATGCTGGGCTATTCCACTACCTGTTTATTATAGGTAATTAGAGAATGCAACACTGACTTTGAAGTGCCGGCATGCCTTGAAAAACACAAATATATTGCTTCTCTGTTTCTGAGCGCATAAGCAGTCAGCCCTATAATTTTCTTAATTGTCTTAATTTTTTTTCTCTTTCTACATCAAATGAGTATGATTTTCCTAAAGAATTAAGAAAGGTCGGCACAATGGTTAAGCTTTAAATTCTCTTCTCTGGTAGAAAGCTAGCAGGAAAAAAAAAAAAAAAAAAAAAAAAAACTATGAGTGCAAGTGCATGACAGTATTCATATATATTCCATATTTATATATTCCTATACACAGTAATTTGTTCAAAACAAATATAATGAAAAACAACTACAATAAGGGAAAGTAATGAGTTAAGCAGGTTTTCTAGGGTTTCTAAGAAAGTTTTTCTTGTCTATTTTACAGCACCTAGAAAGATACATAAGACTTCACAAAGGTATAGAGCTGCAAGAGTCCTAGAAAGCTTTTAAGAGAATAATCAGGTTCATATGATGCTATGATGGGACCAAGGACACAAAGGTGGATGCAAACCTAGGCACAAGTAAATTTAACATAAAGGCATCTTAGTAAACATGTCTCTTGAGACTTCAGTTCTCAATCTGCTACACGTATCCCTCACCATGTGTAAGCATATGCACGAATGTGAAGGCAGAAAATAAATATTTTCAGCTCCTATGAAGGTATACTGATATATCTGATGCAAGTATATACCAAACAGGACTATTCTGTAGGAGCACGAGATATACAATGATGCATCATTTAGACATTTAAATACAGAAAGGCAAGGAGAGCTGAATGTCACTGGAGATGAACAAGTGGTTGCTCAGAGACAAATCCATCACCCAAGAGACTGATAAGGAATTTAAGCGGCGGCTTTCTAAAATCAGACTGGTTTTCAATTTTTTTTTTTTCCTGAGTGCAGAGACTTCATGCACATGCACGGGCATTTTCCAATTCTTTTACATGATTACTGGAGTCTCCATTTTCTTCAGCCATTGGCATTCACCCTGTGGTTATTAACATCGATTGATTCCTCCTGGCAATAGTCAAATATTGGAGAAGGTCCTTTCAGAAACTCACCATGCAACAGCAAACCCAAAGCTATGCATCAAGATGGCAGCATTGTCAGAAAGCTAAAATGACAGAAACAAGTAAACAAATGAAGTCCAAAAACCCTTTACAAGGACGTGGAACTACGATCCGTTCACATATGCAGCACACAGGGTGCTACTCTGAGAACAGGGGATTCCTTAAAATGTAGCACTTTGCTAAACTTTTTTCCAAAGTCCAGCAAACACAGACCATGGCTACTACAGGAGCCTTGCTGCAGATCTAAACTTTTCTGGCTGTGCCTGGTTTACCATATGATGTTCCCTGGTTTACCTCTTTGATCTCAGGGGTATCTAGATCACATATAGACAAGTGAGTCTTACATGTTCGATGTGACAGAAGTCCACCTTGATGCCAGTAAGAACTGATATGATCTTCATCACCAAAAACACGATGCTCTGTTCAGATAATTATCTGAATGTGATAGCCATCATGCAGGGAACAAATCACATGGTCATTACTTTCTCTTTTTACTGTGTCTTTGTGTTGTCTATACAAGGATTTTATCCTTAGAGTTCCTACCACATAAAATAGTCATCCTATTTTTCTTTATCTGTTCATTACAAATCACAACCCTCCATCCTGGCTATTCTCATCACCACACTGAGACATGAACAAATCAAATATCACAGCTGCTGCCGTTCCATATCTCATATCCGTACAACTTTTTCCTTTCTTAGTGACTCTTATTTATAACTCTGAATAGCTATTTTAAATGGAAATCAGATTTCAGATTAATGAAAGATTAATGAAAGTATCTTTCGACATTAAGCATTTAAGGCTATGGCTAATGTTGAGCAGAAGGACAGAGATAATGGAATGATTTCAAAATACTCTCTCATACCACGGAAATGACATTGTAACCACAACACTATTTTTTTTTTAATACTTGGTAGTTAAAGAATCTATGAAAGTACAACAGAGGAGTAAGAACTGCAAAACTGAATGAAAATGCCAAATACAGAATATATACCCTTGTTCCATATGGAACTGTCCTGGGGGATCAAAAAGTTGGCTAGTCTTTGTAGTCAGCCTGTTCTATCCAGAGAAACCTCACATGCTGGTCTTCTTGCTCTCAAAACTGAGTGTCCATTATAGTTAATAGAGGTTAATAGACTTTTTCTTTCCAGACAATGCTTAGAAAATATTTTTTTAAAAATAAAGAATTTAAAAGTGAATTGGGAATCTGATCCCGCATAGAGTTGTCCGTACCCACAGGTGACCATACCCAATCTTTCCCTTTGGGTTGGTGAAGAATTAGCTGTGTTTAAATTTCAAAGTGATTTTTGAAAAATTAGAAATGAATAATAATCAAAACCTGGCAAAAGGTTGCCTAAATATGGATTTCATAAAACTCTAAAGATGCAATAGATTTTAAAATCAGAATGAGTCAAGGTTTGATGAGGACAAGACCAATTTAAGTTCAGTGCTGAGTCTAAACTAAAAGGCCAGTTTTCTTGGACTTCAGGCAAAGCAAAGAAAAAAAATGACAATTCTGGATACATTTTTCTTTAAGTCTGAGGTCTTTAAAGTTCACATCACACAGATGACTAAGTGGTAGAAGGTTGATTTGCAATCTTTGCAGCTGCCAATTGTTTCCCTCAAGAGTTTTTTCTTTTTTCTTCTTTCTTTCTTTCCTTCATTCTTTATTTTTTTTTTCTGCCAGATTGTACAAATCAATGCTTATTCGAAACATGAAAAGCATTGTTTTGAAAAACAGTTAAGGTTGCCAAGGAGACCACAGTGTTGTCACTCTCACATCATTTATAAAACCTATGCACTTTATGGCAAGGAAATGAATAGTTAAAGGCATTATAAATCTTATACTGACAAAACAATGAACACATGCATTATTTTTCTTGGGAATATAGAAATGGAAAGACAAGACCTCTGATCCTAAGAATCCAAGAACATAGGTTTCTCTCTTGAAAACTAACAGTAAATTTCTTTCAGTTTATCAACTACAAATATGTGTTTTTTCTAAACTTCAGCCAAGCAGAAATATGTTCAGAAAGACATATAAATTCAATGCTTTAAGAAAGTGACCACCCAACTAGAGAGAATCTGACTTTGCTTTGTTCAGGATTGCTGTATGTTTTGATTATGAAAACTAAGCCCCAAAAATGTCAAAATGAGCAGCCAAATTAGACTGCCCATATGCAGCTTAAATTAGAGCCCATATTTGAAAATATTGACCGCTATGCCTCATGTTGTTCCTACTCAAGTAGATGGTTAAATAGGATTAAAAGAGACAAATGTAATCCCAAACTTCCCATCCACCTCATGGTAGTAAGATTAATTAAAAATGAAACAATGATTTCTGATTTCTGTGGGGTTGTTGTTAAGCCACTCTGTTTGTCTAAGACAATGTTATAGGATGAGAACAAAAATCACAATTTAACCAACATAGCATTTAAGAAAGGACTAATGTTTCTCCACTGTAGCCTTGAAGAATATGCCACATCCCCAAAGAGTTCCTTAAGTCTTTTCCCCTATTCCCCACTTATTTGCCCAATTAAATAGAAAAAAAATAGTATCCACATGAGCTTCCCCCTGAAACAAATCTGTATTTTCTTCCTTCATCTATAGAATGGTTGAAATATCTGCATTGTTTTCAACTTAAGCACTTTTCTGTGTGCTCTCTGACGCCACCCAAACTCTATTCTGCTACTAGTCTCACTCCTTCTCCTTCACTGAGTCTTTCACTTAGTCTTGCCTACGAAGTCAAACATCCAACTTTTTAAAGTTTTTGATGTAAATGGTATTTTATGTAATTATAATAACCCTAAATTTCTATGTCAGTGTTCTTTCATACTGAAACTTATTTCTATGCAAGCAGAGGTAGTATCATTTCTTTCTTATGCTGAAGATTAAACAAGATGCATCTGCACTACTCACAGACAAAAATATCCTATGCCTTTTTGAGGGTTTTTATTTGTCTTACAATGAATGTCAGCAGCAGAGCCCCTCATCTCTATGCTGAAACCTTTATGGTGTTAATCCCTTCTTCTTGTTTCAAACTATTCCTCGTGTTCCTGTTTCAGCAATGAATGAAAGATGGCAGCCTGGGAAGGGACTTCAGGGAATCTGAAATGCCTTGGCAATTGGAGCTAGATTAGACACTTCTGGCAATTTAAATATAGCAGTTGTTTTCATGTTATTTTTATTGTGGCCGTTTCTTCAACTCTTCTCTTTTCTCCTTTCTTCCAAGCATTATTATCAAAGTAACTTAGGATGTTAGAAAAATAATTGGCATTAACTTGTGAATTTAGAACATCTTTAGGTTGTCAGAGGGGTGTCAAAGGCCGTTGTTAAAGAGCACACAGTACATTTCTAGGCCAGATAAAGACCTCAAGCTAATGACACATATTTTTCAGCAGCTTATATGAACTGTTGGCTTGGCAATTAGCATCACAAAAGGAAATGTTATTTACCAGTCACAGTAAATAAACTGTTTCTTGACCCAAACCCACAGTGCATTGAGACAGATACTGTTTTTCTTTTTTGAAAGTGTCTTCATAAATAATGCTTTTGTTCATGCTTAACCTCCACTCCAAGCAGACAAACAAAAGTTAAACTTCTGTTTATCATTGTTCAGCAGTCTATAGAAAGAAATTAGCATTTGTCCACACAAAGACACTCTACCAGTGCTTCAAACCCTGTGTTAATACACAAAACATTTTAGATCACCAATAGTAAAATGAAACAGGCTGTTGATGATGGACTGGAGTATAAACTAATGAGGAATATATATTACAATAATTGATTTCTGGAGAGTTAGCAGAATGAAAAAAAATGTAATGGAGCAAGAGCAAGTGATGTTGAAAAAAAGATTCAGCACTGAAAAAAATAAAACAATTACAATATCTGGATGCCAGGAATAAGCAACAAAGAAACAGATTAACAAGAACAACATTGTTTTTGTTAATATGAAATGCAACACCAACACTGCAAAGTTCAGTTACAGATCATGGAAACTGCTCCATGAAAATGCAAACCTGTGACAGCAAGGGATAGATATCTCTAATGTACTCAGATTTTGGTTGTGAAATGCTGTCACCTGTAGTTGGATATTTCTTTCCTTAAGCTGCCAAAAAAAAAAAAAAAAAAGGACTACATACATACCTCCATTCAAAGTACTGGTAAGACTCTGGCTTGGGACATGAATTTAAGAGAAATAAAGAATTTCTAAAGTTTTCCAAAAGTGCATCCAATGCCATGTGGATCTATCCTTGAATGAATTATCCATAGCACTTTGCCTTCACTCACTCTAGATTAGTTTGATCAATGCAGATGAAGAGCAGCATTGTGTAAAATGCAATGCAGTTGTCAATAGTGGTATATTTAGTGGGGGGAAAGAAAATAGAGATATGTGAAATGGTACTGACTGATGCATATCTCAGCAGATTGCTGGGCTGTTCGATTTGTCTTTACACACAGACTTTCTGTCTATCAAAAGGATGGTCCTGAGGACGATGTTTGTAGCTAAAACTGAAGGGGATCTGGATCCATGTGCTGATTCAATGCAGAACTTTTGGGATAAATATACATCAGCATGCTGGTTGTTGAGGCCTAGATCCACAAAGATATTCTTAGGCATCAGGCTCTCTGAGCTGTATAAATACAATTTGCTCAGTTTTGCAAGATATACATCCAAAGGGTGTGTGGTTCAGTTCTATTTTTCACTTTTGTTTCTTTTCTGTAGAAGTACCTCGGGCATTTCCGACTAGTGGGAAGTATATTTTTTCAAAGTATTTAATTTTATTGTTCAATATTTGCTTTTAATAGTAGTGAATAAAAAGCTCTCTGTGGAACTTTGAATTGACAGACTTAACAGCAACAAAGTACACAAATTAAATACTTTAAACTGATTAGTAATTGACAGCATGGAAAAGACGCAGTGAATACATCTTGCCAACTTACTTTTCCATGTTGGCAGAAACAAAATTTTTATACTCAGAATAAGTAAAAATTAATGATGCTGAAAGAGCAAAATGCTCTGGATTTGCTTATATAGTTCTTTACAAAGCTTGTGTCTAAATCAATTTGCAAGCACCTAACCCTGCACTCTATGGAGATCCGCATATGCTGCCAGGTATTTGCAAGGTTTAGGTATTTGCAAGGAAAAGTAAGCTGGACAATGTGGCTTTTCTAATGATTTTGTAAGATATGCTCCAAAAAATATTGCTCTTCACTCTTTACTTCCCTTAGAGTGTGTGTAAACATACAGCACTTGGAGAGGGTGCTTCATACCAGTTTTACAGTAGGCATCTTTGACTGATGGAATTAATTGCCTTGTTTCTCTGCTTCAAGGAAGTTATGAGTCTTGGTAGCTGCCTTAGGATAGATTTCTAAAGTTACATGAGAATGCCATAGAAGCATTTAACAATATTATCACTTACATAACATATTTATATGTAATAATATAACATATTTCATTTGATGCTCGTGAAAGGGAAGCATATTGTCTCAGCTTATGTCAAAAATATTTAATTGATCATCACAAAGGATAAAGAATCACTATTAAAAAGTGTGGGTGCGATTCAGAGAAAATGTATTAACTTATTAATAAAAAAATCTGTTGTTCTGCACAAATTTTTAAATTCAGTAATGCCCCTGGTGGCTTGAGTTCTCTGTTTTTTATCCTAAATAAGGATTGCAGTTTTCAACAATTTAGATTAATTCATAACAGTTATTAAAAAAAAAAAAAACCTCTTTTCTTTCCTGTAAAAAAGAAATCCTTAAGAAAAAAACATGGAGCAAGAGAAAGGAGAAGCCCTATTTTTTTTTTTTTTAGGAAAACTTCATAATGGATACAATCATGTTTAGCAATTCATCTCCTATAGCAGTGGCTGTGGGTTTACTGAAGGAGTTTAGAGTGATTAATCTTTTCTTTTCTCTCATTATCACTGGTTTTATGCTGTTAAATCCCATATTAAGTGTAGCAATGGTGACTGCAGCCTAGTGCTGCTTACTGGTCAATTTGGCACTTTGTCCTCCACCAGGTAGTAGAGCGTACACACTTATAATAAACTCAAGTCCATGCTTTCCCTTCTTGAAAATACCTCAGAGTTGATGGAAGCTCACTGGTGGTGTAAAGATTTGTCTGCTAAGACTTGACCGTTTACTCAACTCACAGGAAGAATGAAAACGCTCACAAAACGCACCCACTGCACGCAATGCCAGAGGATTTTGTCTCATTCAGGCTTTAGCAAAATGACAAGTATTCTAGCTATATTTGGGCTCTTCAGTGCAACCCTATTAAATATACATTTGACATGGTGCCCATTAATCTTGTGCAGCACAGCCTTGAGTTACTCAATCTTGTGACATAATGGATTCCTTTCCTACACCTTTGGATGAGCAATCAAACGGAGATTGACTTTCTTCATTTAGTCAAATAGATTTATCTAAGCCATGTTTCAAATGACTAGATTAAGTAGGGCAATGTGGGTTTTTTATGTCTGAGGAAAAATCCATTTAATAGAACTGTTCCTTTGATTTTAGAGTGAGAATTACTATCAAAACACTAGACTCCCTCCTCTGTAGTTTTTTGTTATAATGATCTAGACAGTCTTATCTGCCTGTACAGCAATTGAGGGTATTAATACTCCTGTGACATGTCTGCAATAAAGTATGTTCCCGGACACAAAAGACAAAGAGACTACCCGCATGAGGCCATTTATGTACTTTGCTATACGCAGCGATGAGGACAGTGAACAAATGTCCTTTTGTTATTGTGCCACAAAAATGATTTTCATGAAGGATTAATTCATTATAAAACAACAAAAGGGCATTTTCTTTTCTTGCTCATAATTAATTACGAGAGGACAAAGGTTCTGTGCAAAAAGAGAAGTGTAATTAGCTTGCTGCAGGGAATTTAACCTCTCCATTACATTCCTGAGGTGATACACAAGCAAACTCCCCACACCACGTGTATTCTGGAGCCCTCTGCTGAACTGGAGTAGAACTTCCCCTTTCTTCATCAGGACCCAATTAAAGTAATGGACAACTCAATCACATGTTATCAGGATATAAATCTCAAGAGGAAGAAAAACAAAATTCCTCGAGATTTCTCCTGAGCTTTTCTTAGGAAAAAATAAGATAAATATATAAGAAAAAAATATATAATACCTATACATATAAATTCAAGATTTTGAGATGAGATTAATATATGTCATCTATAGCTGAATTTTAATCTATAATGTGATGACTGGTAATATACTGCATTATAAAAGAGGAATACATTATAATCTTATACATTACACAGCTGTAACATTAACAATGGGTACTTATTCCTGAGATTATAACTTTTTCTTGGATTTTTTCTTGAGCAGAAAACAGAAAAAAAAACATTTTTTTTTAATGAGCAAATCTCCAAATATTTTAGAAAGAAACAAAGGAAAGAAAAAATAAAAAAAAGAGAGAAAGTAAGAGGAATTCATTGCTTGTCCAGCATTCAAGAATGATCTCAGGGCAGGAAACAAAGAGCTCAGCTCAGATTCAGGAGTTTTCTGAACCCAAACTTCTATCAAAACCTGGGTTCTTACTTCTGTAGCTCTCCTCAGGAAACCAAGAGTTTAGGATCAGAGGAGCCACTCTGAGCTACAGTAGACCAGACAACATTTAAAGATGCACTTCTTCAGTGCTGTGCAGCATGTGAGAAGACATGAAGCACTAAACATTTCTATCATCTTATTCCTTATGATTTTCTCTTGCCCTTCTAGATCTTGCAGTTCTGAAGAAGACTTCCTGTAAGTTCTCAAGGAGAAAGTGGGTTACCAGATGTTCACACAGGCTGGAGAAAATAATAGAAAAGAAATGAATAATGAGTCTTGAGCATTGAAGAGAATGGTTCTTGAATTGAGAGACTTCAAATAATTATCTAATATCTCACAAAATGTGACTTAAATCCATGATGTGGATTTAAACATAATAGTACTGTCTCCAAAAACATCAGCATCTGTACCTTAGTGGATTCACTGCTCTTCCTGACTAATCAGAGCCCACATTTCTACAACCTGCAGGATGATCCACACATCCAAGGGAAAGACGAATTCCACCACACGCGCATGAGTATTGGTATGTATTGATATGAAGTAAGTCATCATCAGTAATTAGACAGAATTCAAAAACAGAGTGTCATCATCAGTAATTAGAATTCAAAAACAGAGTGGAGGAGTTGTTTCTAAAAAGTCTAGGTTGTGTTTCCTGATCTGTTGAATTACATTAATATTTTGATACAGTATAAATCAGACATTCATATATCAGAGACTCAGATATGGAATACACCACCATAATGTCATATTCTAACACAGCAGAAAAAAAAAAAAAATCCCTTCTAATATGTTCTTTATTACTGGCAGAACATTATTTCCTAGAGGAATATGCTTGGTTTTCTTGGACCCTTGCAGAATTTAGTTCATACAGAACACTGTGATCTATGTCTGTGCTGGAGAGACGTTCCAGTTAGTTATATTATCAGAAGCCAACTGTGTTAGGAAATGGGCACTGCTTCAAGAGCGCACCCACATTAATGTCAGGATTTCTTTTTAAGCCTTCTTTTAAAGTGTCAAAATCTATAACAACATGATCAAAAAAAAAATCTCATACAAACTTTTTTTCTCTTTCCTTTCTGGAAGTCTGCTTTTTTGAAATAACTGAATAAACAGCTGTTGCAGTCAGAAATCTCTAATAGTATCTTAAACACATACAAACTACTTAATATTAAGGTACTAATCTAAAAGTTGTTCTGACTAGTCCAAACCTGCAGCTTCTGGAAGATTCAGTGCAGTGACATAGCAGCACAAAACTATTTATCTGTAAAATTACTTAACAAGAACTACGTTTTACAAGTTCCCTACTAGGCAGATCATTACACAGCCTCAGCATGTCAGCAGAACTATGGTAATTTACATCTGGGGATGCTTGGACCCACATAACTAAATCATATTGTAGTGGTAGCAATTGAAATGTTATATTAAAGCTTAAGATCATGAAAAGATGAAAAAATATTTATTTTAATGTAGATTTTTCTTGGAAATTAAAGTTTTTTCTTTTTTTTTTTTTGGTATTTTTAAACCAGATTGTATGTGATGAGCAATAAGTAGATAGTTTAGAGGATGGCTGATGCGTAGTTAATGTTATCATCTCACCTAATGACACATGTGATTTGAAAGAACGGCAAACTTTGTTCACAAATAATCATAAAGCTGCCTAAGATGGTAGCTTGGTCTTCTCTTCCACACCACACCACCTTTTCCTCATTTACTTCTGAAATCTAATTGAGATTGCTTGGTTTTAAAAAATGGCTTGAACTAATATCAAACTAGATATAAAAGCTTTGAGAAACAGGCTGCGATTATGCAAGCTTTTCCTTCTCAGATCAGCAAAAGCACTTGCCAGCAATTTCACTGTCCCAGCAACAGCGTTTCTGGTTTTGGAGATCTGCACTGCTACTGCACAAGGCCTCATGTCAAAAACAAGTGACACCGTAATGTTGACCCCAATAAAATGAGATGCATTTTCCATTCTTTAATGGAGGCACACAAGTCTCCAAGGGTTATTGCTCTCCCCTTCTAATGCAAATCTCAAATGCAAGACATGAGAATCAAAATGAGACACTAAATCAGTGGTGCCTTTCCAATAGCCCTGGAGAGCACAAGCAGCTGGGTACAAAAATAAATAAATAAAAATGGCATAACTAAAAAAAATACCTTTTTAATGACCAAAGACCACTCTTTCAGCTGCTAATTTACCTGGGGTTTAATTTGTCATAAAGTATTCAATGGTAAAATAAAGTAGATGATAACATTTTCACCTCAGTTGGTAGATTTTTTACAAAAGTATATCCAGAAAGATAACTTTAATATTTGATCCCTCCTTCCTCACATTAAACCCTTAGCCGCAGGAACATAACTAGAAGTTCAGTTTCCCTAATATATATATAAATATATATGGTTGGACATGTCTTAAGGCCAATTCTGATTTTCTGTTAGATGAATTGCTTTTCTTGTACTTTTACCTGAGAACTGATTCGACAAAGCTCTTATCAATATTATCTGCATTCCTAGATTCTAGCTATCTATCTTCTTTATTTATGCACTTATACTAAGTATCTAATACCAGGGAGGCTGAGTCTGGGACTCTGAGTGGAACAAATAACTGAAACCTAAACCTTCAAGAAAAAGAAGAATGCAATTTTTTTTCTTTATAGGCAATAGTTTATTACTGTCACATAACTGTAGTTAGGGAGAAAAGTCTTTCAATCAAACAGTAAAGTGATCTTAGCATTACAATAGGATATGTGGTCAGAAAGAACATATATTTCTTTTCTTTGCAATGGTAATGAGAGCTCTTTTTTCAAAGAAAACTATTGTCCACATAAATTATTCACCAACAAAATAGACTCTATATAGATTTCTTAAAAGGGGTTTTTCATTAATATGACAAATTACATCTTTAGCACTGAAATGCTCTAGTTACCTCCATGAATTTAGCTGGAAAAGATACACCATCTTATATTTCACATTGGGAGAATATATTCGGCAGACCTATTTTAAAAAACCTTGAATTCATGCATCCTGGGGTCCAAGCATGTATGGTCCCAGCATTCATTTATTTAATTTTAGATTACCATTAGTTTTACTGTCATATAATAAATGAACATAAATACCTATTGGCTTCATTTCATCTCATTTTATTTCTTTTATCACGAGGGACTTACTCTCATACTTAAATGAAAATATAGGGGTCATTGATTCTATTTACCACTCCGATATTTCCTTGATAAGAAAACAGAGAAAAAGGTAATTAGATCAACATTCTCAAACTGCTGTCTTATAAGTAGCTCATGTTTTATAGCCAGGTTTGTACACAAGGTTTTATATGATCAGTTTGTAGTATCTTCTATGGTTAAAGCAGTGACAGTCTTGTAAGTTGGATGACTTTAATTCAGAAAACAAATGTTTTTATGATCTCTCTCTTTTTTCATCATTTTTATTTTAAGTTGAATGTGATTGACCTGGACAGACTAGACAACTGGGCGGTCAAAAACCTCATGAAATTCAACAAGGCCAAGTGCACGGTCCTGCACCTGCGGAGAAATAACCCCAGACACCAGTACAGGCTGGGGACCGACCTGCTGGAGAGCAGCTCTGCAGAGAAGGACCTGGGCGTCATGGTGGACGACAGGTTGACCATGAGGCAGCAGTGTGCCCTCGTGGCCAAGAAGGCCAATGGGGTCCTGGGATGCATTAAGAGGAGCATCTCCAGCAGGTCGAGGGAGGGGATCCTGCCCCTCTACTCAGCCCTGGTGAGGCCACATCTGAAGTAATGTGTCCAGTTCTGGGCCCCCCCCAGTACAAGAGGGATGTGGAGCTGCTGGAGAGAGTCCAGCGCAGGGCCACGAGGATGATCAGGGGCCTGGAACATCTGCCCTATGAGGAGAGGCTGAGGGAGCTGGGCTTGTTCAGCCTGGAGAAGAGAAGGCTGAGAGGGGATCTGATCAGTGTCTGTAAGTACCTCAAGGGAGGCAATGAGGAGGATGGGGCTGGCCTCTTTTCGCTGGTGGTCACTGACAGAACCAGAGGAAATGGCCATAAATTGAAGCATAAAAAGTTCCACGGGAACTTAAGGAAGAACTTCTTGACGGTGAGGGTGACAGAGCACTGGAACAGGCTGCCCAGAGAGGTTGTGGAGTCTCCTTCTCTGGAGATCTTCAAGACCCGCTTGGATGCAGTCCTGTGCCACGTGCTCTAGGTGGCCCTGCGTGTGCAGGGGGCTTGGACTAGATGACCTCTAGAGGTCCCTTCCAACCTTAGGCATTCTATGATTCTATGATTCAAATGTCCCTACTAGCAGAACTATTGCAATTTATAAAATGCGTGCATTTTTGATTTCTCCAAGTGCAGAGAACACTGTTATCACCATTATCAGAACCCTGTCTGAGGTTTAAGTGAATGCATTTTGTGGAGGTTTGGATTATGCACACAGGCGGGTGCAGTGACCTAGGAAATGCTCCCTCCACAAGCTACATACTGGGCTTCCTGTGGTCCTGTGCTCATCTCCTCTGTTTATATCAGTGCAACAGCATCCTGAGCATTTTCTAAAGTTTAATACATCAGCTCTCCCCAAGCATTTGCTGACATTAGGTGAAACATGCCACATTAATGGAAAGAACTTTTACTGCCACTAAATTAAGTTTTGTTTCGTTTTTAAAGGCATTTTAACTATCTTATGTATACTTTGATTCAAGCAGCACTGGGTGCTCAACCAATTTTATCATGCAGGCTTTGTGAAATGGCTTTTGCTGCATTTGATTTAATGCAGCATTGTTTGCTTAAATCTGACACACAGCTAATTTAGATATTTTAACCACGAGATGCAGGTCAAGGTGTATTGTTAATTAGGAAAAAAAAAGTCATTGTTGTTCCCTTTGAAAAAGCTCCTTAATAGAAAAAGAAAGATGAAAGGCAGTGCAGCTGGCAGTGAAATAGCATGAAAACTGCTTTCCTTCTTCAAAGGCCTTGTTTGTGGGATGTTAGGTCACTTTGATAGGAACTGAAAATACTACCACAATAAAGTAGCACTCTAAAGACAAACTAAACTTCAATTAAATCCCTGTTTCTTTCTTTCCTTCCATTTTTGAAATGAGAGCAATCGGAAAAGTTGCAGAACTAAAATAAACTTCACATCTACTTTCAAGGTATTCTATGTAGATACATCCACAATTAATTACACTTATCAGTGAGGAAGAAAAAAAAAAGAAAAAAAAAAGAAAATCAGTGACAAAGTTCTTCAACTGCAAGTTTGATGTCACATGCATATATCAAATCTGATGGCATAGTCATTTGAAATTCTTCAGGAATTGTTTCCCTATATTGGATGAACTCTATGAGAATATCAGTATTCTGATTATTCAGTGAGTTAAATTATGTGTTAGAACTAAACACTCACTAGATAATCAACCTTTTTGTTTTGATTGGCCATACCGTCAGATTAAGCTGCTAATATAGAAAAAGACAGATGTCAATCACTGCAGCATCACAGCAATCTGCTAATGACCAAGCTTAGGAGCTTTAATAATCCTGCTTATTTTAATGGTAAAGGGTGGAAAAAACTGAAAGAAAACCTGATTAGAGCAATGAACTGCTTATTATAAAAGATGTGATTTTAGCATAAATCTATATTTTAAACCATCTTGTGCTTGATTGCATATCACTTTTCTTACCAGTGTGGTATTAGTAGTAATTTTACTTGAAAACCAACTGCAAAGGAGAGAAGAGAAGAGAAGAGAAGAGAAGAGAAGAGAAGAGAAGAGAAGAGAAGAGAAGAGAAGAGAAGAGAAGAGAAGAGAAGAGAAGAGAAGAGAAGAGAAGAGAAGAGA
>VWPW01006109.1:188395-454126 GCA_013389825.1 Crypturellus undulatus
ATTGGCCTTCTTCCAGTCCTCCGGCACCTCCCCCGTTCTCCAGGATCTTTCAAAGATGATGGAGAGCGGCTCGGCTACGACATCGGCCAGCTCACGCAGAACTCTGGGGTGCATCCCATCGGGGCCCATGGATTTGTTGGCATCGAGGTGTCTTAGGTGCTCTCTGACCCAATCTTCCTCTACCCTGGGCAAGTCTTCCTTTCTTCCAGCTTCTTCTCCTGTCACTAGGGCCTGGGACTCTACAGGGCTGCCCTTGGTAAACACTGAAGCAAAGCAGGCATTCAGCAGCTCTGCTTTTTCTGTGTTCTTCGTAACCAGGGTGCCCGTCCCATTCACTAGAGGACCCACATTCCCCCTGATCTTCCTTTTACTGTTAATATATTTATAAAAGTTTTTCTTGTTATTTTTAACATCCCTTGCCAGGCTGCGTTCCAGCTGCGCCTTAGCTTTCCTAGTTGCACTTCTGCACTCCCTGACTACGCTCCTGTATTTTTCCCAGGGAGCCTGCCCTTTCTTCCACAATCTGTATACCCCCTTCTTCTGCTTGAGCATTGCCACCAGCGATTAATAATCAAATGATTATTTTTGTGAAAGAACCTCCAAAGTAAAACAAAGAAACAAACAAAAAGCAAGGATAGGTCAATCAAGGATAGGTCATTTTGTCAGATGACTATAAATATCAAACTCAGTGAATCATGGATGCAAGAACAGATGAATTTATCTAGAAACTCTTTTTACACAGAAAGACAGGGTGGTGGAAAATCAAAACAGCAACAGATTATCAGAAGGTAGCAAGAGCTAAGCTGGAATGAAAAGATCTGACAAACATAAGATTAGACTGACAACACAGTTCCCAAGATAACAGAATCATCAAACCTGGAAAGGCAATTTCAAGGCACCGTTTTTTGATTTATTTTGTTTTTGTTTTTGTTTGTTTATTTGTTTTTTATCCCAGATGAAATGTAAGAGAAAAGAGGTGGGAATCAGTGATGCCACTAACATAAAGTTTCTTTAAGGCAGTCACAGCAATCAACTAGTCACTTTACCCTGTGCATTATACCCACTTCCCTCATAGTTCTGCAAATGCTTAGATGTTCCTAGATCACCCAGTTCACATGAACATTTAAACAGATGTTTGTGGGTCTTGGATCTCACCAACATGGTCTGCAGCTCCAATAGCCACCAGGTCGCCCCATAGCTTGATGCTATGTCAGTACCTGCTTTCCCTCCTACAGGCTCGCTGCCAATTGAGCTGATTATGAAGGAACATCCCTGATGAAGAACAATATGAAAGAAGAAGAATGGTGCCTTAAGGTGTCAAATTGCTCAAAACATCACCAAGGAACTTGAAGAACCTCCAGTGACAGCCTTAGCTGCTAAGAGTGTGGTCCTTTGAATAGTGATAACTCAGCATCAGTGACCACAATAGAAAGCCCTGACTGAGGGGATCACATCTGTTATTGCTGATTGCAGCCTGACTCCCATCCGCACCTCATTCATTTCTCCTTGGACTAAGTCAGTGATGTTTTCAGTCACAAAAAAAGATGCAAGGTAAGAGTCAGAGAGCCCTCCAAATTTTTATATTGTGCTATACAGCTCTGCCTCCCAATTGCTGGTTAAACAGTCGTTGATTAATGCCATGAGATCTGAAGTGTAATAAGGATAAAATAAATGTTATGCATAACATGAAAAAGCATTGAAAGCTCCAAAATACACTAAATCTTTTATTTTACTGGTAAGTAACCCCAACCCTCTTGTGATCATTATGTGTCCCTAAGGATTTCAGCACTAATTTGTTTGACTTTTAGTTAAACTAAGGCAATCAATTTCTTCCCCTAGGTAGTTGCTTAAGGCCACTTGTATTGTACATCCAATTTGTTCAACTTCTGTGAAGAGGACCTTAGCATATTAACATGATGTAGATGTTGGTCAGGTTAGGTACGGAAAAAAATGTTTTTGGTACTTCCCTTATTTATTCTGAATATAACTCTGTTCAGCTTTTATCAGTGCAGATTGGCATATTGCTTTTTCAGTTCTGCATATGCAGACATACACTTCTTAAAAACATGAAATGTAAGTTATTAGGGATTGTATGTGAGCAGCATTATACAGCTTTTGATATACATATAATCGGATTAGATGATGGCAATTTTTATCCTTTAAAATGATGAATATTTGGAATATAAATGCTTGCAACAACTCAGAAACTATTACCCACTATCTCCAGTCATAATTCCTTCCATTTGAACAATGGCTAATGTAAAAGAAATTAAGATTCCTTATGCTTCTTTCAGCACGCCTAACTGGAAAGTGAATTTCTCCCATTGACCACAGATATTTCTACCTTTTTTGCATGTTCTCCCAAAAGCTTTATGGAAGAACATATGAATATGTAAGTAGAGTAAACTTTCAACTAGCATTCCTTCCATACTCAAACTCATATTGATTTCCAGGAATATTCTCGCTGATCTCATCTGTGAAAAATAATCAGGGTCAGTTTTTAATGTTGTTTGGTTGACATCTATTTCTCTTATTTCTAAATTCACATTAAGTCATTATCTGCTTAAGTAATTGCTTGATTTGAATACTTACATTTTAATACCAATCAATGCAGTCATTTTTAAAGAAATATAGTACTCACAATGATATTCAAACATGATATCAAAGCAATTTATTAAGTAATTAAAATTACTCCTAAATGTGACAAATTACACACTCTAAATAATTCAATTAAAAGGTGATTACTGCCTCAGCCTAAAATTTTAAGCTACTCTAGATACTCTACTATCAAATACAAAAAACAAAAAAACAAACAAACAAAAAATCATAAATGCGTTCTTTCCTCACTTTTGCACTGGTGCTAAGAGTTTGAATTTTATTTTCTAATTGCATGTCTAGTTTCTTATATTGCTTCAAGAGAGCAAGACTTTCTGCTGAGTGGCAACAAACAAAGCAAGTATCATTTTGCATTGGAAATGGCAAAATGCTCCAGTAGCTTCCTTGCTCCAGCCTGTTGCTCCCCTAATGAAACGTGCAATAATGTTCTAAACCATGAAACGGACTGGAACTGAAACTGCTGATTCCTTGGAAAAAAATAAGGAAAATGAAAAGATCAGTGGGGATAAGGCAAAAACTTCATGTGTCTTTATTTATCACTAATCACTATCAAAATGAGCTCCCTCTTAGTTTGTGTGAGTTGCAGATGAGAGAAGTGGCCACAGGGCCACTTGCAGCAGAAAGTGAAGCTTTGCAGTAAACACTTTCTGCAGCATCTCCCCTCCTGGCGGTACTGCCAGGTTAATGGTCTGGAGTCTGCGCCACTTCCTCAGCTGCTAGCTGAACTGATTGCTGCTGAGATGCACAAACAGGTAAATTTGACTGGAGGGAGATTTTCGTAACGGCTGCTATGCATGTGAGTGCTCTGGTTGGGATTTCGCTCAATGGACTTTAGCCATTGCAACAAAACTTTCTTTTATAACTTGACTGTGGGTTTTCTATGTATTCAGAAGAGCTGTATAAGGGTGTCTGAGGCATGAATTGTTGCATCCTGCAATAGGGTGCATTTAAGGGTATATTCTGATTGTACATTGTATGTTACACTAATGTGCTGCCCTCTGGAGTGAAGTAACTAATTCTCCTCAAGAAGTCTGGATTCCTTTCCAAAGATACTTTCACATAAACCTCGCACCTTACAGGTGGTATGGATGAGGCTAAACTAGGTTTTTATTCTTGCACTCAATTGGTTCTTCATCTCTATCCAGCAGCCTTTGCATGCCTATATCTTATCAGGCTGCTCTGAGGCACGTACCACAGGCCTCAGCATCAGGATATAGCAATGTTCCTCTGGCAGATTGTCAAACATCTCTCTTTTTTTTCAGGTTCTTTGTTCACACACAAACACACACACTTTGTTTTGGGGTTCCGATGGAGCTACAGTAGAGATGCAGGTCATATGCAATGATACAGTCCTATTGGTAGTCTATTAGCTGTCTCTGCACAATATAAATGCAAGGCTCTTTACAACGTGGCTTGGGAGTCAATAAACATCCAGTTTAGGTAAACAACATAGATTCAGAGAAAGGTAAGAAGTAATCTCTTTAAAGAGGGTCTAGATAACAAAGTTAGGTTACGTGTCCTACCTCCAAACAGTTGAGTTAAAGTGCAGAGGAATTACAGAATCACAGAATGGTTGAGGTTGGAAGGGATCTCTAGCTAGAGATCCCCCCAACCACCCTGCTCAAGCAGAAACATCCAAAGCACAGGAAGATCTCCACAGAAGGAGACTCCACAGCCTCTCTGGGCAGCCTGTTCCAGGGCTCTGGCACCCTCATAGGAAAGAAGTCCTTCCTTGCATGGAGATGGAACTTCCTATGTTTCAATTTGTACCCATTACTCCTTGTCCTGGAACGGATCACCCCTGAGAAGAGTTCGGCCCCTTCTTCCTTACATTCTCCCCTCTCCTCTGCATATTGATCAGGTCCCCTCTCAATCTTCACTTCTCCAGGCTAAACAGGCCCAGCTCACTTAAGTCTTTCCTCATATGATAGATGCTGCAGTCCCTTTTAATCATCTTCGTCTCTCACTGCTGGACCCTCTCTAGAAGTTCCACATCCCTCTTATACTGGGGAGTCCAGAACTGCACACAATATTCCAGGGGTGGTCACATCAGAGCTGAACAGAGCGGGAGGATCCCCCCGCTCAACCTGCTGGCAGTGCTCCTCCTGATGTAGGCCAAGATCCCATTGGCTTTCTTGACCAGGGCAAAACTGGTCATCATAAGCCTGGCATTTTTTTCTCTCTTAAAATTATCTTACAAAGTAGAATGAAAAACGTTCCCTTGATATCACAGGCTAGCTGGATCCCAAAGCATGGGGAGAATGAATCATTTAGCAATAGAGTGTCTAACAACTGTCTGCTGCATTTGTCGTCTGACTTGTAGCTGCTCAGAAGTGCACAAAATGAGCACTGCAGAAAGTAAAGCACGGTCCAGCTGGCTTTTCAATATGAAGCTCTGCAAGGAAATTGTTTTTCTTTAAATTTTGAAACAGACATTGTAAAATTTGTGTGTATGAACATGTGTATGAACACATAATTTAACTACTACACACACGCATACATATGTCTGTTCATGTACATGCATATATTATATATAAAATACATGCATACACATACATACATCTATACAAACACTAATATGAGGTGAATTCCACAGCTTGCCAGATTACTCTGTCACTGCTTAGCACCATTGTCGACTTTCTGTGCATCTTCAATAAAAGCAAGGAAAGAAGCACAGGAAACTACAGGAAATATGTATATAGGAAACACTTTACTGAAATCTATGGATTTCACTGGATTATTCACACCAGCCAAAGCTGTCTGGTCATTCATCAATACCAACTTGGTTGGGATTTCACAGTTATAAATAATCTCAGAATTGCATCATTCTCTTTCATTAACTCAATTTTCATAGAGGATCAAAAATTTGCAGTAATATGTAGGTATATGGAGGTGAGTTATAGAGCAAAGTAGCAGCTAATAAATATGTTTCTGTAATGAGGAGGAAAAGACAGTTTGGAAGAGTAATCTGTAATTCTGTAATCTGTATTTTCAGGTGAAAACTCATCCTTACTGAGTGGGTAGCATCTCACTAAAAGATGCTGTTGCTTTGCAAAAAAAAAAAATATATATATATCTCCAGAGGGTAAATATATGTGGGTTTTGGGAAAAAAAGAACTATGAAAAAGATGGATGGTTACTGCTTTACAAAGTCCTTTATTCAAGTAATTGCTGTTTACATGGAGCCCAAGGAGATGCTTTTTCACTTGACAACCCCAATCTAAATGCACAACTGTATGTCAGGAGTTTCTAAATAGCTTTATTTTCACCTAATATCATTTCACCTAATATCATTTCACCTAGTAATCATTTTCTCTTAGTCTCTTATTCTCTATTCTCTTGCCTGAGCCTAACTAACTGCATTGTTGAGCTTATATATACTTGAACTGTACTATATACTAGAAAGAAAGGAGAAATTGCCCTTACTGCCCTGTCCTGAGCAGAGAAAATCATTTCAGGTACAGCTATAGCATCATGACCATGTGAATGCTTTTAGTTGCAAAGCTAATGACTGAAGGGATTTGCCCATGTATGGTGAAGATGTTCTTGGTAACATCAAAGAGTTGATGGAGTTCTTTACATTGATTCTGAAATAGTGAATAGCTCAAAACCTTTACATTATACAAAGGACATTAGTAGCAGTAAATTTTCCCCTCCATACACTGCCTCAGGGTGAAGTCTTCATCTCACTGGAAGCATACAAAAAATTAAGTTTGAAAGGCAAGAGATTCACCTGGAGCTCCAATATTTCATATATTTATTTCTAAAAGTTTGGTACTTTTGGGAAGGTAACGATAAATTAAGACTTTCACAGTATATATTAGGGACATCATTGTTTATTTAAAATTAATAGTTCTGAATTGGACTTGATCTCAGAACTCAGCCTGTTGCTGAAAGAACTATGTGGTATCCTAGCTATGATGATACAGTAGATATAGCAGTGTGATTGTAGCATCAATGAAGCATGAATGCTGTCTAATTATCATAATTGAAGCTCTTGCAATTATGCTGTCATTTCATTTATATTAACATGTGTGGTTGAGGTATCAAAGTATCCAAGTTATGTGGGGGAAATCAAAATATATTTTTCTTCTCTCACTTTGATAAATCACACTCTTTGCCACATACTTGAGATTTAATTGATTAGTGAGTGTTCTGCACATGCAGGAGGCGTTCTGCAAGACTGGTAGCAATAGTGTTTTGAATTTTAGCCAGATCTTCATTCTCTGAACTATGTTACAACAATAAGCCTAGAAGATGTTTTCCCTCTCCCTTGGTTCATTTAGATTGGGCACATACTTTTGCTTATGCAGTGTAGAAATACAAAGTCATATGAAGCTCATTTATACCATTAGCAGTTAAATCTCATTACTGTCTCAGACTTGATTACTTTAGAATATATGTGGATTGCCCAGAATTGCATTTAAGTGCCATCCAATGAAAAACACCTTCACAGAAAGCATTAACTTGATGTTTGTTTAATCACTGGTAGACAGGTGTTTTTGCATTTAGTCAACAAAAGCAGTTACTTTACTCAGGTCATATATTGAAACTATAGGCTATTTTTTGGAAGCTGTTCTTTGACTTTCATGCTGTGGTTTTCGAGCTGTGACCTTTTCTGAGAGGACTATAAAATCCAGATATGCTAATGAGTATCATTCCCCTGTTTTCATCCTTTTGTCTCTGTGGCTTCTTCTTGCCTTTTCCAGTTCCATTTTGGAACAGAGAATCACCCTATATTATGGATTTTATACAAGCTGAGCACATATGTGCTCAGCTTGGTTCTCAGGTGGTACCACCATAAAAGGTGATACAGATTGTATCTACATACCACATTCTGTTTTCAAAAATGAGCCTACGTGGCTCCGGAAAGTTCTTCTTG
Source organism: Crypturellus undulatus (assembly GCA_013389825.1). Taxonomy (NCBI): domain Eukaryota; kingdom Metazoa; phylum Chordata; class Aves; order Tinamiformes; family Tinamidae; genus Crypturellus; species Crypturellus undulatus. The sequence continues at coordinate 195,894 of VWPW01006109.1, forward strand.
ACAGTAGCACAAGGTTTACCATTCACTATAGCTAGCTGAGTCAAAATTTAATGTGGGTCAAGAGATGCCTAGTAATTAGGCATCTCTTAAACATATTTTGGGGGTCTAATTGAAGCCAGATCAGGCTCTCTTCACTGTGGCACTCTTTTTCCAGACGGTGAAATTTAAGTTTACCAACATTCTGTGAGTTACAAATAATTGCTGGAAATATAGAGCAAGAGTTCATGCAGATCTAAGAGTTCTGGCATCAGAAAGGGAGACAATAGCAGGCCAGATAATAGCATGTTCCAGAAAGAAAAGATTTCTGAAAAATCCCATTCATCTAACCTAAAAAAAAAACACGAAAACAGAAAAATCTTTAGAAATTAATAATGGAGAACCTTGAAAACTAACGCCACACTCTAAATTCTGACTATAATCCCAAATAATATTCCATAAAATGCTTTTAGTGTGGAAGTAATTTTACATGTGTTTGTCTCACAACAGTGTTGTGAAGATGAACCCAGTTAGAATCTTCAGACTAGGAGTCAAGGCCTCTCTTACACAATGTTCACCCTGGTTCTTACACCAGTAAAATAGCAATTTGTTTTTTATATTTACTCATTAGCAGAATGTAACATGAGAGAAGGTTTAGCTTAGCTAATGAAAAAAAAAACAACAAAAAAAACACCCCCCCCCCCTACAATACACTTAATCTCTTCCTAAACAAAATATCTTAAAGAATTCAGGTTTAGTATACTCCTACTTTTGCCTATTCTATCTATTGATTGTGATGTGATATCAAGGAAAGCTGAAGTAAGGCACATGAGATGAAAGGCAGCCAGGATAAATCTAAAAATACAGAGAGAATGAAAAATTTCTGATGCCGTTGTTATATTTGATCTAAAAAAAAGGAACCGAGTAATTTGAAATTTTGATCAATGATTTTAGAAGTGCTCGGTTTTATTTTATTTTATTTTATTTTATTTTATTTTATTTCTTTAAAGTAATAGGTTCCTCAGATGGTTCCTTATTGTATGAGAACTATTTTCTGCTCAGGTAAACAACAGACATGACTGTTGGATTAGTAACTGACCAAAAAGATGAACTGTAAGAATGAAAATGGTCAGAAATGCCATAGGTTTGAGGTTTTACATGACATAGCTGTGAAAGAGAAGGACAGAAGAGTACAGAAATGAGAAGAAGAAAGAAGAAAAGCAGAAGAAGCAAATACTCAGGGGAAATTACAATATAAAGGTGAAATGACCTGTCTTGCCCAAACAGCTATTCAATGTAGAAGAGTGTAAATGACTGTCACTGGTGTCAGATGGCAGATAGCAAAGGACTTTTCAAGCTTATAGAAAGGAGAAAAAATATATCGGTTAAACTAGGATATTTTTCCAACAGAAAAAAAAAAAAAAAAAAGCAGCATGTAATTTGATGAAAGCTAAAGGTAAAGAATTACACATTTTGTATTTCTGAGATTTTCAAATATAAGAAACTTAACTAATTTGCCCATCAGAAGTATCCAGCAGAACAAGTTGTGCATACTACACAGATTGAAGTGTAATACATTTTCAACTTCTTTTTTTTCCATCTGTATCAGAGCAAATTTTCATGTTCATTTTCTAAAGATGTCCTATACACTGGTTGTTTTTTTTATCATGAATGTCTATGGAGAATAAATTTCAAATTTTAATATGCCTGAGAAACAAATAATCACATTTCTAAGTAAAGACATGTTGGCTTTCAGTCTGTGAATGCAGCTTTCAAAGGTGAACACAAATCTATTAGTCCAGTTGAGGAACAGAATCCATGCCTAAGGATTTGATTCTAAGAATGCAGAGACCTCCTTTAATTCAGAAATGGAGTGAATGTGAGTACTTGCTTACCAATAACTATTTTTTTTCAGAAAATAGTAAATGTGTGATATAAAGGGTATGTGAACAATTCAAACAATTAGTCACAGACAAATTTGAGAAAAAAAGAGCAATACTCTATAGAATATATTCTTGTGGCAAATGATAATAAAAATAAGGTTTTGGTTTTTTAATTTTTTGGAAAACTAGCATTTTTGAAAATGCTAGTTTATTTGAATATCAGAAAATATGAAATTCTGGAACTCAGAAAAATGTGAATGTACTATGGGCCTCTGGGTCTGCATGATACACAGTCCAGGGGCTGGCACTATTCTTCTCCAAAGAGTTTTGTTTGACTCACCAGCTAAAATGCAGCAAATGACTTCTGGCTGATGTAAAAGACAGGTTAGCCAAAGTTCCTTGTGGTTTCTATTGACTTAATTGATCAATGGGAAGCTCCTGACTTCTTTGGATGCAGGCTACCGCAGCAGGATGAGCTATCATGATACTGGCACCATAAGAACAATTACAGTTCATGACGACATAGAATATATATTGTACAGGAACTCTGAAGTGGGTGAGAAAAGGCTCAGAAGTGTTGGACACTTAGCCAGGGCATCAGAAGTGAAACTGAAGCTTGATGGAGCATGTGGTGGAACTGGGATGAGCAGCAACTGAAGAAAGCTGGCCAAGAAAAGGTAGAAACTGTCAGGAAAATTTGGGTTACTGTGTAGGAGGAATATGTTGAGCTTGGAGTTTTTAGGTGACACGGAAGATCTAGAGAATAAGTAATAAGGTGTCTGTCAACCTTGAGGAGTAACCTTGAGAAACATCTCTACTCAAGGGGAGATACTGGCAAAAGTCAGATCATTCATCCTTCAGTTTTTCTCAGTGTCACTGTACTCCGAACATGTTGTGTACCTGAACAGCTTGGCATCATATCTAATATTTATAAAAGATGAATGAACTACAAATATTAGTCTTTTTAACACCCTTATGATAAATTAGGTAGACTCTTTCTCTCTTTATATATATATATATGAATGTATAAAATTTTCATGTCTATAAAGAGCTACATACTGAAGTTTGTCAGATCTGACAGTCTGAAGATGTCATGCACATTGTATATCCAGTTTGTTTAGAAAGGTTAAGCACAAAAAGGTTCTACTCTTCCACTTCAGTAGGAGATGGTTCTGTCTAGCCTTCCCAAGAGACATTAATAAGCAGGCTATGGAAGTCATTTGGGGAAACAAAAATGTTGCAAAGAATTATGTTGATTAAATATTGCATTTAAGAAGAAACAAACATGGAAAAAAACTTTAGGGAGAAAATGAATATGTGTGGCTTATGTAGTTTTAGCCTCAGACTAGACCTGATTCAATGATTTGAGACAAAATCTTGAGTAGAGACCAGGGTGCCATTTTCACATGGAAGCTCCCAACATCTTCTGATGATTTTAGTTGGAAGAATTTAAGGGAATCAAGCTTTTGGAGATGGAAGTTCAAGTTTCTGTAGATGTAATTTTGTTTTTCTTTCTTTTTGAACAGCCATTTCTAAGCACAGTAATCATTAATCTTTTATTATTTACTATTATTACACTTTTGCTTCAAAGTGTTCCTGTTGGTGTAAGATTTTTGATTGATGACAAAATGTAAATATTCCATTTATGATGTTAGAAATGTATAAAACACGTAGCAGTATAGTTTTGTAGTACACTGCCCCCATAGCAAATTAGGGAAACCCAGGGGTAGGCAGAAGGCTGCACCACTGAAGCTGCTCCGGATTTTTGTAGCTGGCAGCAGCAGAGGCCTCTTCCAGAGAGAAGCGCTGATGAATGTCTTTTTGATAAGCAGGAGGGACGGGGTCTAAAATGAAAGAGTCTCCATCAAATTGTCATAAATGCATGAATACTTAGGATCTGGACAGTGATTTATGTCATTCTTCTTGCCAGAATCTTCCTATACTAAAGATTGAATGAAGTCGATGAAACTAGAAGTATTCATAACACATGTAAGAAAAAGTCCCCCTTACAGACCCACATCATCAATGGACCAGTTATGTCCATGTTTCAAAAACAGGACTACTTTTATCTGAATTTCACTTCTCAGGACTTTTCTTCCTAGAATAACATGACTAGAAAATAAATAAATAAATAAATAGCTCATCACAGATGTTTGGATGCTCAACAGAAGCAGCATCATCTAAACTAGAGCTAGCAGGTGAGCTCCAGGACTCCCGAGTGGGACTGATCCTTAGCACCAGGATGTTCCCAGGTCTCAGGAAAGTTCCAGGGGTGTTCCTTTAAAAAAAAAAAAAAAAAAAAAAATATGATAATTCCAAAAGCACAGTCAATTAAAGGCACTAGTCCAGCTTTGTGTACAACAGTGAAAGCTTAAATATCACTGCTCCAGCAGGTTACTGCACTTGAAGAAGGTCAGAGAAGATCTTAGAAATAAACTATTGATTTATCAAAGAATCACACAAAATACATAAGGTTGGAAGGGACCTCTAGAGATGATCTAGTCCAACGCCCCTGTTCCAGCAGGGACACCCAGAGCACAAGGAACAGGGCGGCATCCAGGTGGGTCTGGAAGAACTCCAGAGGAGGAGACTCCACAACCTCTCTGGGCAGCCTGTGCCAGGGCTCTGGCACCCTCACAGGAAAGAAGTTCTTCCTCACATGGAGATGGAACTTCCTGTGTTTCAACTTACACTTGTTTTCCCTTGTTCTGTCACCGACCTCCACGGAGAAGAGCCTGATCTCATCCTCCCTACATTCTCCCCTCAGGTACTTATACATGTTGATCAAATCTCCTCTCAGCCTTTTCTGCAGACTAAACAGGCCCAGCTTACTTAGTCTTTCCTCATATAACAAATGCTCCTGTCCCTTCATCATCTTCATGGCTCTCCTTTGGACCCTCTCTAGAAGTTCTTTGTCCCTCTTGTCATGAGGAGGCCACGACTGCACCCAACACTCCAAGTGCCTCCCCAGAGCTGGGCAGAGGGGCAGGATCTTCTCCCTGGCCCTGCTGCCAACGCTCCTCCTGCTGCCGCCAGGAACCCATTGGCCTTCTTGCCCACGAGGGCCCAGTACTGCTTCATGGGCAACTTGGTGCCAACCAGGACNGTGCTGCTTCATGGGAAACTTGGTGCCAACCAGGACTCCCAAATCCCTCTCCGTGCAGCTGTTTCCAGCAGGTCAACCCCTAATCTGTGTTCGTGCCTGAGGTTATTCCTCCCCACGTGCAGAATCCTGCACTTGTGCTTGTTGAACCCCATGAGGTTTGTCTCTGTCCAACTCTCCATCCTGTAATTTGTATGACAGTAAAAGCAGAAGGTACTACACTATGTAAGGGAAAGCTTTAATTTTACCCTTAGTGATAAATGGACCAAATCTTGTCCTCAGCTGCACTAGCAGAAAGCCACAGTAACTCCTTCGCATTGTGTTACTCTGCATTTACAGGATACACCTGATCAGAAACTCTTGTATGTTTATTATGTTTCTAGCAGCCCTAAGTACAAGTTGATCTTTCTTGAACAATTGTTGCCTAGCAATGATACCTCCCCTGTAATTTACTGAGTACACAGGTTCTTAATTATGCACAAATTCTTATTGAGCTCTTGTGATATTCCTTTTTATCATCCTATCTTCATTAGCAGTGGGCCTAAATCAGAATGCAAGATTAATTTGCATCTTTCATTTCAGCCTAGGAATAAACAGAATTAGGACTCCAGCTTCTGACACAGAAGCACACACAGTTTAGCAAAATTCTTACTGGTCTTGGTCAATTTTCTACCCGCAAGTCACAGACAGCCTGTTGCTGTGTCTTCTCAGAAGCTGTGGCATGCTGCTAGCTGTATCCCTCATGTGTTTGTTTTTCTGCTCTTTGGGAAAGAGTTTGTCTTCTGCCACTGAGATGTCAACATGCCACTTAAGTACAGCCAGAAGTCAAAGTATGCAGATACAAAAAGACACTCAAATCGCATTTATCTTGCTTCTCTGGAACCTTGACCTCAGCTGTCCTAAAGAACAATCACAGCATGTGATGTGTGTATATAGGTATGGTTAAAGAGGCTTATCAAGGTTGTCATCAACAACAGCAAAGTTAGTAAGTACTCTGAAAACTGCACTTTCTAACTGACTGTAGGATGGGAGTATAGAAAATGGGAGTAGATGGGTTTATGGTTGGACTTAATGGTCTTAAAGTTTTTTTTTTTTTTTTTTTTTTTCCCAACCGTAATGATTCTATGATTCTACAGTAGCTTGCTAAAAAAAGAAACACAGCTTTGCTGCTGGTAGGTACAGAAACTGTCCCAGTATGTTTTTTTGCATATGGAAATTCTGGGTCATAATACAGAAAAATGTCAGGGGAAAGGATATTCAAGAGTTGTCTGCAAATCATTTTGTGGTCAAGAGGTGGAGTTTAATTGCCGACGTACTTTAAATGAAAACATCTGAATCACAACCCTTCCACTAGGCAAATGCTGTAATCTCCCCTCATTTGGGCTCTAGACTGAACTACAATTTTCCTCTTTTACTTGTTGGATTGTAGGAATGTTGTGCATCACTGGAATGGAAGTCAGCATTTAAAAAAAAGGCAGAAAAAGTTGGAGGATTAGGCAGACAAACTGCATCTTTCATGAGGCACTGCAGCATCATTTTGAATTGCAGTGTTTGGTTTTGGCTCACATATTTCGCATTCTAGGAGTAAAGTAGTAAAGTTCAGACAAAAAAGTACTAAATACTAAAATCTAGTGTCGGGAAAATTCTTTTTAGGAAACTCTTAAAACTATACTTTGGCACATTTCTGTTTTTAAAGATATTATCAAGCCATGGACAAGCTCGGTTCTTAAACTAGGAGGAGGTAATTCAATGCAAATGCTATCAGTCCCTCCTGATGAGGTGCATCACATATGCCAGACCTCAAAAAAAAAAAAAAAAAGAAAGTTAACTTTTAACATCTCAGTTACTTCAATTCTCCTACCCTAAGAAATCTTAATAGGGTAAAAAACCATTCTCTGAATTTAGTGGTCTCTTCAGAACTGTAGAGTAGCATATGGAGTAAGTCAAATAATGTCCTAAAAATGTACATTATAGTTATATAAATTGATGGCATGTCCTCCTTTGCTTTCAGTTCTGATCATACCAACTCAGAGAAAGAGATAACAGGAAGGGAAGAGGTCTGCAACAGGGCAATGAAAGTTATGAGTATGAAAAGACTACCATGTGAGGAGACAGGAAAGACATTTCATTTCAGAGTTAAGTAAGAGCTGAGGTAATGGGGTTTTATTAAGTCAGAAATATCATGTAAGTCAACAGAGTGTTGCTGTTTACTCCCTATGTAATACCTAAGGAGAATACAATGAAAAAATAAATTCTTTCCCACTTCTGAAAAGAAAATATTTGTCATACAACACAGTTCAGAAAGAAACTGAGGAACTCACTGCAACAAACTATTACTGAATCAAATGACTCAGAAACAGAGCCTAAATCCTCCATTACTCTGAAAAATCAATATAATATCTTTAGCTACATTTCCCAGAATATAAAATTGGGGAGAAAAAAACAAATGAGAAAAAAAAAAAGAAAAGAAATAGGACCTAGTGCATCAGAGTCCTTCCGAAGTTCACGCAGGCTTCAGGGGTTCTACCTGAACACCTGTTTGCACCCACTCAGCTTGTGTACAAGTTTTTCCTGTTGTTTATGCTCTTCAGATATTTGCACACAATTAGAGAATGCATCTGGTGAAGGTAAACTGCAGATGTTTAGTTCTGCTATTTTTGCCTCTTAAGTCATTGTCCTCATACTGATAAGTCTGTTACTGTTCTTTACATGTTCTTCAGACAGTGTTGTTTAGACAGGGATTATCACCTCCATACCATCTTCTGCATTACATTTGCTGTCCCGGCTGTCCTAAGTTTACTTCTAAATACAAACTTATTTCAAATCAAACCAACCAAAACAATTAAAAAAAAAAAAAAGGATATATGTTCTGTATGTTCTGTTCTATATATTTCTCTATATATACATATATATATATATACACATATTCTTTTATAGATGTCCTATGCAAGAATTCCCTATTTATTTCACTTTAGAAAGTCAAGAAATAGGTACGTAAGCACTCAACCATCCCATAGAAATAAGAAATACTTTCATGTGACAGAAGTTCTGTAAAATTATTGTGGTGTAAATTTGTTCCTGATATCTTTCTGGAGCAGGATGAGACCTTCCAACACCCGAAATGATCCACAGTTGACTAACTTTTCCCTCATATTGCAATTTTTGCCTCAATTGGGCAGACTAAAGTATTTATGACAAGAGGGAAAATATGCTTGAAGTTTAACATATTGCTGATAATTGACTATAATTATACAGTGGAAATGAATGTCAGGCACACATTTTTTTTTGTCTACCCAAATCTTACAGGTAAATTAAATTCATTATATTTATCATATTTATTGTATTTGTTCCAAAAATTACACCGTGGTGATAGTCAAATTTAAGCTGAGGAGTCACTGCAATTGGTTCTGTACAGAAGCAGAGAAACAGGTACAAGCTGTAACCTAAAGAACTTGAGGAATATGCTTATTATTCACAGACATGATTACCTTACTGAAAGGTGCATTTTTTCTATCCTTTACACTTTTTTTTAGATCTTTTATCTTATTTTTGCTGTAAGTTTTGCTTTCAAAAAATATAAGCAATACTTGTTGACTTTCATGTAAAATGTTTATCAAATTTTTTTTGTTATTATCATTGCAAGTAGAAAATACATTGCAAATGACAAGTTGTAAAGCAAATAGGCCAGATTAGACAGAAGTCAAAGCGAAAGGCTATGGAATACTAATTAGCATGAACAACGTCTTAGAATAGTAAACAGAAACAGTAACACAATGTCTCTGCCACATTTGTGGGTGCTAGAAAAATGTGGACTTGAGGGGATCACTCTCAGCATCCCACAAAGAGAAGCACTGATGACAAACTAGCTCCAAGTACAACACTGACAGCAGCGTGTATATGGTAGTGGGAGCAGTATCGGGATAAAGCAGCTTTCCAGGGAATGAAAAATGCCTCCAAAACACCATTCGGGTCAGAGGGAGGAAATCTGCCAATGAGTGAGGCAGTGTTTTTCCTGAGATAGCACAGTGACACTGTAGTTTGCAGTAACAGCAGCTTTCATATAGAAATGAAAATAAGGATGATAAAAAAGAATCTAAATTCTCAGTGATGTACCTATTCTCTGACCTAGTAGGACTATTATATTCTTATCAGTAACCAAGATATTGGCTTTACTTTTATAGGATTTAGTTGGGATGATTCACTAGTGTCTGTGTATAAAGTCCTCGTGCTATTAATGATGTATGTAACAACCCTGGAACAAAAATATTTCATGTGACCATTTAGCTATTTGAGCAACACAGGAGTAGGACCCCCCCAAATAATTTGAGGAATAAATTAGGAGCACTTCAAATTTATAGCCACTCTCAGAGGTGCGATTTCTGCTAATAGCTTTCTACAAAGAAGCATATAAAAGCAATTGCAGCTGACATAACCATTTTTAGCAGCATCCTTTGGAAGAAGAGTCCACGTAATCAGACTTTCTACCTATCCAAATGTTCATTTTTCTGTGATATTTTTAAGCCTATTTGCAACTTCCAGATAAAGCTGACTGAGCAGATGACAATTCAAAGATAAGCAGGTAATATGGAAGAGGAAAGAGACCCTGAGAGTGGCCAAGCCAAGGCCAAGGCAACTTCTTAGCAGTGAGAGCTTTTACAAATGTGCCAGATTCAGAAAATGCTTCCAAGTTCACCCCTTACTGAGAAAATCAATTAAAAATGAACTACCAGTCAATGGGAAATCAAGCTCCTTTCATGGGTTTCAGAGGCTTGTTCGACTACTTGCTTATTGTTTGTGTTTTGTTGAATTTCATTCTTGTTTTCCCGTTTATCTTTTTGAAGCAGAATAGTCTAGTTAATAATGGTGGTGATTTTGCTCGTTTTAGTCATTGTGTTCCTTCAGGAATGGTGAAGACCCCTGTGATTAACGTTGTGCATCTTGACCCTTGATTAGCATTAAAATCAACATATTTAAAAATATATGCTCTTCCTTGGTTATTTAGACATTTATAGCAAAAAAGGGCAGAAAAATCTGCAAATTTCTGTCAGCTGAAATTTTCTTTCATCAGCTTTTGCATCATCCACAAAATCATAGCTCTCCGCTATTCACTTACGCTTGCGAACCACACAACCTTGCCTACCAATACCCACTAATGAGACATTAATAATGAGGTGTTGATAGCATTTCATGGACTGATTCACCATTTCTCTCTTAAAGCATTGTAAATAACGATAAGATTATTAGCAAGAGGGGAAAAGAAAAAAAAAGGAAAAAAAAACAAGGATCAAATATGACAAAGCTTTGCTGGAGGAGCTCCTTCAGGTAGCAAAACGGATCGTGCATGTAAGACATGCTGCTAAGTTATCTTATTAAAGACAGAGCAAACAACCAGCTGCTTTAGCACGGTGCAAATCGTGCCATACAGGCTGGCTTAGTGCACTGCAGAATTTCTGAGCTGTGGTAATAAAATGTGGTTTTCAGGTGCATTTTTCTCCTCATTGATTTTACAAGAAATGTGTAACCAGTAATCCCAGATTTGACTTTTAAAGCAGCATGAGAGCATGGGGGAAATTCTTCTGTGAAAAAAAGTGGAGGAAACAGAGACACAACTGACATTTCCTTCCCTCTCATCTCTTTTTTATTTATTTATTTTTTATTAGATGCATAGAAATCCAACTGCTGTGAGGGAGTCTGTTTTTTCTTTTTTTTTTAATGTTATATGAAATTTCTCAGAGGGGTTTAATGCCCCCCATTGCAGATGTTTCCCTTGCGCTCATCATCTTACATTGCTGCACCCTCTAGTTTTAGCTAATTTATCTTCACAACAGAGATAACCGACAGCCACTGCTTTACAGTGCAGTGGAAAGACACACACCCAGGAGTCAATATTGCAGCAGGTTCCAGGAGGGATTTGTGCTGTGAACACAGTCCAAGTAGAGCTGCTTAGGAAAGACTTTTTCACATACACAACTACTACTACTTCAAAAGAAAAAGAAATTAAAAAATATTTATGAAGATTGCATTCTGTGGTTAATGCACTGCATGGCCCAACAGATTTTGCTACAGTCTTGATGTTTGCTGGCAGAATTTGCCTCTAGCTGCAAGTTTTTGCAAGGGCAAAGCTCATTTGTCTATAAGTATTTGGGCTTACATGACTGCAACACATCAGACTTCATTTATGTATGTGTGTGTGTTTGCATGTGTGAGTGCTTAAACTACCACGTACTATTATATGTGTCCTGAAGATAAAAAGAAGTGCTGGAATAAAAGTTATCCAATGAAAAAAAAAAAAGGTCTAATGAGGAAGTGTCATGCTAGACTGAAAGCATTAGCAAGTCATTACTGCAGCAGCTGTAATTACTATCAGTTTCTTCAAGTACCATGATTTGATTTCTAATTTGATTTTTTTTTCCGAATAAAGGTCCAAGTGATATATAATCAGTTAAAAACCCTTGAAGGAAACTGTGGCCATCACGATCTCAATTAATCTTCATGGTCTTTAGGCTCTTGGGAAGTTTATATTTCCTATTAAAAAACACACACATCAAACTGCTGCAGTTTCTGATTCATTGTTTATTTTTTTTGCATGGGATTTAATCCTCTGCTTAGGCTCATTTATCTCATAAGACCCATTTAACCCCACCAGGGTAAATTGTACCTTTAAGGCATGAGATATAAATAAAGCTATTTTCTCAATATTTAGTTTTTCACTTAGAGACATCGGAATTATAATACTGAATTCTGTCATTCCAAATGCCTTTTGATGCACAGAGTCCCGGGAATTCAAGATATGGGAAGGAGTTTTCCTTGCTTTGATATTTTCAATTTTTTGGGATTTTCATGCCATCTACCTGCAGACTCCTCATCTAGGAGGCTAGTCTAAATGATCTCTAGCATAGACAGAGAAGAAAGATGCTTCTCCCTAGGCTCTGAACTCGAACACCTAAGTGCTCTCTGTTTCAGATGTGTGCAAAATTCAGCAAAAGATATCATCATGAAATATGTCACTAAAGGAAGAAAGTAATAGCATTTGTCACAGTATAGAAAAGCCTTATGCATACGAACTGTGAAGCAGTGGGCACACACTTTGAAGCAATGTGCTGCTCTATTGTTCACAGCTGAAGAAGTCCTAAATAGAGTTAGAGAAAATACAAAGATGGGTAAACGGAATGATCAGATGAAAGGAGCGGCTGCCATAAGAGGAGAGGAGGCTCTTGAAGGGATGAAGGTAGAGGAGGAATATGATGATGATTCACAGATTCAAGAAGCAAGGGACAAGGGGGATGCAGAGCTGTAATATCCCCAAAATAACAGTTGTGGATGGTGGGGAGTGGATTGCAGATGGTGATCAGGATCCTAAGTCTTCCATGAACAGCTTATCTTATTGCCACTCCTGGAGACAAAATATAGGGTTGGATGGACTACTGATCCACCTCAACAGGGCATTTTTTTCCTTCTTTTAAATGCTGAAATAGAACTTTATTACAGAATCACAGAACCAGAGAAAGGTTAAGGTTGGAAGGGACCTCTAGAAATCACCTAGTCCAGCCCCCTGCTCCAGCTGGGACACCCAGAGCACGGGGCACAGGGTGGCATCCAGGCGGGTTTGGAAGATCTCCAGAGAAGGAGACTCCACAGCCTCTCTGGGCAGCCTGTGTTCTTCCTTACATGGAGGTGGAACTGCCTGTATTTCAAGTTCACCCTTTACCCCTCGTCCTGTCACTGGTCACCACGGAGAAGAGTTTGGCCCCATCCTCCCTACACTCTCCCCTCAGGTACTTGTACATTTTGATCACATCTCTCAATCTTCTCATCTCTAAGCTAAAAGGCCTAGCTCTCTCAGTCTTTCCTCCTAAGATAGATGCTCCAGTCCTTTAATCATTAGTCGCTCTATGCTGGACCATTTATAGAAGTTCCACAACTTTAATTTCAGAAATAAAAATGAAGAATGGCTGTTAACGATCTAGCAATTGAGTCAAATGAAGTTCAGTGACATCGGCTTGGCCTCTTGCCTTTTCTTTAAAGAGTTCTGAAGGAAGATGTGCAAAAAATGAATGATTGTGTTCAGATTTCTGATTGGTTTTCAATGCTTTCATGTCAGAGTTCAAAAGGCCATGTGAAAAGCATATTACAGTAAGTACCCTGCTAAGGCATTTCTGTGGATTTATTGCACAGCTTTGGGAGCTAACACCATTTTATGACATAATGCATTCTAGATGTCTTTTAAGGTGTGCTGAATCACAGCCTGTAAGTGTCTATTTGTCTCCATTGAGACCAAGAGGTGGATGACTATCTCTGATGTAGGCTGGAGATGTCTACAGTTATATGATTTGAATAATGCAAATTCAGTTAAAACAGATACTGACAACTGGATACTTCTTAATTGGGGAATTATGTTTTGTTTGTTGTTTTTGTATAAGAAAATATATAAACAAAAAAAAATCATATTTGGCCAGGACAAGCTTCCATTAAACCTGTCAGATTGTCCCCCAGAAAGCCATTAGATATGGTGAAAATGCAGCAATGGCCATTTTCAAAAGCCTGTGTCTTGGAGAGCTCCTTGGGGATCTTCTGTAGAATCAGAAAAGCTACTTCCATGCTTAATAACCACCTACAAGTTTTGGTCTTTAGACCAAGGAAAGTATTTATCACATTTAGATAAAGCACCATTGAAGATGTTTTATTTGTTTCTGATCTACTTCTTAGTCAAGGAGCAGGTATCAGAGTAAGTTCACTTGCTCACTTCTTTGATCAAATGTTTTTATTTTCAGTGGTCAGTGCTACTAGCCAAAACAAAATCATGAAGTCACGAAATCATGAAAACAAAGTCATGAAAATACCTATATTTCCTTTTTTTTTCTTTCTTTTCTTGTCAAATATCAGTTTAATTTATAAGTACTAAACACTTGCTTTTTATTTTTGTTTCAGAACCTTATTCATTGCATGTATGGAGCAATATGCAGTTTTCTCAGAGGAATTCTGTCATTCTACTAATAGGAAATTGAAACAATTGAGGTATTTTCCAGCCCCATAGCTACACAAATGAATGCGTATATGACCTTTGTTAAATGTATTCCTTTAATTATGTAGTATGCAGCTTTCCTGTCTTTTTTCATTGATACAGTGAGACCACTTATTCATACAACTAGTTTTTAGAGAGTGAATGAGGCTATTCATGTAAACAATGGCTCAGCAGCATAAAAATGCATCAAACCAATGCTATTATATTTCAAAAGAATGCAAGCCAATTTCAAGGATTTTCTATTTGGTTTTTCAAAACTCTTGTGCACCATAAAATGTGTCACTGTTACGTTACCACAAGCGATGTATCCTCTCAGTGTCCCGTTCTTTTATGAATTTTTCATTTCCTTTATTTTGTGAAACTTTTATTGGAATGAAAAGATGTCAAAATGTTCAGCTATTTTCTGGATCAGTGAACTACAATGTATACAATTTGATATAGGATTCAAATGTCTGTGTCTTTTCTGAAAACTATTACATTGACCAGTATGGGAGATTTTTGATTTGTAAAAATTAGTAAGAGTAGAAGAAATGTGAGGTGATGACACTTTTTTTTTTTTTCCTTCTCTTGGTTCATAAAGGCAATTAAGTAAGCTGCCCCATTTAACAGTTTGGTTTGGGTCAGAACTGGGAAGCACAGCGGAAAGCAAACACTAAATGGAATAATTAACATCTGACCAAGGTTCAGATCTGAGCAATTAAATAGATATGTAACTTAACATGATCCTTATGCTTCTGTCCTTCTCCCATTACTTTGAAGCTACTTGGTTAGGTCATTATTTCCTGGCAACCTGAAAAAAGGCTTAATAAAGAAATTAGATCTATGAAGTGTTTTAACAAGAATTTCTCAAACACAAAGAGGTACTAATGAACCTCAGAATACATGTTGCGTATGAAGATATTCAGAAGAGATATTCAAAAGGTACTGAGACACAATTCTGTGTAACATGTAACCCTGCTTGAGGGGAAGCGAAGAGGACTAGGTCTCCACAGGCCCCTTCAATCTCTCTGTGATACTTCAGGATTAAATTATCACAAACTGCCCATGGTTATATTGGAGAAGAAATAAGCAGGATCGGCAAAGCTTTCCAGCTAGATCAGCAAAATTACTTCTGTTTACGGAAATACATAAAATAACAGGTACAACAGGTAAAAATAGCAGGAAATCTGGAAGATTTCAGGACTCTGTTAATAGGAGAGTGAGCTGAACAACACATGACAGCAGGCTCTTCCACTTAGAAAAAGTATATGAAGCAATGTTGATAGGAAGATGGGAGATAAAATATGACTTGTATATGGCAGTTATTTGTTTTGATCCTATGATGGTGAAAGACACCTGCTAGTATAACATAGACCTTGATTAAAACTGGGCCATAGAGAAGACATCACTACACACTGCTTTTGGCGATTTCACCTGATATCAGAAACAACCTGTCTTCATGCTGTCTGTAAAGGACTGCTATTTCCATCCCCAGTTAATAGAAATGATGAGATAGTCTCAAAGCATATGAAAATCTTTTGATTAGCATGAATAAGTTTGAGAGTGGGCATCATAGTGGACATCACGATTACCGTGTATTCTTGAAATAGGAATCATCCAGCAGAAATCAGAAAGAGAAGCTCGCCCAGTAAAATTCCACAGCTTGGGTTGATGCCAAGTCAGCCCTCACACTCATAATAGTCTTTTAAAATATATGAATCCATGACAATTGCATTACTTCGCCAAACAGAATTGTTTTGGTTGTGGCCATGACCTCCTCAGAAGTCTTTTTATCTGCACATGCCACAGGCACAACATATGATGAGATGAATCAGAATGCAAAACAAACAAAAATACTATTTTTTTTTAAAGAATAAAGCTACCATTAAGAAATGAGCATGTACTTTCTGCAGAGCCATGAGTCATTTTAGAAGTTTTAAAGAGAGTGAAAGAAGTATGAAATAAAGAAACAAGAAAGGAAAAAAAAATCTGTTTTCTTGCAATAGGTAAGGCAGAGTGTACATAGAAAAAAGACACTAATAATATACAGAAAATATATTGTTTATCAGCAGTATGATGAACATGAACTAAAACATCATACTGATCTTTTAGAAGAATGTGGATGGCAACTAGAGGTGTTATTGGTTCAGTATAGAATTTGACAAATATTGTCCTTTTCTGAGCTCCATGAACATATCATGAGTCATCTGTATTATATGTAGGCATAAACAACATTTGACAAAGTACAAGCTACGAGTCTAACAAAACCATGTAAAACATGCCTCATAAAGCTCAAACACGGAGTTTTAGCTAGTTTCCTAAAAGCAAGAAAAACATATTAAGAAATTTATAAAAATAAAGAAAAAAATGCAATTGGGAATTTATAATAATTTTTACAACAGTCAGATACATAGAAACTACATGGAAGTAAACCAGATCAAAAGACTGTCTAATTTAAAAGCTTATTTTCAACCATGGTGAGAAGCTGATGGATGCTTAGGAAATTAATATAAGAGAAATAATAATAGCTGATCCTTTCCATGGTACACTTTTATATGTTTCAGAAGTCAGTGGCTTAAAGCATTCTTGTGAAATGTAAGTTTTAATATCCACAAATTGATTTACTATTGTTCTTATTTTGCACAGCGTCTTATGTCAATGAATTCCAAAATAAAATTATATTCCTTAAGAAGTGTAGAGCTTAATTTGTTTTCTCTTGCTTCTTTTTTTTTTCCAAATCTTATGAGTAATAAATTCCAGAGCAAAGAGAAAATCTACTTAATCTGTTCTGAGTCACATTATTCATCGTTTTCTTGACCTCAGCTGTGATCCTACCACATGCCTTTCACTCATCTTTTTCCTAAGGTGAAGAATCCTTTTAACTTACATCATAGAAGCTATTCCATTCTTCACATCCTTCTTTCTATTATTCTCTGTACTCATTTATTCATACATTTTTTTCTTGTTCCAGTCTATGACTAGAAGCATATGTGGAATTCAAAATTCATTCAAGGAAGTATACAATAAAATCATCATGTTCTTTATTTAGTCTTTCTCCTTCCTAATAATAGTCCAATAATCTATGTATCTTCCGACCAAAGATAGAGAGCTGCTGGAGCAAAGGGCCATGTAGATGATTAAGGAGCTGGAATATCTATTCTATAAGCAGAGACTGAGAGCTGGGACTGTTCATCCTGGAGAAGAGCAGGCTCAAGGAGATCTACTCAGTGTACATAAATAATGATGGGAAAGACTCAAGACAATGGGGCTAGACTTCTCAGTGGTGGCCAGTGACGGGATGAGGCACACAATAAATTCACTTGAGACAAGAAAAGATTTATTTACAGTGAATGTGACAGAGCGCTAGAATAGCTCAGGAATGCTGTGGAGTCTCCTTCCTTGGAGATATTAAAAGCAGACTGACTATAGCCCTGATTACCTTTCTGTAACTGGTTCTGCTTGTATGGGGAGGTTGGACTGGATGATCTCTGGAGGTCCCTTCCAACCTTAACCATTCTGGGATTCTGATTCTGAGATTCATAAAAAATGAAGAAGGACACAGTAGGTGTGATAGAACCTGATAATGAAGGTAAATCCAATATCTATGATTGAGGAGGTGTTCAGTATATGAGAAGAAAAGGAAAAAAAATCTATTATCAACTTAATGGATAACACTGTGATTGATTAGGTAGAAAAGATAGCATTTTTCAATGAATATTTTTGTTCCCTATTTGGAGAAAAAAAACCCCAAAAAGTCAAGATGATATGCTACAAACAATGCAATGGTTTCCACTCCATTAATAATCAAGGGAGATGTTAAATATCTATTAGGAATACATATTTTTTAACCTACAAGTTTGGATAACAATTCACATCTGAATTTTACACCAAGGAGTACATTTTTATTTAGTTTCCTGAGACATAAATAAGCCTCTAAAGATATTTTGAAAATACTTTGGAGCTGGAGTCCTTCTCAGTTTAATGGAGATACATGCCTAATATTTAGAAAAATCCTTGGAGCATCTATCCATATTTTTACACACCTAAATACTTTATAATTCTGATTAAAAATCTTTTACAACTAATAATTACACCATTAGCTCATCCCTTCTGGTGGCTAAATTGAACACCTGCCTTTAATTATGATGACTTGGAAAAGAGAAGCAGACTGAAGATTACAGGATTGTGGAATCGGAAATGCAGTGTTACATGAGTACATTTTGTTTAAATAAAACCATCTTATCAGACAAGTGCCCAATTATCATTTGTATTAGAAAATATTTAATTTTGCTCTTATTTGCTTTCAGCAAACATTAATTTTGGTTCATGTAATGGGGAAAAGCAATGATCCTGAAAGCAGAAATCGCTCTTGTAGATGATTTAGAAGCTTTCAGGGAATAAGAATTGCTTTTCTTCTGATTGAAATGATTTCTGTTTTTTGATTATGTTTGTAGACTATGAGCAAAAGCTTACGAGCATCAACCTATGTCAATCTGTGGGCAAGGTACCTAAGAACTGTATTGCAGAACAGAAATGGATTATAACAAAGCAAAGTAACTTCATGATCCCAGGCGTTGTAATGGAAATTTGAGTAAAAAGTACTCTGAATGTTTGTGCATGTCTAATCAGAATTTTCCTTTTTTTTTTTTTTTTTAATTTTTTTTAGCTTGTGTTCACTGCCTCTGAGAAGAATCTGGTGCTACAGAGAGCCATTACGTATCTGAAGACAAAAATTAGTTTTCCCCTTTGACATTCTCATTTTGAGGCTGATTAAACCCAGATCCCTCATCTGCCCCTTTTAATTCTTATACCCTTTTGCTTTTGTGTGTGTATTGGTCTGGCTTTTTGTTGATTTAGGCGATCGCTTGTCATGATAGCTTCTTTAACCATTGGACTCCCAGTAGTGAGAGCGAATAAGTTAATTGCTATGAAAATCTAAGAGAACAAGGTGACTAAGGTCAGAAAAATATTTTTTGACTTTCTTTTTGAGGTTAAAAACATCTGAATTTTGCCTCAGATTGTGTATCCCAGCCTTGACATACTATATATGTCTTTAGGTTTGTGAACACCCTTACAATGGTCATCTTTGCTTTGGTCTCAGCTGTTCCTTAATTTCTCCATCTTTCTCTCTATTCAGCCATGAAGTTCTCATTTTATTGTTCAATTCTTTGATTTCTACTACTATGAACTCTATTCCCTCCAATTCCACTTCCCTCTGCTGGACAGTGTGGAATTCTGAGCTGAGAGATTATAAATACAGAAGAAATATTTATTCCAGGAGTTTTATCTGTTTCAATAGACAATTGAGATAATCTATTTCAAGATACATATGCTCCCTCCACTGCTATGAAAATGAAGAACAGTTTAATGATATTAGTGATATTAGAAACAAAGATATATTTTGATAAATCACATGATCTAAAGAATAAATATAAAGCACACCCAGACATTGCTTCCATCATATCAAATCTTCAGAACCAAATGAGCACCCTGAACCCAGATCTGAATTTCACCATCGTTCCCTGACTTCTAAAGTAATTATAGTAAAGCCTAGAGTTTTAACATCTTTAATTACAAATGGTTCAAAATCAATCATATCAATGACATCTCATAGACATTTTTAGATAATAAACTAGATTTTGACTTGCATTTTTATGCTTTAGCTTATAGCGACTGCTCTAAAGCTAGCCTTGTGCAGATACCCCTCATCACTGGAGATTCCTTAGATGGTAAAGAATGACTGAAAAGATTATTATATTAGTCAGAGTCCCAGGAGAGGGATGATGATTGTCCTTAAACCAGAGAAATTCCAGCTGTCAGCATGAGGACGTTATTCGCAACAGGTACACAGTAGACAGCTGTTACAATCCAAATTTACTTCTGAGTTGCATATTTAATATGTTTACGATGCAAATACAGTTTTAGCCCATTATCTTTATGCAATCTCATCTTTCTGTGATAAGCCAGAGAAATGCCACCTGAGCCCATGGAAATAAACAAGCAAAAGTATACAAAAAGGGTTTGGAAGAATGTGGCAAGAGAAGTATTTGTGTAGTGAGATCTCTCTCTTCTGGAAAGTCAATTTGTAGTGCTAAATTCCTTGGTTTCTTGGGGCTTGCACTGTATATTCATGGTCAAAGCCACATACAATAAATAAACTTTTGTTTATGTGTTTGCCTTCAATGAGGTCATCTAGAAATCAGGCAAATTACAGTTAGGGATGTGAATGGAAAGTAACTCATGTAGAGCTGTATGACCTGCAAAAGGTGAAGGGAAATGCAATGATGAACAAGGAGTGAACATGATGGGAAGTTTCAGCAGAAGGGCCCACAAGGAAATGTAGAGGAACTTGACACACACTGGAAATCACTGAGTATAAAATATCATTCCTCCTCCAAATCAAATCCACAGTATAATAGAAAAGAAATTCCAATAATTACTTCTAATTACAAAGAAGTATAAATCAGTATAGTTTTCTATTTCTAAATCTGAACTCTAACAAAAAGAATAATTAGGATCTACCCTAACAACTCAGATGCAACCTACCTGAAATATTGCATTGATTTTGATGGTATCATATAACCTGGTGGAAATTAATGTTCTGTAAGAAGCTTA
The DNA here is from genome assembly GCA_013389825.1 of Crypturellus undulatus. Taxonomy (NCBI): domain Eukaryota; kingdom Metazoa; phylum Chordata; class Aves; order Tinamiformes; family Tinamidae; genus Crypturellus; species Crypturellus undulatus. The sequence continues at coordinate 216,472 of VWPW01006109.1, forward strand.
GAGAAACTAAGAAATGGAAAACAATTTTCAAAATGACCTTATAGTCTCCCAACGGATAAAAACTTTCCCTCCAATGTTTTCTCAAAGGATGCTAAGGTCTGGAATCAGCGATACACCAATACACTTAAAAACAGCTTCTATTTCTTTTTTCTTTTTCTTTTTCTTTTTCTTTTTCTTTTTCTTTTTCTTTTTCTTTTTCTTTTTCTTTTTCTTTTTCTTTNTTTTTTTTTTTTCCTTTTTTTTTTTTTTTTTTTTTTTGCATCTTAATGATGGCTTTCAGCTTGACTTGCATACTTTGCTGAATTAAAAAGAAAACTAAAGGAGGACTTGAGACTCTACAAAGTTTTAACAGGGTCAATGTGCCATGCAGTATCATGGAGAACATATTAAGATGTCAAATAAGATCTGCAGAAGAGGAAAAAATGCTGAATATGGAAAAAGATAGAACATTAAAAATAAAAGTCACGTTATTTGACAGTGTTTAAAATGCTATATTAATGCACTAGGAAATATATTATTCTATCTGAAGAAGTAATGATATAATATTAAATCTTTTCTTTCCTTCAGATGCAATGATATATAATTAAATGTAGTGATATACATCTTGTTATAGAAAACACTTAAATCATATATATTTATATTAATTGAATAGGAGCTATTTTACTCTGGAATTTACTCTGAGGACTGAATACTAATAAAAGAGAAAAATATTAGAGGATGGATTTGTATGCATTAGAGAGGTAGAAACAGTCAGAGAAAAGACCATCAGAAAAGCATTCCAGAAGGCAGAAAGTAAAGGAAGTCCTGGGAGAAAACCAGAGAAAGAGAGAGATGGCTGTAGAAAGACATGAGTACAAGACAAGGAAAATAACCTCTGAGTTTTGGATCTTTGGGATGAGAGCAGCCTAAATTACATCAAGAAAGGCATAATTCACCCCTAATGTTAAAACCACCTTGTCCTTACAGACATAGTCCAAAACTGTGCTTTAACACTCGTCTCAGCTCTGAACGTGACCATTGATAGGACTAGAGGAAACGGCCACAAGCTGAAGCCCCAAAGTTCCACAGGAACTTAAGGAAAAGATTCTTAACAGTGAGGGTGACAGAGCACTGGAATAGGCTGCCCAGAGAGCTTGTGGAGTTTCCTCTGGAGATCTTCAACCCCTGCTTGGATGCAGTCCTGTGCCACATGATCTAGGTGACCCTGTATGTGCAGGGGAGTTGGACTAGATGATCTCTAAAGGTCCCTTCCAACCTTAACGATCTATGAATCTATGAATACCAGCTCAACACTTCAAGGGGGAAAGTATTAAAGATTACATAGTGTGATAGGAAAGAAGTAGGAAGTTAAATTTGGAGGTACAAGGAAAACTGAGGCCAGGGTCCACTCTTGTTCTTGGAGGACCTTCCAAAAAAAACAAACAAAAAAAACAAAAACAAAACAAAACACTTCACTATTGAGGATATCGTAGCTATTAATTGGGCTATTAAACGACCGACATTCTTTTCCTCCTTGCTTTAAGTGCACAGCGAACAAACATTTTGGACTGTGAGATGTTTTAGGGGAAGATTGTAGAGGTTTCTGTGAGTTGAAGTAAAAAGGACTGATGTAGTGTGAAACTGGAGTTGTAAGTAAGTGATTAGCACAATGAAAAGGTTCTGCCCTATAACTCTTAAATGACCTTCAGCTGTGATATGTAAATGTGTGGTAAAGCAGATCAAAGAGAATTTCTATGGCTAAGATGGAAATTCTGCTTCACACAGGACATATAAATTATTCAACCATTGCTTATATTGCTACTTATCACTCAGCTATCCAGGCAGGCTTCCCCCACAAGGTTTGTTTTCTGTTTCTTTTGAAAGTATCTCTTTCTATCTGTTGTTCCTACAGACTTAGGAGAGAAGAGCTGTGCCATGATTTCCAATATGACATGTCCATTCCACATGGTAAGGTCTTTCTAATCTGCCACTGAAGTTTAATATTGTCTCGACTGCAGGGAATAACTTTGATTTTGGTTATTTTAAAGAAGAAAATTTCCTTCCTCTCCTCTCCATCTGTGTGAAGCATAACAAGGCATGTAAATGTATACCTAATTTGATACACCTAAGTACTGATGCTGACTTCATTTGCCTTGTTTTTATCCTGGTGACAAGGACATCAGAGTTCCCCTTTCATCCCTTTGAAATAATTTTGTGGATTTGTTTTTTCTTGAAGATGGGTCAGATGATAGATATACACCAGTACAGCTGCTCAGCAAGCTTCAGGAGCCCGGCAGGGTGGGTATGTACATTGAATCATGGAAATACTAGCCTGAAGGTTACGTGAAAAAGCACTCAGAAGCCAATCTGTGGTGTGTGACCCTAGAATGGCTCCATCACAAGCCATTTATCTTCCCACATAAGAAAAGATAAGCACCTCCTGCTTAAAATGCCATTCTCCAGAACAAATTCTTGGCAAGTTAGATGTGGGAAGATAAATCACTTGATGAAAACATATGAAAGCAGTGGAACCTGTGTGTGGAGCTATATTCAAATTTCATTAAAGTGAGCAACAAAATGCCATCTTTAGTATGATCTGAACTGAATATACTATTTTTAAGCAAGCTGTGAAGAGTATCTAACATTAAAGTGCATTTTAATATTAAAAACACCTTCTCTTCTAGGATGATTTTAATTTTACATAGGAATTTTCTCAGTAAGAGCGTTTGTTCAGTTAAACACCATGCCCTCTCCTTTACTTTTATCTTTTACTTTACTTTTAATAACATAATAATAATCAGGCAACAAGTAGGCAGATAAACCTATTAGTAAACCAAACTACACAAAAAAATGGTGCCTTCTTTGGCCTGTACTTTTCTTCATATTTTCTACTACTGTGTATAAACCACAGTACATCTATGTAATACAAGTCAATATTGTAAAGATGTTTCCATAAACTTTCATTCTCCATACAAAATGTATTCATGCTATTATTTCTTGCCCTTGTGGGTGTATATTAGTATAATCCTAAAGGAAAAAGAATTTTTGGCTCACTCAGTTTTCCTGATTAAAAGGAAAATAGTGATAATAGTAAAATAAAAGGATTCCTACAGACATTTACTGTACTGACCAATTAATAATGGAACAATTATCAAATGATTTATATAATTACTCATAAGTATATGTAGACATAGTGAGGATAACATGCACAAATAAAATACATTTGAAGAAACAATAAATAAGGGAAATTTCACTCTACTTGGTGACATCCTTACACTTCTATTCAAATTCAGAAGCACAGTTTGCAGCCACCAAAGATATTGAATATACGTGTATTTGTATTGGAAGGAGTCTCTGTTGTATTTGTGGTGAACGAAAACTAAGAGCGAGAGACCAAGACACCTGTTCGACAGAAGGTTCTACTGTCTCTACATGCCTCTCAGCCCTCTGCTTTATTCCTCTTTATTCCTTTATATCTAGTCTCAATTCTTCTTTTGGGAAGAAAAAGAAAAGTGTAGTAAGAAACCTCTTCTGGTTTAATCTAACTAAATATAACAGCAACACTGAAGGAGGCATGCATTTGTTTCAAAGTGTCTTGGCTTTTTTGCAATGTCTTAGCTCCCTACATAATTTTCTATTTTTTTCTGAAAAATCAATTAAAGGCTTAGCAATTGGCAATGAACAATTTACCATGAGTATTTCTGGACCTAGACCCTTTAAAATAGAATAAATGGGAGTGAAGAACAAAATTAACAGATGATTGTTGATGCTGCACCCTAGTATCTGATTATAACTCTTCTGATGTTAGTTCCATCACTGCAGGTCTACTGATATGATTAAAGTTGCTTGTGCTTTGACTAGGAAATATAAGAAAGTCAGGGATCCGATTTTTTTTCTTCTTTTTTTTTTTTCTCGTTAAAGACTACAGAGATAATCCAGGATTTGTGGAGGTTTTTGGACTTCTAGGCAGTAGCTGCTGATGGATGAAATGTTTTATGTATTGGAAAGGGAAGAGAAACACACAAAACAGCAATGTATTTTTGCACAGTCTCTTGAGCAGAAAGCATAGATGTCTGGTTATTCCCCTTTTGCTTTCAACTTTCCAACTCAAGTTTAAAGATGTTACAGAAAGATTAAGCTTTATAATTGTCTGTTTCAGATGCTATAGATGTAAATGTATTTCATTAAAGGAGAGATCTTTAAATAGAAAAAAGTAATTGTGAAATCTCAGTTCATAGACATCAATGGATGCTTTCCCATTGCTTTTCAGCAGAAATAGCTTTTCACCAAGACATTTCATTTAAAAATCAAGTCAAAACCCCTTTCTTTTTTAGTATCATCTCTATGTGAAAAAAAAAGTCACTGAAGCTCATCGAACAAAGAAATATTAAACTTCCAAATGAATGTTATTCAACTATATAGCTGTTCCAGTAAAATAGAAAGATGGTTTTGGAACTATTATTAGCTGTAGCCTCTAGATGGTGCTACTACAAACTCTAGTTATACATGTTAAGTGAACATCTAGAGAATTAGATGCAGGAAAAATGATTCATTAGCTGTGGTGACATTCATATCACTATTTGCCTTATTCTTTATCTGAAAACCTCTGATCATTTTTTTCAATGTTTAACTAGTGTGCAGAAGTCATATCCACAAAAACAGCATTAAAGAGATTAAAATAGCATTAAACTTACAAACCAGAATGAAAGACAGTGAAAATATATGCATCAACTTAGAAACCCCTTCTAATATTATGTGCTGCATACATACAAGACAAAACTGACAAAGTTGGTTTTATATTGCCTTTATGAATATGACTGACCTCATCTAGTTTTAGGAGTGGGATTCAGCTCCATATTCAGACACCAGATCTTACATATCCCAGTGTGAACTATGTGCACTTGGCTTTTAGATAGGGCTTCAGAAGAATAAAGATCTCCTGCATTTTACCCGGGACCCACATGAGGATGTCTCAGCTGTCTCAATTTATCTCAGATGGTACAGGAATTGTGTATAGTCTGCTAAATCCTAAACCTGAAAATAGATTGAATTAATTCCACATGTAATTTGAAAGAAGTCAGGAAATCAGTAACCAGTGTTAGGCAGGTAAGCTAGGAAATCCATGGCAGAAGATAGCAAAAATATACTCGTGCTTATCCTAAGAACAAAATATTGTTCTCTATAGAATAATGCATGAAAGGACCCCGTCAGCACCACATAAATTTAAAGACAAATCAGAAATTACTGAAAGTTCTGTGGCTGGCCATGAATAAAATTCAAGGAAGGTGTGTATTTGTATATCCCAGGAACAAATTTTCTCTCTTAAAAGTGCTATATGCAAAGAATAGTGAGCTGAACACCTCGAATGTTATACTGCAGAGTTAGAAAAGTAGCAAGAGTGATGGCAAGTGTTTGCTTGTGCCTACTCTGGAAAAAGTGCTAGCCCGTGTTGTCTTTGGACCACATATCCACTCAAAGCAAATCCAACTGAAAAAACATTGAGTTGTATGTTATTCAGCTGCACTCAGTAAACACAAAGCAAATTGAAAATATCCTTCTTCCCCAATGAAAGTGTTTTTATAGCCTTTTTGCTTAGATATCCCAACACAAGGTGTTGGGAAAAAAAAAAAAGAAAAAAGTCTACTGAATTTACAGCAACATATGGTTTCAGATCCATCATCCACAGAATCTTTATTGTATATCATTGTATCAGAACACCAGAGGCCGCAAGTCATGGTTGTCATCAGTGTCTTAGAAAAACTGTCAGGTCCTCCAGTGACATTTTGACACTTTGGAATTTTTGTTCTGATCTGTGAGCGTGTAGGTGAATGAGCAGCTCATGTGTAAGTCATGAGACAAGGCTGTATAGCTCAGGGTAAAGGACAGCAGCGATAACAGAGGCAAACTTCCTCCCTCCAACCTCAAAATACATAAGGCAGCCTGAGGCTGAATAGGTAACCTATTTGCAATACAAAAATATATCAGTATGTACCACCATTACCTAGATAACTCTATTCCCCATATAATTGAGAAGAGGAAAATAACAGCTTCATATCCTAACGTGTGTATCCCAACATACAGTTAAAATCGAAAAGCATAAGGTTTTTGTTTGTCTGTTTGTTTTTTGCTGGCAATCATAATACAAGGAAAAGAAACACCATCAAACAAAAGAAAATTCGGAGAGCAGATCTGAGAGATCTGAACCTATTATGGGTGACAACAAATGCAAAAGGCATCAAATGTCAATAGAGGGCATGTGACTAAGAAATCATGTGGACATTCTATTTTTTATAGTTTGAGATAGAATACACCTTTATAGGCCATCTCTAAAATATTTGCAGTGAACATATAATGCAGTGAACATACTCATCTGAAAAGATGTTAAAAAATGTACTTAAGTTCTGTGACTTTTTTTTTGTATATCCTGATGGAATATCCGTAACTTTGGACATTTTTTCTTTAATTTACCATGACAAACCTGCAGTCCCACTCAGAATATGAAAGTGGAAGGCACCAGGTGATGTAAGTGAAAGTGACAAGGACACGCCAAACTCAAAGCAATGACAAGCTATTGCATATAGCACCCCAACAAACATTTTTCAAAAGGCCGTATTGTGTCCAGTTCCTTCTCTCAAGGCCATTATAAAGTTATGCCAAGGAAGGTCAGTACAATCACATTCTACCTGAGCAAAGGACAAAGTATCGCAAATGCAGCATGATGGGTAACATGGTCAGCATTACTACACAATAGAATAATTTTTATTTGCAGGGAGATGATTATTTAGAACAAGCTTCCAGGAAGCCCAATAAATCCAGTCCATTGTGCACTCTCAGCATCGTTGTGCAGGTCAATTTTTTAATGGATCAGAAGTGTTCTCAGAGAATTGTTTTTGTACTAATCTATTGTGTGAGTAGGATGTAAAATATACATGTATATATACCAAGTCTGTGGTGGTATGTCAACTTTACAGCTATGCTGAAGGACAGCTCCCTACCAAGAGGAAACAGAAGATTTCCTGGCTGCGATTCCTGGCTGTATCACTGAGTGCAGGCGGCTCCACGTGCCAGAGCCAGAGCCATCAGCCAGATCATCTGTGTTGCGCAGAATAGCTGTTTTTGATAAAGTTCAACATTTCCAGCATGCATCCACAAAAGCTTGCTATTATTATGAGACAAGAGCACACTCACAAGTTAAAAAACTCAGCACAGCTCCTGGTTAATCCATATGAATGCAGGGATGCAGATAATTTTCCATCTATAAGATGGAAAGAATGGAAAGAGGCAAAGCAAAGTATAGTATGCGGTCAACTGTCCTAAAATCCCTTGTTCACAATATTCTGGACAGAATTCTGGGTCAGAAATTATCTCACAAGTGCAATCCTGAAGTGGAAACACAGAAGATCAACACACAAGCGTTTATGACATGAAATCAAATCATCACACCTGGAGTTTGTGGAGTACAAAGGAAAAGGCATTAGGATCTAACATGATGGAGTCAGACTTTTAAATACAGATATCCTAGTTGCACATTATACACTGTAAGTTTATAGGATCAGAATAAATGAATAAGTGGATATTGTTTTTAAACATATTTAGATATGCAGTTTTCTTCAGGTATATATAAGTTAAGGGCTCCATACCTCAGAACATAGCTTTCTCTTCTATCCCCGGATATAGTTTGCAGATGATACGAAGCTGGGAGGAGTAGCGGATACTCCAGAGGGCTGTGCTGCCATCCAGAAGGACCTGGACAGACTAGACAACTGGGCAGTCAAAAACCTCATGAAATTCAACAAGGCCAAGTGCACGGTCCTGCACCTGGGGAGAAATAACCCCAGATACCAGTACAGGCCTGGGACCGACCTGCTGGAGAGCAGCTCTGCAGAGAAGGACCTGGGCATTGTGGTGGACGACAAGTTGACCATGAGGCAGCAGTGTACCCTCGTGGCCTCGTGGCCAAGAAGGCCAATGGCATCCTGGGATGCATTAAGAGGAGCATCTCCAGCAGGTCGAGGGAGGTGATCCTGCCCCTCTACTCAGCCCTGGTGAGGTCACATCTGGAGCACTGTGTCCAGTTCTGGGCCCCACAGTACAAGAGGGATGTGGAGCTGCTGGAGAGAGTCCAGCGCAGGGCGACTAGGATGATCAGGGGCCTGGAACATCTGCCCTATGAGGAGAGGCTGAGGGAGCTGGGCCTGTTCAGCCTGGAGAACAGAAGGCTGAGAGGGGCCCAGATCAATGTCTATAAGTACCCAGGGGGAGGCAATGAGGAGGATGGGGCGGGCCTCTTTTCATTGTTGGTCACTGACAGAACCAGAGAAAATGGCCACAAATTGAAGCATAAAAAGTTCCACGGGAACTTAAGGAAGAATTTCTTGACGGTGAGGGTGACAGAGCACTGGAACAGGCTGCCCAGAGAGGTTGTGGAGTCTCCTTCTCTGGAGATCTTCAAGACTCGCCTGGATGCAGCCCTGTGCCACGTGCTCTAGGTGGCCCTGCGTGTGCAGGGGGGTTGGACTAGATGACCTCTACAGATCCCTTCCAACCTTAGGCATTCTATGACTCTATGATGTTGCATTTATCCTCTTCTACTTGTTGGAGGATATCTACTATCACTACTCTTCCTTCTCTTGTTCCCTCTCTGATGAGAGCATAAAAGGCCACTGAAACAGGAATCTTAAAGCTCAGATAGGTATATGGGAGTTAGAAGGAAAGAATAACTCCTAGATCATATGTTACATGCTCCGGTCCTTTAATCATCTTAGTCGCTTTGTGCTGGACGAGGGTCTCTAGAAGCTCAATCTCCTTGAACTGAGGAGCCAAGAGCTGCACAAAATACTCCAGGTAAATGGAATGGTACAGTGAGTAGAACAACTAATAATAATACAAAAATCAAATATGAGCAATTGGAATATTTAGATATTACATTAAAAGGATGTATCTATTTCATGCACATAATTAAACCTGGTTTAAATGTTCCTGTACAAATAGACAGCACTGGAAGATCTCCTAGGTAGATTATCAGCAGAGGAGGGCGGCCCATGTTGCTGTTAATCTTCAGTAAATGTGCTAAATAAACAAGTGGCAACTGTTTAATATGTAATACATTTCTTTTTGCTGTCTTTTAAAATCAACTTGAATGCTTATTAGGGAGCCTAAACTGAGATGTGTTAAGAGTGGCACATTTTGAGGTGATAACACAACCATTAGCACGTGTCACTGCTACAAATCTGCTTGTTAAGTGACATTATAGCTCTGGAAGTACTTGTAACCATAACGACAATAATCCATTAATAGCTTGCTTCCTTGGGGAAGAAAGGAGGGACACAGACTATGTCTTGTTAGCATTATATTTTTGTTTTTGTTTTGTTTTGTCTTTTTTTTTTCTGTTTTCTACAACATGCCAGGTTTACGTATTTCAGGAAGTATAGTATCTTTTTATTCCAACAAATACCTGCTGAATTATAGAGATGCTAACAATTTAATAAAAACAATCATACTTCATTTTCCATGCCAACAGTCTCACAGAGTGCCTAACCTCTATGAAGGGTGTGAGCTTCTAAAACAATAGTGGAGGAGACATTGGGCAGCCAGCTCCCTAACCAATAGCCCTGATTACTGAATTTGCATCTGAAATCAATGCATTTCAGTTGGGATTTTTTTTGGTATAACTCCAAGAAGCTGTAAAAAAATACATACTTCCAAAAATTCTTAATGTTCAGTTCCCAAACCAATATATTTAATAATATACTTTAAGGATTTCTTCTGGTGTGACCACCAGCCAAGACTCCTTTTTGTTCTTAGGTACCATGATAGCATAAAAATAATCAATCAGTCAATCAAAAAATCCTATAATAAATTAAATGTAGAATAGAATAGAATACATAATAAATTAAACATTCATTGTTAAGATTTCAGGATCCTGTGAACATTAATTATGGTAGGTCTTAACTACTTGGATCAGCCTCAGCCAGGGTCTCCATCCACACCCTCTGTCCAGGAGCCACATGTAGATTAAATCCCAGGTTCTCAGGCATTGTTTGAGCTATGTTGTAGGTATATCTGGATTCAGCTCAGTTCAAGCCTTATTTCTCAGCTGGATTTTAGACTATACTGTAGGTAGCTTATCTCTAGTCTTATCTCAGGCCCCATCTCTTAGATGTACCTCTGTTGCAGCCCAATCTCCTACTGTTCTGGACTCATTTTAGATGGATTGTGAATATATAAAGTGTATCTATCTGTTAAAAAAAAAAAAAAAAAAAGACTACTGAGCATCAATCTCTTATTTCCCTCCCTAAATTTCCTGAGCAGCATGAGAATGTGGAAAAAACAACAACAAAATCTGGAGAAAATGAGAAGAAACACCGTGAAATTATTAGTTGTGTCTAAACAGTTTTACGCAATATTCTGAAAAAAAAGGTATAACCCTCCTCTCCCACTATTTTTATTTCTTCTTACAGATTGCACAACTAAAGTCTAAGTTTTCTGGTATGTTAACTACATTCCAAAGATTTTTTTTTTATTATTTTCTAAGGACTCTTTGCATCGTATGAGAGGAACAAATTTGCATAGAGGATATAAGTGTGGGATGAACACAAAGGATAACACCCCAAGTAGAATAGGAAAGTGAAGATCGCAGAGGAAAGTGAAGACTAAAATCCAGTTGTTTGATTCTTCAATGTCTTCAAGTCCATAACAACCGCCGTATTTTAATTTTGGAACTCATACAGCTTCTCCTAGTCTTCTGGTGCATTAATTATAATTTTTGAATTAGTTGTACGGGTTCACTATAAAATCCTTGCAAATTTTCTGCAAAATTATCACGTCTCAAGCAACAATGGCTTGATGCCTTCCTTAGACTCTCTAAGTTTTGGACGGAAAAGGTGTAACATCAGTTTAAGTCACAGTATTGATTAAAAAAAAACATTCAGCTATTTTTAACTGTAGCTGTTTACAAGCCACTGGATAGTTCAAGCAGGCATTCTGTAACTTGTTGGGAAAAAAGCTTTATTTAAAATAAATAAATAAATAACATAATAATAATTGGTTTGTCAGACCAATACTTATCCTAACCAAATACTTATCCTAAACAAGCTGAAGCAATGCTATAAGACTCATAGTCGGGGCATCCTCATGTTTTTGTACGATTTCTTCTTAAATGATGTGATGAAAAGATCTGATTTTTTTTTTTTTTTTAGTTCGGCAAAACCCTGCAATTCTGCATTTTGAGGCACAAGAACAGAGCAGCCTTTTGAAGAGGAAAAACACACAATATCTTGACTAATATATTAATAAATACAGAGATAAAAATGTTAGCACTCCCTTCTAACCTGCTTCCCTACATGTGAGCACAGGCAGCGGCTCTATCCCAGACCATTGAGTCTGTCAGTCCATGAGGAACATTGATTCTTGAGAGAAGTTGAAGCCAGAGGAAAACAAGATGTAGGTTAAAAGTCTTCGTATAGCTCAGAGCAAGGAAATAAATAATAAACCTTCCTTTCAATTATCCTTCTTTTCCTGATGCAATGATATCCATGTTATGTCACTCTGTAACACTTATGATACAAGTGGGGGAGTTTCAATATATTTCGGGGTGAGAAATCCACACAAATACAATTAAAGGAATGGAAGAATTATCTGCATGGCTTTCTGCCTTATCTTTTTTCTTCATGTTACTGCCAGAGAAGAAGAGTGAGAAGTAAAACACTCTCAGAAACACTTTTTTTTTCTGAACATCACATATACAAATGTTTTCTCAAGCTGCCCATTGCTCCAATCAGTCTACTTATTCTTTGCATAAGCAGTCCTACATATTATGAATTAAAATCCTGTGTGATTCCAAGTAGGGATAACTCTACTATTCTCAAAGGTGTGGAGGTTTGGAAACTGCAATCAATATTTGGTTCACATGAACCCATATAGAGTCATCCCTGTCACACTCAAAATACACAACAAGTACTGCAATGTCCTGGTTGGTCTAAGAGTTGTCTTTGTGGAGCTGGCAAGTCCATAGCATCAATGCAGGGCAACTAGCATGGAAATTCCTTCTCAAAGCGCAATTTCAACCCTCTGTAGCTAAGAATACTGGACACTGCATTTTGTCTATAGGTTCATTACAGCTATTCCTGCTGCCCGCTGCTGAGGTTCTGGCCAGCGGTTTCTAACTAACTGCTTGATTTTATTGTAATTTCTGAGTCAGAAAGGTACATACACGTTCCCAGAGCAGTAAATTTTCCCCATTTTCCATATTAGTTGTCCTGACAGAGTTTGGAAGAAACAAGTTAAGGGATTCTGTACTGAGTATCACTATCCTGCAGATTTTCATAGGAACACAATGCAGTTATCTCCCTAGGTAGTCATTTCATACAGTTATGAAGTAATACACCCTAGAAATATCTTTTTCTGTCATATTTATAGCAATTATGTCAAATAGTGAATTTAAATAATTTGAGTTGATTACTGCCGGTTTGTGAAAACACACAGTTTGACATATTCACAAGTTTCAATTACTGCATGTGGAATGTAATTATGTGGAGTACAAAGCTTCAGTGGAAGCTGAGTTTGCTAACTAAACCTTGCCTGAAGCGCAATGATCTTTACATTTTTCTCCAAACTTGGAAATATCATAAACTCAGTCCATGACTGATCACCTGGTCAAGTTCACCTTTAAAAACTGAGTATACTAAGTGCAGAAGGGGAAAAAAAAAAATCATAGCAGTCTAAGGAGCCATATGTGCTCTGTGAACACAGAAATGTAACAATTCTTTAATTTTGTTTTACATTTTTCTGACTGTTGCTCAAGACCTCCCAAGTATTGGAGTACTGGAGTACTACTTTTTTTTTTTTTTTTTTTCTTTGCNCATTGCTCAAGACCTCCCGAGTACTGGAGTACTGGAGTACTGTTTTTTTTTTTTTTTTTCTTTGCCCAGGGATAGTTTCCAGTATAATTGCATTTGTTTCAAAATAGGCCTTTATAACCCAAAACACAATAATGCTAATTTATCAGTTGATTCATTAAGGGTTTTGCACGGATCATTTACTCAAAAAGCATCTCGGCGCTTTTAGTGGCCTACAGTTCCTAAAGAATAGAGGTCTGAAATGACCATCTGGTCATCAAGTCCAGTCCCTTGTGATGGCAGGGAACCATACAGCAAATGTGATTTCCTCCACATATAGACCCAAACACCACTCAGACCACAGCATCCTAGAAATTACAGCTATTAAGTCCTATAGAAAAGGAGCTAGAGGGCTATGAATAAGGTAGGGAATAGAAGTCAGCATTTTGCTGTGCAAAAGTTTTCCCCCTCTTTTCATTTTGAGGCACTTTCTTTCCTCTATCACAAAAGCTATCATAAACAGTTGTATTTGAGCTTCACAGATCATGTAACTTCTCATATAGATGTGCTGATTTAAAGTTAAGCATTGCTTTTAACTACACAAAGTCTTGGGGCTGTAAAATTTGATCCCTTAAAAAAACAGTTGTGCATGTTTCAATTTCTTTCATGACCAGAAAAAAAAGCATTAAAATTCATTTTATTTAGGATGCTGTGCTAACCCCAAATAACCCTAAATTCCTTCTGTTCATATTTACTTATAATCCTGGCTTTATCCTTGCATTTATCCTTTATTTCCCATGTTAGTGAAATCATTTTTACATATACTACATGATGCATATCTGTTTTTTTTTTTTTCACAAATAGTGTGATGGACATAAAGAGAGTCATTCTTCTTTATTCCAATTACATGTGTCCCTTTTACTTGGTCATTTATGAAAACAATTCCAATCATTATTATTGAAATTTGAAGCAGTTGAAAAATGTGTCTTTGGCAGGTTTGACAACAGTTTGATCTCAATATCTGCTTTAAATGACCAGTAAAAGCCTTTTTAAATATCAGAGTAAATAGGTCTTTCATACCTACACTAGGACAATATCTTTTTGATTAACTGGAAATAAGTGGTAGAAAAAGTGAGGTAAAGATTTCTCTTTTGGTAATTAGTATCTGCCCTCCTGACTGTCCTCCGTTACAGTTTTGCTGTGGCACTGCACTGAATCTTCTAACACTAACAATGACAGTGAACCATTTCTACAACATAGGTTCCATTTTCTGGTGGGGTACTGTTTTCTTTAAAAATCTTTAGATGAAAGGCAAAAGATCTTTCCCCCTTCTCTAAAATAAATAAATTTTAGGAGTTTTCAGAAATGAACATTAGCATTTAGGCATTGGAATGGTGATCTAAGAGGTTTGTGGTTTCTAACCTGAGATTTTTTCTACAAAGCCCAGCTAATAATCAGTAGCTTACTAGAGAGTGTCAAGAAAAAAAAAAAAAAAAAAAAAAAAGTTTTACCAATCTGCCTACAATGTTAAAAAAAATCCATCAGGATTTAATATATACAGTGGCTTGATATATTAAAGTGTGTTTTTTTTTTTTTTAATCTTAGCAGTTTAATGTGAATATCAATTAAACATGACCGGGTAGTTAAGATTTCCATCTCCAAATGCAGCTGTAAGTAACTGGACTGCTAATCAAAGCCGTGTTATAATTTAACACTGATGAGGAAAGCGATTGCCGTCAGGAGGGAATGACAGCAACAAGGCAGCTGCTTTCATTTTGCTTTAGTGTCCGTTTCTTTAATGAGCCCGAGGAGACAATTCCCTACTGACGATTCATTAATTAATGGAATTTATGAGCGGAGAACTACGAGCATGCAAACAAGTAGCAAACAGGTGATGACAGTCTTCCATTTGCAGGAAACGAACATACTGGGGAAAAAAAAATCTGCTGGATAAAGTAAATGATATGAAATGGATATTTCAAGTGTTAGGTTCCCAGTTCCTCAGCTGGACTGCTCTGTGATGTGTCTTATGGCTTAACTGAAATCTATTATTAAATGCCACTTCTGAAATAACCCCAGTATAGATCAGAAGGGAGCAAGTCAGGTGAGTCAGCAGATGGCTGTTCCCCATTCTGAGCAAATACCAACATTTTGCCCCGACTTGATTGTATTAATAAATAGCTGAGTGGATCCTTCTAGGAAATCTGTCTCCCACCAGTAGCTCGGTATTTCTAGGTGACCCTGGTGGCCTGCCCTCTGCTTGGGAGATGTCTGAGATGTCTTGTAGGAGTTTTGCAAACACTTTCCAAACCATGTTGGCCCTTGGACAGCCATAAAACACCCCCAAGGAGGGATTCCAATTCTTTCCCTTTGTTCTGTTATGAAAGTGCAAAATAGGATTTTTTTGATAGGATTGATGGAAGGATTTAGATACATTCATCCAGAAGAAATCTGTTTCTGCCCCTGTTTGCAGGGGCATTTTGTGTAGGAAGTGTAATGAGTATGGTGGGCCCAGCTGTACAAGCATGAACTCCCTAACAACTTGGCATCAGTAGCATATGTCAGAGCAGCTCCCAGTCTGCTGTAAACAGCAGGGGTGGAGGCAGTTAGGTTGGTCATGAAAGACATGAGACATGACATGTCTCATGGACATGAGACTCCCCCGGTAAAACCTTCCAACATCTTGGTTTTATTTTGGATTTGCTAAAATGGCCATAATGGCAATGCTCGTGCAATATGCCACTCTAAAAGCCACTTGTACATAATCATGTCTCTCTTACATATGCAGTAGCCAAACACAAGGATTTCATTCTTGACACTGAATACTGCACACAAAACGGCTCCACATATGTTTGCAGGCTGGGTAGTTACAGCACATGCTTTTTCTGATAAACTTTTTAAATGTCGGAGATGTTGCATATTTTTCTAAATGGCTCTTACCCCAGGTGGATGCTGGGAGAACAAAAAAAGTTTGAGCAACTTGATTGAGAACAAAGGCAGTGACTTAGTGCAAAATATATCCAATGTGTGTTTTATACATACATATATATATATATATATATAAAGTAGCATTTAATATAGAAAAATATGAAACATAAGAAGTTTATCTCCTTCACACTTACAGAAACAGTGATTTATACAATATATAGCATCTTAGGAAGGAGGTAAAAGGATTTTAATAACATCTTTGAGGCTCAGGTAAATGGGATGAAGTACAGGTAATAAATGCATAAAGATCCTGATGCTATTGTAAGTACACAACATGCTATTTTATGTATATGTAAGATTAGATTTTAAATATCCCTATTAATTTATATTAATAACTTTATTAATTTCATGGCATTGATCATATCTCTTTACATTTTTATAAAAGTTTAATCTCCTGGGATGTTATCTTTTATCATAAGTATCTACTTTTTATCTTCCAAACCTTCTGACAGAAGACAATCTTTAAAAAATCACAATCTTTTAAAAGTCAATTAAAAGAAATCAGGAAGACAAAAGTAAAAATATTTTTAAAGCACTCTTTTTTAAAACATTCTTGGGTTTTGTCTGATTTCTTTGGTATTAACAAGGATATCTATTCAACTCCTCATCCTGAATACTTTTAACAGTATCAGATTTTAGAGGGAAAGAACTATATTTCACAGGCTCCTGCTTGTGAATTCATTTTGGTTCAAGACTTCCAGATAGTTTCAGTGTAAACATGATACAATGGGAAAAAAATAAAGTAATTAACATTAACATGTGAATTATAGTTCTTCTCTATAGTTCCGCATGGCACCTGCTCAGGCACTGTGTTTGTAGAAAGACACCTTTTCAGTGCACTTTTGTTCACCAAAATGGTGCAAGGCCTTAGCCAGGCAGGTAGCCCAAACCATTGCAAAGATTTCCCAAGATGTGAGACAACAAAATGAGTAAGATTTCCAGAGCAGTGCAGTGGACTTAGGACACAAAGCCATGTACACTTCAAAGGATGCTGTATCCAAAGTTATAACCCAAACCATACAAAGGTTGTGAGGGAAGAAATGATGGGTACACCTTTTGAAAGAAGCAAGAGAGAAAAGGAAGAAAACAGAAGAAAACTGTTTTTTCTACACCCTCTTTCTTCTTTCTTTCTATTAAAATTGCCAGAAAAGGAGCTATTTTTCACGTCTGTGGCTCAACCTTCAATCCAAGCACCCTTAATCCAAGTAAGACAATGGTAACTGAGAAGTTTCCAGAACACAACATACATAAAATGGGCTGGTGGAAACAAAAACATCCCTTCCCTCTTTCACATGCAATGGGTGTGCAGGCCACAGATGTACCTAATGCTCTGTGCAAGAATCATACAGCTGGTACCCATAAAGACCATCCAAGCTCCTGAAAACAGCTGAGCTGGTATACCCGGCAGGACAAGTTAAAGCATAAGATGGATTTTATCCACCCGTTTGGTTTGATGAAATTGACTTCTTCAAAACAAGCTCCTCTCCACCCAACATTTCCGATGCCATCCCTGTACCATAAATTCTTAAAATAAATTCTTAACTCATATTATGCTCATCTGTATCGTAAAGTTGATAGCAAGTGCTTTTAAAAATATACGTCATCCATATTAAACACTCTTACCTTAATAAAGCCAGCAAGATGTCTTGAAAAATCCTATGAAAATGCAACTGACTTCCTAGAAAAAAAAAAAAAAAAAGTATATATTTATACCTACATACACACACTCATACATACCACATAAGAACCGTATTCAGAACAGTGACTATATTAATATAGCCTGACTGGTGAGATCTTTATCTACTAGCAGTCCTTCTGAATATGTGTTTTCTTCTCCTCTCCAGCCTTTTGTTACCTGTGAACATGGATGCACATTTAGACATATTTACTGCGATTTTCTAGTCCAGGTTTAATCAGCATAAGCTTTCCTATATATTGCATCATAAATGATAGAGGAAATTACTAATGATTGGGATGCTTTCTAATCTTATCTTTTATGAGTCGAGTAATAGGACAACTAATTTCAAACTACAAGCTGAACCCTATCTCTTTATTTCTGGAATATCTTTTTTAGTATCCTAGGTTTCCTCATCATTCTTGGAGGTTATCATTATTTTCCCTTACTACTTAATGACAGTCTAAAAGTAATGAAATTAACAAAAAAAAAAAAAAAAAAAAAAAAGAGAGAGACTATAGCAAGAAATGCTATTAATTTCATTGTTCCATTTAAAGGGGATAACAATAATGTTACATTACTGTTCCTGATGTAATTTTAAGACAACCAATGAAAAAAACAGGAGAAAAAAGACATATAACTTTAGGAATGATGTAAAGATGGAAGAGTTTACATTCCTAGTCAGGATTTACTCATGATACAAAGGCTAAGGGAAATGGAATAAAACTGAATGAGAGAAAATGAAGCTTATTAAGAAACACATTTCAGATACATGTCCACTCTTCTGGTCATGGCTTTGTCACCAGCTGTTGTGGGATGGATGGAAGAGCCTCAAAGTGAGAAGCTGAATTACCACTGGTGTAGTTTCAGTTCTCTAATGCAGCTATGTCTCTTTAGAGAATCTCATAAATACAGACTTTACAGTCTGTACAATACAGTATTTAAAAGCAATAGCATTTTCCACCTTTATCAGTAAAGAATAAGCTCTAGACTACATTACCCCTTTTAAAACCCTTTTAGGATTTGCCTTCCAATAACTGAGCTAAAAGTCAAATATAAGATTTAGTCCTGAAGCTCCTAAAGATTAGACTAGACCTCTCCCAGAGAATTTCCTTTGTCTTAGACTCAAATACCTAGTTCTCCTTTTGCATGTCATTCAGCTTTATCTTGATTCTACATTTTAGAAATATCTGTAAAGGACCTTCAGGCAGAATTCAGGATCACTTCTCAAAGGTCTTCTCCAAAGAAACCCTCTACCTTCCAGTACAGTCACCTGATATTTTCTTCCCACTTATAAATTGCTTGTAACTGTGTTAAATCAAAATTAAGACACTGGCTTCTGTCAGCTGAACCTTGGAGAACAGTACATAAAACGAACATGAGCAAACCAGTGAGGGATATGAGAGATCCAGCTGGAACCCATAAATATCTTGAGCAGAGAAGCTGGGGAGAAAGTATAACCATTAGCTTTTCTGGAAGCTGCAGAATGATGTGACCTTCATGAGGGAAGTTCCTCCAGTTAAATTAACTGTAGTTGGAGGCAGGACCAGGGCTGGGATATTTAAAACAGATATTCATGGTAGACTGAGGTTCTAAATTTGTTGCTTTAGAGAGAAAAGGCTCACCCAACCTACCTAAAAAAGATATTTATTTGAAAATATACTTTCTATATTTTATTTAAATTTGAACACTTTTGTTTTGCTCTTTCATTTCTGTATATTTTGCATTTTTACTTTCCAAAGATAGGAAGTTATCACACAAACAAGCAAGAAATCTTTTTTTTTTTTTTTTTTCTGCTTGTTCTTTTTATTTAATTTAATTCAGACTGGAGGGATCAGCAGGTATTTTATATATGAAATCTTCAAGTGATTTATCTGGTTTTTTAAACAGAAAAAGAAATGTAATTTAGTGTTTGTATCCATAGCTAATACTAGATTGTAGAGCTAACTAGTGAGAGATGCGAAATAATCTAATGAATCTTCCAACTGTGCAGTTTTTTTATTCTGTTAGTAAATAATCAGATCCCTTAAAATCTATGTTAGCTCTAGTATAAAGTGCTAGTAAGTAAGTAACCAAGCTCTGGCTCCTTGCCATCTCATTATCTAGGTTATAACATTAAAATGGCAATGACAAAATAAATTCTCAAGTCACATGGTACATCTAATGTTTTTGAATTCAAATCAGATTTGGGAGACAGCATTCCTATATGTTTCTCATCTGGGCCATGTTTTCCCTTTTTCACCTAGTCTTATCTTCTTTGTAGTTGTAAGAAAAAGGCTAGTTCTTGCGAGCAAAGGTGATATCCATCCCTGTCGCTGCATGATACATGTTTATACAAATTTATGCATTTTTTAACTGATACATGGTTATATCTTAGAGGTCTTTTGGTAGATAGCGCAATAATGTAGATACTTATCTATATTTATTAATTTCAGTTGCATCTACTCCTGGTAGTCACATTGGTGTTACAGGAAGAGAGTCGGGACCATAGGTTTTATGATGCTTTGGGATCATTTTGAAAGGATTTGAAGCAAAACACTGCTTTGGCATAAATTATTCCAGATGTTATTACTTTATTTTTCAACTATTACAAATGCACACAACTTATTGGTGGTGTTGGTTCTTGTGGAAAAAGCAAGCAAGCAAATAAAAAACGTAACTAGCAAACTATTTCCAGAGCCTGTAAATTTGAGAAGCTCATAAGTATGTCTGATTTGAGCACTGGATTTACTATGTTTTTAATTTTCCAACATATTTGCCATAGTTTTAAGGGTTTCATCTGAAGCTGCCTGGCCTATCTAAAGGGCATAATGTACTTAACTATTCAAAGGGCACTTGATCTTGTGAATGCACTTTGCTAGTAATAGGATAGTCATTTTCCAGGCCAGTACAAAGCTATTGCTTACTGGAACACAAACAGATTGTGAGAGGGAACACTCATGCTGATGGCTGGCAGGTTGACAAAGGGAAATGGGAAATATGGCCCTTTGCTGAATTAAGTTGCATCAACTCTGTCTGTTCCAAATATTTGACTCAACTCCTTTCTTCTCATGATACTTGCGCCAATAATAGGATAACAGATTTATGTCATGAAAGCACTGACCTTTGTCAGAGGGAACATTTTGACAGGAAAAGATGTGATATGCTGTTACGCTCTATAATTTTGACAATGACTGACAGTGTGGCAGTATGTCAACATGGAAAAGCTTATGCCTATGTTTTTACATTGTCATCCTTGGATTACTTCTTGGGTTTTGGTGTTTTTTTTTTTTTTTTTTTATAATGTAAAACTCATCTGATGAAACTGCTAGGTAGAGCCAAGTCAGGTTGCTAGGAAGCCTTGCAAAGGGGATAGTTTCTGGTTTCTGGTTTCAGGGTGAGGGTAGAAAAAAAGCTAGGGGAGATGGAGTGAACATCGATGCACACGGTGATTCCTTTCCGAATCTATGCAGAATCACAAATTCTCCACTGGTCATAGGAATGGCCCACTTGGACAAGGAGTATTGGCATACTCCACTTAGGTCAGAATAGATCCTAAATTTCACTCTGATTTCAACCCATGAACAAAGAAAGAACATGAGCACTCGGGAAATATGGATTTGGGGTAAGGTCACAGGTAATACTAGCCAACCCTACTGCTTCTTCTATTCTTTCATTTTCAGGTGAATATGCTTTCAGCATACTTAAGGAGATCTGGCTTATTTTGTCTGCCTATTTGATAAGTGTTGTAAAACATTTGATTCCATTTATCTTTCCATTCAAGAGTGTGTTTTAATGGAAGCTGAGTACATTTTAAATTTTAGAAAAGAATTATTATTGCATGGAATTGGAATATTCAGGATCTAATAAGTATATAGATGCAAATGTTTTTCTTTTGTCTTCAGAATTGGTGGGTAGAGAGAATTCATCACCATGGTAGCAAACAATCTCACTGTTCAGGAAAAGAAAAAAAGAAAAGAAAAGAAAAAAAAAAAAACAGATTGATGAATACAAAAAGGAAATGGAGGGAGAAAGTGATTTGTCTAAAGACAGAGTACAAAAGTGACCTTTTTGGAATTAGATGTGGTATCTCCCAAGCTGCAGTTGGTCTGAAGTCAGACCATTCTTTCGCACTGCCTCTGTTTTTCATATCTGAGTAATGACCCCGTACTCATGTGGGGATAACAGAATAGCTGTGTGGCATGGCATGCAACGTGCAACTCCTTTTAAACCTCGCATGAAGAATGTGCTTGCTGCTGTGCGGTGCAACAAAATTGACAGCCTCTGGCCTGGAGGATCATATTTTGCTATCTCTTACATGTGAATAATTTCATTCACTTGCAGTTTATTTCTGTTCCCAGTGAAATCAACAGTGAAATTCCCAGTAAGTTCAGCGGAGCAGGATCAAGACCTAGAATATTTGCATTGACTTATGTGAGAGCTCTCAGAGAACAAATCAAGCTGGAATACAACCAAAACAATGAAAACTTGTATCCCATCTTTCACTTTCCATGATTTAGGTATAAAATTGCCTAGATGTAGCATCACTTTTCATTCAACTCTCTGAGTGGCACTTAATGAGATTTCATTGTTCACTATGACACTTTGACAAATGTTGTGTTACTATTGCTCTTAAGAGTGACTATACAAAACATCTCCACTCTGGAAGCATTTCACATGGCATAGTGAGACCCCAGATGAATAATACATGAATTATAAGAAAAGAAGCAAATGTTAACTAATTTCAAAATGCATCAAAATCATGAAAATTTAGTTGGTGACAAGTGAAGTCTTTTTTCTAAAATATTAACCAACTGTGTCCCTTCTGCTAGATTGATTTTCAGCGCAAAAAAGGTCATTTTCCAGGCAGATGGGGAATTTCCCAAGCAGAGGGGAATTCAGTTTCTACATGCCAGATATAATGAGAACCAATAAATTAGGCAAAGCTCCTGTTTACCTAGCTGAAATATTGATGGCCAAGCCCACGAGAATGCTAATGTCTACATTCATCATTTTTTTCTAGTCTTGAAATTTAGAGCACAGTAGCACATGATTTGATAGATCTATATATCACAGATACAGTACATAGATACAGAAAAGATACCAACAACAGAATACAAATACAATGCAACTGAATAATTTCAGTTCCTTCCACAGTTCCTTCCAAATTTTGCTTGTTTCAGCTGAAACTAACCGGGATTTAAAACAAAATGGTGAATGAACTGTATGGCTTGAAGTATTGATAAGATTGTAAGATCTTTTCACTTTTATGTTACCAGTGACTGTAAGATGGTATGCAAGCTATGTGACATGATCTGGTGGTCTTCATCCAGTTCCCATATTGTGGCTCCATATGGTTCCTTCATTTGGCAGTACAATCTAGGCATAAAGATTGCAATAAATCTTTCTAGACAGAAAGCTACCATATGACTGGAAAACCGCAAGTTTAATAGCTTAAGTTGAGGGAACAAAAGTGATCCAAGTAACTAAAGGTTTTCATTCCAAATTCTGGGGGTACATTTTGAATGACAGAGTAATTAAAATCACATATTATGTGGAAGTGGGGTCAAAATATAATACCCATTAACCATCAGAATGGTGTGTTACAGGAATCTGGTAGTTTTTGGTGAAAAAGTATTGATCCTCTGAGAAAAATGAAAATGGCATGTAACTTCAATGTAAACCTCAGTAAAATATGATTGCATGTAAGAAGTATTATCTTACATTTATGAAGATTGGGACAAATAATACAAAAATCCATGGGTGAATATGCAAGCTTCAGAGGACAGAAAACAGAGCCTGTCAGTAACTGGGGCAGTAAGAAACAGAGAAAAGAATGCAAAAGGACAACAGGAGAAGCTCTCATACTCCATTTGATGCTGTGGGATATTGGACAGGAAAGTTTTCTGGAATTTTATGTAAAATTAGTCATGAAATCATTGGTGGGACAGCCTTCCAAACTGGAGCACAGAGATGGAGTGCAGTGGTGGCCAGATACATGGATGGATGCATGTACAGTTTTTGCAATGGGTCTGCCGAGACTTATGTGTCAGGATCAGAGGGGAGGTCACAAGAAAAACAGACATTGCAGTAGGCAATGTAGGCAATTCTCCCTAAAAGTAGAATTTGAAGAGAGGGTACTATAGGGGACCATCCTATTGGGGACTGCTTTTGCAAAATAAAAAAATTAGGACAAGGAAACAACTGTGATAAATCCAAGTGTACTGAGGGAGATGATGGTATTTTAATAGTCTTCTCTGTCTTTTTTGAAAAGTCAAAAATATTAGAGAAGGGGGTTGAGTGACTTAAAAAAAAACAATATTAGTTACACTCACTTTTGTGATGAGAGTGACTGAGCAACTGGGACAGGTTGCTCAGAGAAGCTGTGGCGTTCCTGTCCTTGGAGAGGACCCCTGAGCATCCCTGAGCAACCTGATCTAACTGCAAGGCTGTTTCTAGGGCGGATCTACAGAAGGTTGGACTAGACAATCTCAAAGGGCCATTCCAACCCAAATTTCTCATTTGTTCTTTGACTCTAGAAGTACAGCAAAGAGCAGATCAGTGGGTAAAGAAACATAGCAGTCTCATAGAAAATTCTTCCCAGCAGAAGGAAGCTACCAGCATTTTTTTTTCCCCCATGGAATTTTTCGTAAGATTTGCCACTGTAAGTTGCACTGCGGTGACTTTCAAACTCTGTGCCACCCATTTTGGCTAAAACCTCATTCTGAAGGGTAGGGTTCTGCCATTCAGTCAGTACCAAAGTGGAAAATTCATTTCTGTCTAATTTATTTGAGGGGTAAGGGTGGGGTTGGGGCGGTGGGAGGAAACAAACAAGCAGATAAAACAAGCTGAGAAAACAATTTGCAAGTCGTTTTGAATCTGATATACTACCATAGGATACAAGTTAATTTGATCCACATCTTTGGCTGTCAGTACAATTCCTTTGTACCTATCTGTTATCTTAATGCTGAGCTAGTAAGACTCCTGGGAATTCTCTTTCTGTAGGGGAAATCCTAGCTGGCAGAGAAGGCAAGCAGAGCAGGCTTTGCTCCAGGGTACTGCAGAAAAGGCCATTTCCAGGGCAGAGGTAGAAAGCTAAAATGGTTCTTCACAATGGATACTGGTTTTGACAGTAATTAAGAAGATTATCGCCTATTCATATGAGGACTGATGGATATTGACTAATGATGCTACTAAAAATAGCTATACTCTCCCCATAGTTTGGAATAAAATTGTCATTTTTTTAAAGAGGCCGAGATTTGGGGAATCAAATTCTTTTAGTTTTTTTATAATTTTATTAAAATTATAATATAATGTTAAAAAGAATAGGTACAGTATGCAATGTAAGAATCATTCCTTCTGAGAATTACAATGTTCTCCACATCAGTAAATGAAATATGAGGCTGGATTCTGATATTTCTTATACCTCTATAAATCCAGAGCAATATAATTATTAAAAAAAATACTCTGAATCTGTACATGGTTTTCTAAAACCAGAGTTTAACCCACACATTTCCCATCTTCTTTCATTTTTTAATGGCAAGAGATAACTGACCATAGCATATATGAAGCAAAACAATCCCTTTTTTAAATCACATTTCTTCTACAAGTGCAGCCATCTAACCATTTAGGATCATATTTCCCAAAACATGTGAAAGAATTCATTTGCAAAGACGAGCAAGGGAAACATCAAACCTGTATCAGCCATGTATTCGTACTTTCTTAGGACACTTCTGGATCCTAGATAAGCCTGTACCGCTAATAAATTTTATTTATAATTACTATCAGGCTATAAAACACTCCACAGTTTTCAGTAAAACCCAGAAACTATCAGAGACTGAAATGTCTTCCTCTGCCATTGGCATTTATTCTGTCTCTAGATTCCTTATTTTCCTAGGACACTAATTTCCAAGGTAATGGCACTCTGCTTTTCACTGATCTAAGCTTGAAAATCACAACTCCAAACCTGCCTACAGATGCTCATCGCTTCCTCATGGACAAAGGTATTGCCCAGAGGTTATTCATGGGTGTTCAACGGGCTAAAAAGCATCTTTGCAGAAAAGGACCTGAGTGAGTGTCGTACTGGACAACACATTGCACATCAGTATCTGCACTGTGCCCGTCTAGCTAGCAAGATTAAACAAGACTAAAGACTAAATCCTGAGCTGTATCACCAGAAAAGCAGAAAGCTTGAGCGAAGCAGTGGCTTCAACGCCACTCAGCTCTCATGGGATCACATCTAGGGTACTGTGTCTAGTTTTTGGACCCCCAGCATTAGAAAGATGTTATCGAACTGGAGCAATAGCCAGCAGAGGACCACTAGGATGGGTATGCAGCCCCACATATCAAGCAAAGAACAGCTGAAAGAGAGTTTCACAAGAGAAAAGTTAAGGGAGCACCTTACTGCTATCGATCAGATAGGTAGCTGATCATAGAATAGAAGGATGAATCCAAACTCTTCATCGAGATGCACAGTGATAGGATAAGGGGCAACAGGTATAGCTTAAAACACTACATTATAATGAAATTATAATGAGATTTTATTATTATTTTTATTATTATTTATTTGCTTTTTAACGTATGGGTAATCAAGAACTGGAGCAGGTTGCCCAGTGAAGCTGCGGATTCTCCATTCCTGGAATTGGTTCAAGACCCCTGAGCAACTGGATCTAATTAGACTTGCTCTGAGCATGGAGTTAGACTATATCACTTTTGGAGGTCCCTTCCAATCTTAATCATTCTGTAATTCCATGATTTTAGGTGATTTTTAGGTGATTACGTCTCTCTGCAGCTACCAAATGGATAGTTGTAGATTATCTCTTCCTGCAGGTGCACTCTGATGGGATGAGAGTTAAAAGATGCAAGTCAGAATATGGGAAATTCTAATTAAATATAATTAATACTTTACTCACCAAAAGAGCAGTCAAGCACAGGAAAAGGGGCCCAGAGAGGCTATAAAATCTACAATCTTGTAGATTTGTAGATTTTACAAGATTACTTACAATCTTGTAAGTATTCAGAACTTGTCTGAAAAAAGTCCTGAACCACTTAATCTAATTTTGAAGCTAGTCCTGCTCTGAGTGGTGGGCTCTACCACGCAAACTGCAGAGGTGGTTTCTAATTGAAATCAGTCTATGACTCTGAACTTTTAAAATCCCTTTCCATTTCCCAGACATTAAAAGGGTTTGCATGAAAAGTTGCCTCCAAGGGCTCTGCTTTTTTGTTTTTGATAGAAATACCAATATTTAGTTGTTAGAGAAATCCAGACTATCATTCCTCCCTTTCCCATATACCATATTCTGCTCATTATTATGTAGTTCTTTCTGCTTCAAGTTTGTATCTACACAGCTAGAAGTCCCTCTGAAAATATAGCTATATATAATCAATTCCACACAATACATAAGCTGTAATTAACCATAGATTTCTACCCCACTGGAGCTGGAAATAATCAATGATTTTATGATCTAATCTGTCTCTTGCCTTTTTTTTTTCTTTTTCTTTTTTCCTGGATTTTCTCCAAGAGATGTTTAAGACATGTAAAAGAAAAAGGAAGAAAAAGATATTTTTTATTATAGAAACTCATTAAGACATTAGTCTCTCTATGGGTGGTCAAACACTTTCAATAGAATCTTTTTTAGGAGAGAAATGTGGTTGTCAGATGTTTTGCACAGTGCCTGCTTTCCATGCATCTTTTTGATTTGCTTTTAGAAGGCAAAATTTTGAAATGTGAAATTTTTCACTTGGAAAAAAATGAGTACTTACAGAAAATATCTTTGCCAGACTAACATTCCAATTTATTTTTAAGATTTTTTGATTTTTTTTGTTTGTCTGTTTCCAGTGGTGCCTCTTCTGTAGGTTTTACATCTCCTGTGATATACTAGAACCAGGGAACCCTCATCTTACCATGAAACAATATAGTAATGCGCATTGTCCAAACAGTTCAACCAGGGGGCTACAGAATGCAAATCTGCATGTTTAGTCATGATACTTTTGATGGACATGATACTTTGTGGATGTCTGAAGAAAATCATCAGTGATACTTCATAGCTTAGCCTATATGCAGATTGAATGTCCCTTGTTTTGTCTTCTCACCCATGAGGTGAGAAGCTATTTTATTTTACAAGCAAGTTCCTTTTTTAGTTCAATAATAAAGAACAATTCTGTATTCCTACGTTTGTGAAGATATACTGTTTTCAAAAGTAACAGAAAGTAAAAGCTTTCTTTTTTTTTTATGAAGGCACATTACTTCAATAGCATCTGTGATAATAATGATTCTGTAGAACAATCAGAAGCCAATGAAGGAGACAAAACAAAATAAAACAAAACACAAGGAAAGGTGCATGAAAGCAATGAAATTAGAGAGGCCTGTAGTTTATGTGTTACATTTCATTGAAGTCAAGCAGTTATATACATATTGAAGGCAGCAGCATTTATTCATTACATGTAATTATTCTATTCAATGACTCTTTTAGGAAAGCCAGTGGTAGAATTAATTCCTAACAGTTCCTTTTATTTTATTGCTCCTCTTCCCTCCATTCAAACAACAACAAAAAAGGCACCTCTTTCCTAACAAAAATGATTCTCCTGATTAAAAATTTAAAAATGGATGTATATTTTTGGATAGTAAAAAAATATTCCATTTAATTGTGAAGTAAACTGTTTTTTTTTATAGATAATGTCACCTTTGTTGTTGCAATGAAGTTACTTATCTTATTTATCTGTGCTTAAGAAAGGCTTTACATAGAAGTCATGTGGTATAAATTAATGTCAGGCAATGCTGACATATTTACTCCGATGAGGGAGAGAAAAACAAACTACTGGCAAACTCTCAGAGCAGATGGCCTTTTGCCTCCCACATGTCAAACTTCTTGCACACCAACTGTCATATCATTTGTCTGTGTTAGTAGGGCTTTAGGTTAAGTAAAAGCAGGTTAAGAGACTTTTCTAGGTGAATTACTTCCACAAAGCTGTGATGACATCCTTGGGGTCATTTATAGATTTATTAACCATCTTGTAAGCTATAGTTTCCAAATCATTTATAGAAGAAGGTGGGGCCAAAAATCCCATTACCCACTCTGTGATCTGTAAGCACAAACAGCTGATATCTAAATATTTAATTGGCATGCAATTATAGACTGTTTTTTTTCTTAATACAGTCTAAGTGTGCAGTTATATGTATGTATAATCATAAGAGACAACACAAAGCTATTTCCATTAAAGAGAAATCTGAGCCTGCAGACCATGGTGGGTAAGCCTAATGTGATAATTTCACTCAAGTTCATTAGTTAAGCAATAAGTATATTCAGAAGGGGCAATGAGTCTGGATCTTCAACAGTTAACTTTGACTGGTTTAAAATCTTATATTGGGTTATGGAGGCAAGGAGAAGAATGGAATAGAAAATTAAAAGACCTTCTTGCTGTTTAAATATAATATTTCATTTTGATTTCATTTTTCTTTTTCTGCTTTGATGGTCTCAGCTTTGGACTTTGTAATAGATTGAGCTCTGGTACAGTAAAATAAAGACAGAGTAAGAAAAAATGAGTTGTTTTAGAGTAAATATATACATAAATATAGCTATATATTTTATATACACACATATAACCACCCTAGGAATGTGAGGGTGACAGAGCCCTGGCACAGGCTGCCCAGAGAGACTGGATTCTCCTTCTCTGGAGATCTTCCAAACCCATCTGGATGCGACCCTGGACTACGTGCTCTGGGTGTCCTTTGTTGAGCAGGAGGGTTGGACTACGTGATCTCTAGAGGTCCTTTCCAACCTCAACCCTTCTGTGATTCTGTGAAATAATTCTATTCCTTGGAAAATCTGATACTTTGTATGGTGTCTACAAAACAGTAGAAGCTGTATGGCAATCATAGAACCATACAAAGCCTAAGGTTGGAAGGGACCTCTAGAGGTCATCTAGTCCAACCCCCCTGCACACGCAGGGTCTCCTAGAGCTCATGGCACAGGACTGCATCCAAGCAGGTTTTGAAGATCTCCAGAGAAGGAGACTCCACAACCTCTCTTGGCAGCCTATTCCAGGGCTCTGTCACCCTCACTGTAAAGAAATTTTTCCTTAAGTTCTTGTGGAACTTTTGATGCTTCAATTTGTGGTTATTTCCTCTAGTTCTGTCAGTGGCCACCACTGAAAAGAGCCCAGCCCCATCCTTTTCACTGCCTCCCTTGAGGTACTTATAGACACAGATCAGGTCCCCTCTCAGCCTTCTCTTCTCCAGGCTGAACAGGCCCAGCTCCCTCAGCCTCTCCTCATAGGGCAGATGTTCCAGGCCCCTGATCATCCTTGTGGCCCTGCGCTGGACTCTCTCCAGCAGCTCCACATCCCTCTTGTACTGTGGAGCTCAAACCCTGCTACTCGCTATTTTTTCCTTCCTTGGGTAGGCCCACCATCACTTCCCCTTCTTTTATATTCTGTATTATGTGCAATGACATCATTAAGCAAGCTTACAATTACTGCTGGAAATATTAAACTGTCAGAGATAAAGTAGATTCCTGTCTTTGAACAATAAAGGTCTCATCGTTCATTGTAAAGGCTCCAAATTGTCCCCAAAGCAAGGAAATTCTGGCAGTGACAACTTATAAAAGAAGCAAGGTATAGAAAGTCTGCTTAGATTTTCCTCAGCCCATGGTCGCTAGCCCTATTCTGTTATCAAATTGGCATAAAACTCACTGAATTTCTAAACTAATTCAGATAAGTGGGGCACTATAAGGAGTGCAGATTAATGCTCAGACTATTCTCAAGAATATTGTTTTTACATCACTGTCTCTCATCCTCCAGCTTTGCTCCTTAGCGGTCTCCATATTATCAAGAATATTTTCTGACCAAAATTAAAATAGAAGGACACATCTGTTTTGTCATAGTCTGGGGATTTTTGTATAATATTGTATCTGAAACATCAGGAAAGCTAAAGACCTAATTATGAGGATTTTTTTTTCCTACTTGATTTTTTTTCTTGATATTTTTCTACTCTTTTTAAAGTTTTTAAATAATATTCAGTTAAGTGTTCTGTGGTTTGCTCATTAATTCTTCCACTGCACAAAATACTAGAATGTAGTATTAGAATGGCCACTATAAATGGTTAGTTCAGCTTCTGTGTTACTTTTATTAGTGAAGAGGTTTTAATTTCAGAGTCTTTCTCACATCATCTTTCTGCTGGTTGTATTCTTCTGAAAAAAAAAAAAGAGAGAAAAAAATAAAAGGAAAAAAGAAAGCTGTGGATTTTTCTCCTCCCTTTCATACTTTTCATACTTGAACTATTTTATAGATTTTCTGTGATCTCTTTGACACCCTTAAAGTGAATTATATACATTTTGTCCATTGGGTAGCATAGTGGAAAAAAAATGCTACATATTTGGGTCAAATGAAGGGGTTTCCTTAGGCCAAACTTCTTCCAGTAATATGAATGGTAATATCAAGTTAATTTTAATTTGCAGCACTGTGAACTTGGAGTAATGCCAGTGACTTCAGTGAATTACCTTGGATTTTCAGTGAGTAAAGGCTCTAACCCATGGAGATCATTGAAGTTGCTTTAGATTTACCTCATGGTAATATAGCAGAGGATGAATCCCAGATTTGTTTACAGGTGCATAAAAGGGTAGGACTGAGGAGGACAATACAAGGCTCAATGTAATTAATATCTGCAGCATCCTTGGAAACCCTTGGCTTGGTTTTTATTTGCTAAGAACATTTTCTGGATGAGCTGGATGGATTCTTGGACAAATAAAGAGAGCACCAAATCCCATTTACAAATGCTAACAGTCCATTGTCATATTTCTGACACATTTCTATTAATGTACTAAATACAGCTTAGCCCCTAATGGTTCTTTCAACAAAAACCTGCCAGTTCAAATTGCCATCTTTAGGGTCTTTGTTGAATTTTTTTTTTCTGAGCTATCTGCCACAGCATAAATTATTACTTATAATGTAACAAGCTGAAGAGCTATTAAAAATGCATTTGAAACAAAAAATGAAATGAGGCAGCTACACCTGTTTATCATGTCCATTTCTGTATGGCATTGGATGCCAAACCCACCCAGTCATGGGGGCAGAAATAAATCTTGTTAATTTAATGATTCAATTCTCAAATAATATGTCCTGCTCATTTTTAATAGAGTAACATCTAATAAAGCACCCTTCAAGCTTTGGCTTGGAGGAAGAAATTTATTTTCACATTATTCACAGAGAATTGCTCTTGATATTAATTGCATGGCAGCAATGACGTGGAATCTATTGCTCTTTGGGGCTCTCTGTACCCATTAGTCTGACAGACTCTCTTTTTGCTCTCACAACGGACCAGAAAAAATCTGATTCTGTAAATGGGAAAAAAAGTCTTTGTCTAACAGAAACAAATATAGGAGAGTTTTCTTAAAATGTTGATCAGGCATCAGAAATTAAGGGACTGATGCAGAAAAGCCCTAGATAGTTGCATTATGCCTTAATCATCTTGTTTTATTTTTTTATTTTGTGAACCATCTAGACTAGAACATCTAACAAATTTAAATTAAAGATTACAACTTTTCTTGTTAGAAAATACCATTTCTTCCGGTGGGACAATGACTGAACCAGTTTACAGGAAACTATAAATTATACCAACTAAAAAAATTAAACCATATAATAGTGATTAAGACATAACAGTAACAAAACCTTGGTCCTCCCTGAGTTAAGGAACCACGGTTTTCACAGTTCTTGCTTGGTTAAGAGGCAAAAAAAAAAATAAAAGAAAAGAAAGAAAAAGTAAATAAGGGATGGGAAATTTCAGATAACATTTAGAAGAAGTAGAAGATGCAGTTTGACTACTTATCTGTTATAGCAGAGGATTTGTAACACAGATAAGAAGTTTTCTATTTCTTTGTTTCAAACTTTGGAGGAAAAAGAAAAAAAAAAAAGGTTCCCCCAGGTGAGGAAACCTTTCAAAGAAAGATGAATGAGGTCCTTGGTATTTCACAGTAAAAGAACTGCATGCAATTAAAGTAGGTAAAACAGCATTGTCTAGAAAGATTTTCCATGTGTTATACCTATTAAAGATCAGTTTAAAGATTTTTTTCAAAAAATCAAAGAAACATTTCCCTATATTGTTTCTAAGATCAGAATGACTTATTTTTTAAAACTGAGAAATAGAAACTGTAACCTCTATTATTTTACTTTTAAAAGGTCAAAATAGAGTTTTACGTCTATATAAAAGTATATGAACACAAAAGTATAAAACCAGTGTTGCCAAAAGTTTTAGAGGTGCTTGACGTGAGTTAATTGCTCCCTTCTATAGCCTGACCCTAAAAGTGCTGTGAAAGAAGGATATCTATGAAAGTTTCCCCTGCAGAGTTCAAGATGGGAGGACAAAGAGGAAAAGATCTGTACAAAGACCATGATCTTTTTCTGTTTCCATGGTGATATAGTTCCAAAAAAGATGCACCATTTAAACTAGTGGCTTCTGCTGCATTATACATTTTAGAGGATTTAACTCTGCTGGTGGTGACTTGGAATGAGGATGAAGTTCCTGAACTCTGTTCAAACTCTTTCCATCCCTTTCCATTTAGAAAGCATGAGCTTAGAGGAATCACAAGGTAGAAAAGCTACAGAGTGCAGGAAAATTCATGAAATTCTCACATTCTGAAGACGATACATTTCAGATATTTACTCTACAAAAATGACTCATGTTCATTAGAGACATTCATGGTATAATCAGGTAACTCTCTCTGTATATATAAAACAGTTCTACCTATGAAGCTTGTTTCATATCCTTAGAATCATAGAATCTTAGAATGATTATGGTTGGAACAGACCTTCAAGATCATCAAATGCAACCAAAAACCTTTCACCACCATGACTGCTAAACCATGTCCCTAAGTGCCTCACTACATGTTTCTTGACCACTTCCAGGGACGGTGACTCCACCATTATCCTGGGCAGCCTGTTCCAATGTCCGAATGCTTCACTACTCTTTCCATGTAGAATTTTTTCCTAATATCTAACCTGAACCTTGAAGCATCATGGTAATTAAGTTCAGAGCAATCATGCTCTAAACTTCTGGTGTCTTATTCCTGCACTAGCCCTTAACTTTACAGCAAGAGCATGACTACATCATTTTCCTTAACAGTAACCCAGTAATATCCAGAAAATAGTGTATATGCACAGTTCTCCAGAGAGCAAACAGTGTCCTCAGTATCATAGGAATGAAGCCTAACAACTAATTTATTTCCTATAAAATATACATCATTAGTAAAATAAATATGCCTTTTGGGGTGGGAGGAAGTGGGAGCGGGGAGAAGGATTTCTGAGATTTCCCTTCCTGTCATCCAAAGCTCCAGCAGCACATCCCAAAAAAAGATCTGATGTCAGTGTTCCTTAAATCCTGCCTTTCCTGTGCTATGCAACACAGCAAAGCATCAATTTCAAGATTCTCAACAGCTTTAAGAAAATGTGATCCTTGCAGGAGATAAGGTTTCAATAATTTAAAACTTTTAAATATATTGCAGGCTTTCAGTTTACCCTTTTCCCCTGGCTGCCAGAACTGCTTTCAGAGCTGCTTTTGTCAAGGAACAAAAAAGCGATTTGATATAATCAACTCATAATATTATTTCTCTTATTGCTATATTTCGTTTGAGAGATGGATTAAGACACTTCCAATTCCTCCTCCTAAGCTAATATAACCCTAGTAATCGACATCTGTCAGTGCTCAATTTTCTAAATTGCATTCCAAAATATTTAATAATATTTTTGACACACAGTTTAATTAATGGATTTTTTTAGCTATAGGAGAGAAAAGTATTAAAACAGAAAGATTTGGCTAGAGTCTGTATGCCATTGATAAACAAAGAGAAATTATTCACTGACAAGAATATTATTAAATCACCATATTGTGCTTTAGTTACTTAAAGCGTAGGTATTTATGATCTTTAATGACATAGTTATTTCTATCTGTTATATTAAAATCTCCTATCTGTTATATTAAATATCTCCTATCATACAATTGGAAATGAATAGAAAGAGAATAAGAAGTAATACAAATTAATTATAAATCTGAGTCAATAAAAAAAAAAAAGATTTTTTTACTAACCTACATTACATCTTTTAGTCAGCAGTGTTAGAACACCAAAGTGACAGAAACAAGTATGCTAGTCTTCATTATTGATCTCACTTATTCAGATGCCAGTGATTCAGACATTCATTTCCTGGAAATCTGGGTGTTATTTCTGTAAAATTAGAACTGGGGCATAGTCCCATTCCAGGAATCTTAATGTGACATCAAAAGTAGGTCAGATGAGTTGTGTTCCTAAGCAATTTGCTAAGGACAAGTCAGGAGTCTCCATTTCAGAAGGACCTCTTCACGTACCAACAATACGGATATTGTTGGTATTCTACCTCAAAAAAGACTTAACTTCTGAAAAGCAGAGACCTTTTTTTTTTTTTTTTTTTCCTTTTTTTCTTCTGTAGTGGACAGACCATCTCATGAGACCTTCATGCCATTAGCACACAAGAAATTTTTGAGTTCAAGACCATATCTCCCATTCATTTAGTTCAGATCAGTTTAGTTTAGATAGATAGTTTAGTTTAGATCAGTGAGGGAGTTATATCGTTTCATCAAACAAACAAGACAAATAAGTCAAGTATTTAAATGTAGTCCTCTTAAAGGACAGTGGAAGGCAAGTAAAAGCCAGTGTTCCAGTTTAGCCCAAGTTCATTTGCAACAAAATATTGAAATAACATTTTAAAATATTTATCAATAGTTGTCTGAAGTGAGCAGTGTTCTGTAATTTCTTGACTGTTACTCAGAAAGCATTAGCATAAATGTATATCCTCAAACAGAAACTGAAGACAGTCTGAAATTTCCTACTAGACTGTCTGAAACAAAAGCCTGTATGAAGAGATAGGCTTTCCTCTACACCTCCCTGTTTTGTTGAATTACTGGTGGAAATTAGTTCCAGAGAAGACAGTTCTCCCAGGAAAACTTGTCATCACCTGCACGGAGATGCTAAACTCAGCAGTCTAGAAAGAAAGAAGCGTTTTCTCAGAAAACTGAAACCTAAAGTGTCTTAGAGAGTAACATGTGTCTATTCGTATGTAAGTTACTGGTGAAATTTCTTGAGCTATCTATGGCTAATTCTGCCCTTTTAAGCAATGTGGAAGAAGTCTATCCTAAGTAATATATTCCAAAATTTTCTGTTTTTACAGCATCATACTTATGACCAACTCATATTGCTAAAATGGACTACTAGGGAACTCTGGAAACTTAGAAATCTGAATATGGGAAATTTAGATCCAAAGAAGCTGTGTATTGCCACAAAATAAAACAGGAACTTGTTTCTCTGAGATGAAAATATTTTTAGTTTCTATAAGTTTGGATAACTGGTGTTGTGTAGAGCAACCATTTCTTTAGTCAAACTTATTATAAAACTTCAGTCCTATTGTTTACTTTGTATGCAAGTTTTGCCATTTTAATTAATAATTTTCACAAAAAGGAAGACCTTAATCAATTAAGTCCTTATAAAAAGCATTTTGAGGCAAATACAATCAACACATCTTTGCTCAAAATCAACTCCTTTTCAGTAAATGGTATATTGATTTTATAGCTTAGCATGTATATTGTGTCACTTAGAAAAAATATCTATTCCACCCCTTGTGAACATGCATCCAAAAACCTAGTTTGCCTGGTCTAATTTATTTTTCATGGCATGTTGTCAAGAGCAGTAGGGGGCAATCACCATAGGACCAAAAAAAAAAAAAAAGGCATTATTTCATTTTGAAATGAAGATAGTGGTTGCATACAGGATGCAAATGGCCTTGAATGAATTGGGCTGAGAATTAGATTCCCTGTGCATACTTAGGATTTATATTTCTTGTTATCGGGTCATTATTAGGGCGGGGTAGAGGATATCTTTTCAAGCTTAATAAGGTTCACTATACATTGTATTTAAGAAATCTGTAGTATTTAAAAGAAGGCTGTGCTTTTTAAGGCAGTGTAGCCTCTATTTAATAATCTAAATCTGCCTGGAGAGCTCTGCCTGGGTATATGCATGAAGCATGGGGCCAAACCCAGGACATTTGGCAGATCCTGTACAAGTAGAAAAAGTGGAGTACCTTGGTGGTGAGGACAGGCACTCAGTAGAGAGAAAATCAAATCTCTGCTGTAATGTCCCTATTTCATATTCAGGGTGTCAAAGTGAGGCATCTTCCATATAGCTCTTAATGACTCAGAGTGGAGCTTCCAGTTAGGTCAGAAAATGGGATATTTTTCTCTTATTCTGCCTTGGAATTCTTCTTGACTGGAGGGGCATTTCCTAGACTATTAAGACTAGTAGATCTTTCTCTGAAGATATCTGCATTTAGGTAAATCTGAGGAGGGAAGATGAGATGATGGTCCAGAGGGGACTCCCTGGTTCAACAGATGTCAGAAAGGCTGTGTATGTAGTAGATCTGCTTCCTGCATGTAGAAACTGCTGGGATCCCTACGGAATACTCTGAGAATATGATTCTATTATATTCTATGGGTTAAAAAGAAAGCAAAAACAAAACAAAACAAAACAAAGAAAGAAAGAAAGAAAGAAAGAAAGAAAGAAAGAAAGAAAGAAAGAAAGAAAGAAAGAAAGAAAGAAAGAAAGAAAGAAAAGGAGAAACTTTGGTCAACTTTCCTGGTTTTCTCCATAAAAACAGAGATATGGACCAAAAGCAAGATTTAGCTTAGTGCCATGTTAAAAAAAAAAAAAAAAAAGCTTTTAAGAAACAGAGGCTTGCAATTTGTTTGTTTGTTTGCCTTCACAACACATAGTTTCAAAAAACGTTATATGCATCTTCCATGATTTTTTTTCTTTCTGTTAATCTGACAATATAGTCTATATTCCCTTCTCACTTTTTTTTATCTACTTTAAAACAAAATATAAGAGCATTGCCTTTGGTGGACTCATTCATGAGTTATACCCTGGAGTAATGAAGGGAATGACAACCCAATATGAAACATATGATTGTGCAGAGAAAATTCCATATTGGCCGACACCCTGCATAATTGCACTGAAGTCAATCTAAGCCATGTAAGTTATTGCAGATATTTTTTGTCATGGAGAAAAAAAAAAAGAGGAAATAAAAGGTCCATTTCTAGGCTTGTGTTTCATCCAAAGCCAAATGGGTAGACAGCTTGTATTTGCCAGCCCTCTCAGAAAGAGCCTAAAGGGATCTGTTTGCCAACATTTGAATCCCTGGCAGCAAGTTTTCTGTACTTCTGTTAATTAGCCAGTGCACTTTTTTTTTTTTTTTTTTTTTTTNTCTCTGGAAAACTATAGCCAAGGGCAAACTCTCTGGAAACACCCTGGAAAAAAACATCCACTGACTCTACAGAAAACCACTGAAGAATCCCATATGCATTGCTAGGAGGATTGGCGCAGATGCACTGAAGGGAGAAGTCCAGGAACACAGATTTTTATGTATGGTTTTATCAGAGTTTAACGATTCTATAGTGGCATTTGTCTGACTTGCCAAGCAGAAGGCGATGGTTTCATCTGTATCAGGCACTCAGGCAGAGCAGCTTGTTAGAGACTATAAACAAATATGCTACAATGAAAGCACACTTTAATTTGTTAGAAGGAGGGCTAATTCTGTGTCAGCGCTGTCTGAAATATCAGAGCTTGTTTAATGGAGGTACATACATAAGCACACACATTTTGAGATGCTGGCACCTCCTCCTATATAAAATAGGCTTGTCTGCAGCTAAACTACCATCCAGTACTACTCCACTGTTTATGACATGAAAACTTATAAATACTGCTAATGGTCACAGATTCTTGAAGAACAGAAGGTGCGGGAGGAACATAAATATATGTAAGCAAACAAAAAAAAAACAAAAAGCAAAACAAAAAGCTCTACAGATATGTCTTTATTTATCAGAAATGACATTTCTGTTCTCTACTACATGAAAATATGATATTAATAGACTGAGATAGACTGAGAAAAATGATATATGGCAAAACACTTGACATATTGTTAACACTTTGCATAAGAGTGTAAACAGCTGCTATGCTTTCTGCAGAATGCAGATGCTTAAAAATGAACACATCAAGCAAGTCCACTAAAAGTGTCCCAAATAAGAAAAGTTTGGTGGTTGGAAGTGAAAAGTAAATTGCTTTCTCCCCAGCAAAAGCACACCTGCGAACGGTATCGATATGTCAGCCTTGTCTATCTGCTTTTCAATGGCTGTTATCTGAGTAGTGTTCTCTTCAGAGAAATGAATAGAGAGGAACATCTTGAAAACTACAGAGGCTCTTAAAAAATATAGGGAAATGGAGGTTTCTAAGAGACGCATTTTAAAAAATCATAATAGGAGAAAATTTATTCTACTCCAAGTCTACCCCATGAGAAACAAGTGTGCTTAGTATTCCAGATTTCTGAATTTAAATGAATTTAAAAAAAAAAAAAAATCATGTATTCATATATATATATATATATACACATAATATACAGATTTGCAAAAATATATATAGTAACAAATAATGTATGTTTGTAAATTTAGGGATTTTTTCAGACAAAAGTGGGTTTCAACAACAACAAAAGCACTGTGAGAATGATTTCTTTTCCTGAAAAAATATTCTGAAATTATACAAATGTGCTAAGCATTGATGTCAAATGAAATCAGTTATGTCACTTTACCTTATATTACATCTGCTTCAGTCTAGGGGTGAAAAGCAGTATGCAGAAGCATGCACCATATAAGCAATATGCAGAAGTATGCACCATATCAGGCAAATGGACCAACTAATATTTTGACTTTGACTGTGACCTGTAAAAATGCTTCAGAAGGAGATCTAAGATCTTTGTGACACACTTAAAGCAATATCATGTCCACAGAAGGAAAATTTCCCCTGTTCTCATCTTACTGCTGCTCAAAAAGTGTGATTTTTAGGTGCAAAACTAGTGCATGAACTCTACGTCAGGAGAACAGCTGCCTTAAGAACTGACGAAAATCCTTAAAATAGAAGACAGGAAAAAATAACCTTGTTCTTGTTTATATAAAAGACTATCAAAAGAAAAATCTATTTTGAAAGCTCTCAAACATAATGTTTCTACAAAAAAAAAAGAAAAAAGTGAAAGAAAATTGAGAATGGTATTCAATTCTATAACAGGTTCTTAACCCTTAGTAAACTATATCTTTTGCTGAATAATTTTTCTTTCCCTTGAATGTGCTCTCTCAGTAGATGACCGCCATCAGAGCCCTGACCTAGGAGCCCAGCAGACCTTGCTGAGCTTTCAGCACTTTTAGGATCAAGGGCCTTTTTTTTCCTTTTTAATTCTGTATCCTTTTTAAATTTCATTATTATTATTAAGATTAACTGAGCTTTGTTTCAGAGTAGTGGACTGTGAAACTAGGATAGGAAGATTAGACTTTGCTAGGAAAAAGTTATGTATGAAATATTGCTATGACAAGGTTGTGTGGATAGTTCGTGATGTGTGAAATGAAATCTCTACTCAATGTGCCTACACACTGCAATTAATGCTATCCTAGTCAGGGATTTCTTGTTAGAACTGAGATTTGTCCAGAAAAGCATGTAGTCAATGTATGCTTATTTAAAGCCCTGCTTTTCCCAGGGTTTTTTCCTAATGCATTCATTCTAAATAATCATTTTTTTAGCCAGTAATGGGTGAATGTAAACATTTGTTATCAGGAAACTATTCAAGCTACCTTGTGAATGTGAAAGTTGTGAATCATTCCACCAGTCTAAATACAGCAACATAATGAACTCTGTCCTTTGCAGAGGTCCAGAAACTCAGTCAGACTAGGAAATTTCCATTCAGTTCAATCTTTTCATAGAAAATACCACCTTTAAAAATCAACAATTTCTACAGAATAAATTATTATTTATTCTAAACCTTCTCCCAGGAAAACTGAAACTCTGAGTGCAAGATAGAAATGACTTTTTCCTAAAGAGAGAAGGCAAAACTGACAAGAGGTTTTTTTTTCCAGCTGAAAATACGATTTTTTTTCCTCTTCTGATGATAAAATGTAATCTTTTTTGTTCTGTTTTTTTTTTTCTATTTGTAAGAGAAGAAAATGTTTTCATAAAAGGCATTGGGGCAACGCTAACATGTATCTTTCAACAAAGTACAGCTACTGGAAACCACACAAATGGTTCACAGTGATTGAGCTGGAGATGCCAATTATAATGATAATATTTTTTAACAGAACTTAAGGTAAAACCACTGATTTCTTGGCTTCTAGCCTCAAGTGTTTCCTTAGGTTTTGTTCTGAACCTGTGCATACCCATGAGTAAGGTTTAAAAGAATGAAATAAATACACTAATGCCTGCCATAATTTAATTCTGTGTATGGAATGTATCTGAAACAATTTCCAGATAGAAATATCATAAAGATTTCATGTGCAGTAAATCATGTGTGCTCTAGAGTGGTCCTGGACACTTCCTTGTCAAAATGTTCCCAAAATGGGGAATATCCAGTTTCTACCCAGTCACCTTATTTTGAAATATGAGACACAGGCCACTCTGAAATACTCGGTCTTGGTGCATAGAAACATTTCTGGGCATGCATAATTTTCTAATACAGATAGCCAAAATGTCCCAGCTCTTGTCCATGAAGATGTTGTGTATGTATGTCCCTTGACCAGCTCAGGAGGGGTAGACAGCGAAGCCAAGTGGACTAGACTGATCTCTGACTGAAAACACAAAGATTTTGTAAAAACAAATGAAGTTCTATTCCCTAAAACCTGAAGGTAAGACTGAAATCTTGGTCTTCTAAATTTCTACTCATTATAAGGCAATCCCATGGTTTACTTGCTAGGGCACCCTGGAGGCACAAAATCAGAGAATATCCATAACAAAAGAAGCAAGAGATAAATCCATATAGGAACCGCTCTGTGAAGGAATGATGTATTCCACATTGGTCAGAACATCTTGCAAAAGGTCCTGAAATTAGCTAATTTCTACTTTTTTTTGGAGGGAGGGGAGTTGTTGTCTTGCACAAATGTTGCATGTTTTTTCTGGGTATATATATCTCTGTATTATTGAGAATGATATATAATGACAAACGAACAAACAAGGAAGCTCCCTTATCCAATTTTATAACACAGATCATCAGAGGGGAGAAACAAAACTCCCTTTGCTTCCATACATTTAATAAAGTATCATCCTACCTGTTTAATCTTTTTACAAGAACTTGTCAAATATCTAGATCACAAATGATCTATTGAAGCCTGTTTTCCTTACTTTACAGTGCCTAGCTCAGGAGGGCTCTTATTAAAACCTAGGAACACACTACTAATAATAATATTTCTAAGTTGTTAGGTTTAGGTTTAGATTTAGGTTGAAGAAGTAGTGTTATCTTTAATAAAACACAAATTCTTTGTCTATTTGGACTTTTTGAAGCTGTCTCTCAGTGACTGCATTCAGTCTAACACAAACTGGTTCTCATCTTGGCTGGAGCCTCTAGACATAACTGTCATTTGTATCATCAGGAGGTAAAAATTAACAGTATTACTCAGTTCTGAAGAAAAAGAAAAGAAAAAAAACATGAGCTAGCTACATAAAAAAGAGGGTCTGGATAATTTAAAATAGGAATGTTAAAGCAAAAATGCTAGAGAGTTCTAAGTCTCTGGTGACTCACTTGGAATAACCCTGCAGTCCAAAATAGGGAAAATGGCAGTTCAAAGCAGCCTGGACATTGAAAGATGAATAAACATTTAGATGAATCTTGTTTTGGGAATAAATCACACAGTTCTTTGCAAGAAGCAATCCTACTAAAGTACTACTGAGGAATGGCAATATTTATAAGAAGGAATAGCTAGTTGAGATGAGATTACAAACCTTAATCGCTATACTGGTTCCTACTGCAGGATATTTATCAGGCAGTTGAACAAATCTTTTATAAAGAGCTATTTCTAAGTTTGTGGACTTTTTCTTCTTTTCATTTCCAAATCACCTAAGTTGTCATTTTAAATATATCATAGGAACTTTCCAACATGCTGCTAGAATAGAGCTACATGTTGAATGTAGGAAACATTGATTTGAAAAGAAAAAAGGTTTTTTTTTTTTTTTGGTAAAGGAAATCCAATATTTTAGACATTCTACCTTGTGATGATTTTGCATCTGTCGAGAGTTTAAAAAATGTTCTCAATGGAAGTAATTATTATACAAATAATAAAAGATTCTATCAACAATTTGTTGTTGGTATGCTAATTATAGTTTTCATAGTTTGCAAATGCTTTATGAACAAAGATTTTAAGCATACAAACTAGAGCTAGTTAAATGCTTTTTGATCCAAATGGTTTCAAAAGAATTGATTATTAAATAAAAGCTTTCTTTTTGCCTTTTTTTTTCAGAGTTATTAATTTCTCCTAGGGGAAAAAATAATTCCACAACCATCAATTTTTGAAAAAAAAGTGTTATTTTTCAAGACCTGAAATAGATTTTACTTAGTTTCTCCACTGCATCTCAAGGAGATTACCATTCAAGCCATTGCTCTTGTAAGACGATTTCTTGCAGAATTCTCTTTCACTGTCTTACAACTAGCCTGTCTGCTTCCATTTAGTAAGTGAGGACAGTAATAAAATCCTCCCTTAACATCTGAACAAGTCAAGCTGAATGGAACAAAATCAGTTCTCTCAGCATCTCCCAGATAGCAGTGGTTGTGCCCCAGAAAGGCAAAGGAATGATAAGAGCATCCAGGTCTGCTTCTTCAGCTTATCCTTTTTCATTCACTTTTTAGATTGTATTGGTTTGTTGTCCTTAAAGTCTGGGGAGAAAAAGCTGGGATCTAGCCTTATCTGAAAAGGTGAACATCACCAAAAAGCATTTTAAGCATGAAGGTTTCTCCAAGCTGTATAGACTCATGTTATAACCAAGAAATAAAATAAAATTAAACAAAACCCATAAAATAAAGGCAATGAAAAAGAGGGGAAAGGAAGGAAATTATACTGATTAGTCTTAAGAATTTTCCTGTACTCCCTGTGCACAAACTGTACTTACATAATGACAAGACCTATGATACTACACATCTGCGAGAGCTTTGAGAGGGAGCATCTGGGGAAGCTCTGGCAGATCAGTGGGATTCTGGAGCTGCTTGTCCTTAGCTGGAGATTCAGAGAGGACACTAACACCTC
This sequence comes from Crypturellus undulatus, assembly GCA_013389825.1. Lineage (NCBI taxonomy): Eukaryota > Metazoa > Chordata > Aves > Tinamiformes > Tinamidae > Crypturellus > Crypturellus undulatus. The sequence goes on from VWPW01006109.1 coordinate 260,039, forward strand.
AGAAGGGTGGTTTGGTGACCAAAAATAGGTTTGAACTCTTGAGGCTTAATTGATTGCAAGGAACTCTGCAAGTGAATCTGGTTATTTTACTCTTGGCTTTGGACAGAGATACAGTAAGAAAGCTCTAATACTGTAATATAAACCCTTACTTATGATTAACCTTACTACTCTATCAAACAGCATAACCTGATGGCTCAATGTACTTTCACTTCATCACATGTACTCATTAGCACGGCCTGAATGTGGTAACATGATTTGTTGAGAGATTTTTTTTTTTTTTTTGTGATTCCAGGTGCAGATTGGGGTGTGAAGCACTACTAGCTGTGTTTCATAGTTCCTTTGACAATTACTGGGAATTCATAAATATGTATGTGACTCCTGCGAATTTCGCCCCTTTCATTTCAAAGAAAGCTCTCCTCATCATTTGAATTGGAAAAAAAAAAGATTATTTATTTTCTTTCAGTACTTCCCTGTATAAAAATCTGAATTTCTTGAAAGAGGCACAAGAGAAAAGAAAAGGCATTAAAATAACACGAATGACAAGTGAACTGCTAATGGAAAAAAATGGCACATTAATAATTTGTGAATTATATGTTTGCAAATTAAGTATTTGAAGGCAATAAGTTCATGAAATAACTTAATAATATGCAGTGTTCGTGTTCTTAAAGATAAATGCATTCTCTATTAAGACAGTAAGCTAAAGTACTCCAGTGCATATGAGTTTATCATGAACACAGGCTGAATAAGATTTCAGAATTGAGTTTTAGAGTGGGATTCATATCATTTAAAATATAGACTCAGTGTAGTTTACCCATGGGGGCATCTAGTGCTAGCTGAGATGTTCCTCAGACACCGTTTGAGGTTCCAGAAGGACTTGCAGCTCACACAGGTCCTCTGTCACGCTTGCCATGCTTCTGCAGATGCCTTCTGAGCATTTCAAATGCCCCTAGGGGCAAATCTACTGCCAAGAATATCAGCTGATCAGTTAATCATACATAGGTGTCTACTTCAAGGAGGGTAGAGAGCTTCTCAGAGCAACTGCGGTCATGTTAGAACACAACAAACACAAAGTCACAGGTGGTTAGATGTTTTGGTCTGTGATCTGGCCTAAGACAGCTGAGAAGTTTACTTTTATGTTGCTCCTGAGAGCAATTCATCGCAATTTGCCTTGTACTCCCCTCCTAGGATGGGATTAATCAGTGTCTGGAAGTGTCTCTCTTTTTCCATCAGTTGCAAAGACTAGTTTAGAGGAGGTGCCTAATTTTCATACCAATGAAATTAAATGAGGCTTATTCTATCCACAGTGTGCTTTTTTCCTAAGACAGACAATAGTACAGGGGTTATGGTAGCTGCGTGAGAGATTGAGGTTGTAATATAGTATGCTAATTGGCTAAATTGGACTGATCCCCCTGTTTTCTGGGAGAGTGAAGGCTGAAAGAAGAAAAAGGAAAGACACTGGACTGAAACTCTGGATCTACAACAAGAGAGACAGGCTGAAAATAGACCTTTACTTTTAATAGGTCACCGAGCAGCCTGTCATTATAAATTCTTGAGGACACTAATAAACTGGGACCAGTTTTAACTCATGCTAAAACTTTTAGCATCTCAAAACCTGTCCCTGAGCCTCACTACTCTTAACATGTTTTCGTTGTTGTTGATGTTCTTATTGTTCATATTCGTTTATTAGCTTTGCAAATGTGTTCATACTACAAAGCTCACTGCTCCTTTCACTGTGTTTCAAGATTGTCTCCAAGGTGCTTATGCTAAAACAAACTTCTTTTAACAATTCGTGTTTTAAAACCATGCTGCATTTTCTTCAACTGAAGGTTCCAAAGGGACTAGTGTTTTTTGAGTGATAAATTACATGACTTTTGCATTACACATTTTACAGCATACCTTGTTTTGTGTGCCTGAAAGATAAGATTGTCTCCCTATTTCAAATGTATATTTTTAAGATGTACAAATACATAAGAGAAGAACATAGGTTTGGCATAACTATCTGTTGTTTTAAGTTGTGCCTGTGTCTTTTTTATTAAACTGCTGAAATATTATTTCCCTTGGTATATCTCTTGAAGTACATTTGATTTTAACCATAGGTTTAAATAAACAGCTATTTTATTCCCGTGTAGTCACAGAAAAAACTGCCAGAGTCTCTAATAAAATGCCTTCACCAATGTCTAAAGCTGTAAATATTTAGGGAGCAGACAAAATAGTAATAATACAGCAGTAACGATAGGGTAAAGGACTATTATTATAAATAGAAAATACTTATTAAAAGGCCGGACTGAAATAAGAAATAGCTATGCTATAAAAGTTTTATTTCATTAAAAAAAAAAGTTTTGCCTAATGATTGTTATGGGTACCTTAAGCAAAGAAAATGGAAATGACAAAAAAAAAGGAAAAGAGCAATTATTCCTTCAAAAATGAAATTACTGTATTCATCTGAAGATAAAATCCTGATGGATGATACAGGCATATCAGATCTACCCACTGATTTTGATGTTACCTGACTGTATACAAAAAAAGAAAATAGAATATATAAAATGTATATGTTAATTAGCTTTTGCAGACAGTGTTCAAATGTCCAGTCGGGAGCTATGTTTTTAAATGACCCTCAAGATTGGAACATCAGAACCAATGACGATTAAGAATGTAAAATACAAATAGCTTTCGTATTTCCTGGCTTACATAAAAAGATTAGTCAAAGGAGTTTGTTTTTGTTTGTTTTTGTTTGTTTTTGTTTTTTAAAGTATTCAGAAAAAAATCCATTTCTCAATCCTGACCCAAAATGCATTAAAATTCTTGATAAAAATTCAGTGATATTTTGATAAGACCACAGCTCTTAATATATGTTTCAGCAGTTGATCCACTCTGACCACCCCGTGCTTTCATGCTAACAAGCTTGACTGATAAATTTCATATTCCTCATAATGAATGACTCCTTTTTAAAAAATGTAAATGCACAGTATTAATGCACAGAACCCTTATGTCATGTCATTCCAGAAAACAAAACAAACAAAAAATGCAACAAAAACAATACCAAAAACTTATTGACATTACAAATACGCAACAATATCTGTAAAATGGCCAGTGTTCTTCCAAGAGTCTATCTTTGTCTTCTTTACAAATCCTCTCCTCAGGTTTTTATACAGTCTGATAGCCCTCTAAGCCCTAAGGTTTCTCTTCTCCAAGCTAAACAGTTCCAGCTCACTGGGTCATTGCTGATGACTGATGTCCAGCTAGACTCCATGCCACTGATCCCAGCATTTCAAGCCCAGCAATTCAACCAACTTTCAGTCCACCTCACTCTCCATGTATCTAGTCTGTACATTATCATCTATGAAGATCACAGAATCACAGAATCACAGAATGGTTGAGGTTGGCAGGGACCTCTAGAGATCATCTGGTCCAACCTCCCTGCTTCAGCAGGGACATCCAGAGCACAGGGCACAGGGTGGCATCCAGGCGGGTTTGGAAGATCTCCAGAGAAGGAGACTCCACAGCCTCTCTGGGCAGCCTGTGCCAGGGCTCTGTCACCCTCACAGCACAGAAGTTCTTCCTCACATGGAGGTGGAACTGCCTGGGTTTCAACTTGTACCCATTATCCCTTGTCCTGTCACTGGCCACCACCAAGAAGAGTTTGGCCCCATAGTTTGGCCTTCCCCTATCAATAAGGTATCTAGATTCAAGAGTGCTCAATGATGTTCTTGCCATACATTTGTAATTTTATAAAGATAAATGCTTAAGGAAATAAAAAAAGCATAACAAGCATAACACATAAATGCCCAGAAATTATTTTGCCGAAGGATATGTGGTTTGCATAAAAGAGACTTTAACATGTATCTGCCAAGATTTAAGAAGTGAGATTCAATAAGCTTTATCAATGCATGTGCTGCTTTGATCACTATTTGTACTGCTCTGGGGGTAAATGTCTCACTCTGCTATGTCAACAGGCTGCTTTCTTTTAATGTGTACTCTTTAGGCAAAGAAATTTCTATCAGATAAATATATCTATAAACCATCACAAATGTGCACTTATGTATGCAGAAGAATAAATACATTAAGTACAGAAATCTGTCACTCATACTTCTCTCTTTTTTTTTCACATTTCTTTTCGGCTTGGTGAGATACACAGATTGAATAACCTTGCAACTCTGTTCCCTTCTGTGAGCTTGTTTATTTTTATTTTTATTTTTATTTTCACATACATTTTTCTTGAGTTTGCTCATAATTGTAGTGCTAAAATAATTATTCTAAAAATGTGCTGCACTATAAAGTAATGTAATGTGTAACATAAGAAAAGAGTGTTCCAGAAAGTAAAAATGACAGTCAGACAGTATTGACGATATTAGCCACACCCCTATCTCTGTCAACATCTTTGACTCTCTTTATTTCAAGAGCAGTCAAGATACATGAGATCAAAATATGGTCTTAGTTATGCTGATTTAAATGCAGGATAAGTGCACTGCATTTAAGTGTTCTTAACAAAAGAGCTGAATTTTAATTTGGTTTCCAAGTACAAAAACTGTATTTTACTAGCAACCTGCTAGGAAGAGGTTCTGGATCCCTCTTCCCTACTCCTTTGATTCACTCACTTTGAAAGTATATCTATTTATGCATTGCTTTATAAATGCAATCACAGTTCATTTTGCATTTCTCATTGAGATATCATTTAAGCATAAGTCAAGCTCTGTTACATACAGTCAGATGGGTTAATAGAAAAGATTACTGAAATGCTGAAAGTGCTGATGAAAACAAAGCCCTGGTGGATTCTTCAATAAATATTTTTAGAACATTGCATGTACCTTACAATGTTTTTTTAAGAGCTGTACGCTCTGATAGGCTGTGGTATGGATTCAGGTCAGCAAAGAAGGCCCCAAACTGAGCCCAAGACAATTTAAGATAGCATAAATATGTTTATGTGCAACAGTTTAGAGCTATTATTCTCTTATTCTCTCATCGGTAGAACATCAAACATCACTTTCTTCCTCATTTCATCCTGATTTATGGCAATTTCTTCTTCTCTCAGTGATGAACCACATCCCCACAACTACCCTCCTATTTCCAGCTTCAGGGGAGAGTAAACTGTACTGAGTTGATGTACAGCGATTTGTGAGAGCACAGGCAGGTTAGACAGGAGATACTCCTCTTTGGTTGCTTTCGGCAGTACCCTCTAACCTATCTGCAGCTCCAGAAGGATACATCACTGAGCGCTGTCATCTACACTGATTCTTTGGTCAGTACTTGTTAGGACACTTGATTTCTTGAGTCTTCTGCTATAGAACATCTCAAAATATACCCTCACCCTACAACTTATGTATGTCTTTGGGAGGTAAAGGAGGCTGCATCTGTTCTGTCACCATCATTTGTTCAGAAGAATCACAATGGACAAAGATTTCAGACAGGAGAGAAGGGACAATAGGTCAAAAAGTATACACATTCAGCATATTGTGAGAAATATTTTCCAAAAATACCATGGTGACCATTTTTAATTCTTCAGGGTAGCAGAGATTTCAACTCCTTCTAAGTGATTTCTAAACAATATTCTTTTGGTGATGAGGTGATAAGGCTTATTTAATTAATTTACTACTTTTCTTATTTTTTTCTTTTTTTCTCCTTTTGTTTTTAGCCATCCTTCAAAATCTATACTGCACCCAAACTCTCCTACATCCCTGAAGACTGCAAAGACTTTGCAATGATTTGTAAAAGTACAAGTGAACTGCAGCTCAGTAGAAACTTTTTCTCTACAATAGGGATTTCTATATCATTGCTCTAGAAATCAAGGGAAATAATATCAGAGGGGTTAGCGGAATGAATACAGTGATTATGTGAAGGCAAGATGTAATATCATGATTGGCTCTACAAAAGACCAATACATTTTGGAAATTTTTCTGGGAAAACAGACATGCCACTTTGCTTTAAGGAAGAACAGAGACCTATTAGATTTTTGTTCAGACTTAGTGGACAGAAAGCTCAGTTAAAAATGAACATATGAAGTCTTCTCTTAACCTTTAGATCTTTGTGGCTTGAAGAAGAAGAAAGATACACACAGTCTCAGGGAAAATTTAAGATTCTTATTTCTGACCATTTTGACTGAGGTCCCAATCTTGTCTGCCATATATGTATGTGTGTTTAAATGTGTATACAATAATATTTTTCTGATTATATTTTTCTGACAATAAAAACCTACAGTTTGTAAATCTCAGTTTACAAACTGAACTTTTATTTGGATTACAAAAATCTACTTGGGTAAATGGAGTCCTACAAAAGCTGCTTGCTAGGATTGAAAAAACTGTAGCAGTGCTGATGTATAGAAACTAGATCACTATCCACAATGACTACGATAATCTTGGCCAAGTAAATGAAGTGTGTGTGGAGGAACATAATTGGATAAATAAACTAGAATATCTGCATTGCCTGTTGCCACATAATGTATCATAAGTTGGAATGATAGCAATAAATAACAATAATAATACAACAATAAGAACTGATATAAACTTCACGTGAGTAATTCAAATAACCTAGAAAAGTTCTTTTCTCTGCTGTATAGACCAAATATGGACAAGGAAATTTCATAACATAAGAAAAAAAATCATTTGAAGTTTCCCTCAGGGTTATTAAATGAGATTGTAGAAACAAATATAGTTAGCAAACATATAGATCTTGTCTTGTTTTTCTATATTTTATTTCTTCAGTGAAGACATTTGATTTAAAACAAAAGCATGACTAAAGCGTTTGGTGATACCAAACCTTCACTTCCCATAGCAATACCAACATATCAATTTAGTCTTGAGTTTTGCAAATAGTAAATATTTAATTGCTGTTATCTAAACTAAAGGTAATCAGTCAGTCAGCAGACCAGATGAATCTTTTAACCAAAAGGTGTCCTAAGAACAGATTCTCTGTGCTTCTGTGGCAGCTCCATTAGAGTTGCCACAAGAAGGTTTTCTAGTGTGAAAGGGACTTCTGGTTACTGAAGAAAATAGAGAAAACGTATTTAAAAAACTATCTACCAGGAGATTAGAAAATAAGTGTCCCTGAATTGAAGGATATATAGCTGCTGTCACAGCCAAATAAACTGTTAAGAAACTTGCAATCCTGTTTCCTACAGACAGAAGTCATTTAAAATGTCTTTGGATCCTGGTTTCACTTGGAATTATATTGTGGCTTTGGCCCAGGAGCAATCTTATCTCATCCAGTGTGCATTTATAGAGAAAGCTTTCCCTATTATAGTAGAGCTTTTTTACATTTCACTAAGAATGGCGTCTTTTTTTTTAGGGTCTAGCTCCTTAACAACAATGTTGTAAATTGAACACTTCCAATTACAGTGGAGGACCAGATCAAAATGTCTTAATCCTACGTGCTTGTCTACTGATAGCACTAGAAGCAACCGAAGGGATAATCTCAGGTCAGCGAACAAGGCTGTCTTGGTGTGTTAATCTGTCACAATTGTCTTCACACAGTCCCCTTTCAATAAAAAGGATCACCTTTATGGAAAAAATGAAAGAAGACTATGGGCCAAAAATGTTACAATATCTGCATTAAATTACAGTACATTAAATCTAATATAGCCAGAACACAGGAACTGAGCAAAGATCAGTTCTGGAGAAAAGCTGCTGTTATTCCCTATTCTATGTGAATGAAAAGCAAATTTAGACTTTGCAAAACCATTCTAAGACAAGTTGTGAACCTCCTGGATTCTCCAGCAGAGACATGCAACATCTCAAAAACACTAGAAATCCGAATACAAAAATTCCAGCCCTGATTGCATTTGACAGATGTGGCTGGATCTAGTTTCTACTCAATTCTCTAGAAAGGTAATTATATTGGTACTATTTGTTATCACGAGTATTTAGCTCTTTGATAGGAGAAAGGAGGGAATGAAGTTCATGTTACAGCATCACAAAATCCACAACATTTCTGCAGTACTTTAGACGAGTCTGTGATATATTCGGGACTATCTTAAAAAGGCCAGTCCATAGTGCTTTCATCTCTGAATAATTAACAGAGATCTACCCATCCCCCAGGAAAATATATAAATAAAATATTAGTTAGCCCCTAGGATAATAAATGCATGTAAGTTGTTTACTCAATACTGCAAAATCATGTAGACCTCCAAGCATTAACAGAGTGACAGGAGAAAAGTGAATAAAATACAAGAGCACAACCATGTCTTTCCTAAACATGATCAAAGGTTTGAATATTTGTATATCCTGACTCACTGTGCCAAATAGCAAGTAACTGTAAAAGAGCGTAAGAATAAATTATGCATATGGTCATATTTTCCCACTATGTTCTTCTAGCTTCAAGTGATCTATAGTTTAAGAAGTACTTGAGCTAGTGCTATATTTATTAGATTCTGAGAGAGATTTTTTTCATTATTAATCTAACTTTTTGAACCCATATAAACCACTGGAACAAATTTCTGTGGCAATGACTTGCACAGTTTAGTTTTGTTGTAGTACAAATACAGTTAAAACACATCTTTTTGTTTGTTGTGATTGGCCACCAGATAATGTTCCCCAGGTCTAATTATTTCATATCCACTTTCCTCTATTCCCTGGGATTTTATAGAACTCTTTTTGTGCTCATACAATCTGAAAAGAAAAATAAGGCAAATAATACTGTTCTTTCTGACTATTTAATACTTGCATTAGGAAACTATGCAATACTAGAGACTGGCTCAGTCCTTTTTATTCTTAGTTGAAAGTGCAAGGAGACATGGGCATGTGCCATGTCTTTCTCACAAATGAGTTACAGTAACAACAAAAATCCAGGGCATTTGCTGTACATGTCTTGGTTGAGAAAAAATATATTTCAGAAATAAATGCAACACAGAAATAGTCTCTGATCATTTATGCAAAAATTTATGCTGCCACACTTTGCATATAACGTGTCATCTCATACTTACCTGCAAGTTTGACTGTTTCTTACAAAAGCCATAGACCTTTCCTCGTTCAGTGTAAGGTCAAGCTATGATTCAGCTATGATTCAGTTGGTACTAATGAGAATTTGTGTTGTTTTATATTAATTCCAATTAACTACTGCATCTCTTTGGACAAGACACTTTCTCTGGTACCAACAGCTTTTTTTCTCATTTTTCATTTCTTTTATCTATCTGGATAAAGAGTCTCTACCTCTTCAGGGCAGAAACTGTCTTTCACGTGTATCTGTTAGGACAGATTGTTTTTTTTTTCATAAAACAGAAAAAAAAAAAGAAAAACAAACTATTGTCTTAATCATTTTACATTCAACTGAACTTTGAAATGGGTCACAATCTTTGGCTACTATAGATAAGCTTACTTTCTGCAATACCAGATAATTCTTATCTTGAACAAGCTGCAACATCCGCCAATACTATCATTATCACATTATAAAAGTAAGAGATAGGTAAAAGGAAGCCTTTTAAAAACTAACAAACTTAACTCAAAGAGGATGGCAGCAGACTGAAAGAGTAATTATGGGACTCTGCACTCAATATTGCCTCTATATCTCAGCTGCTTCAGTTGTAAAACTACTTTCAGCTACTTCTGTCATCTTAAATTTAGATATGTGAATCTGGTTGGGAGCAAAAGTGTGTGGGAGTTTTACTGATTGAAATTATTTAAAAAGGGGAAAAAAGTAAAGAAATAGTAAAACACCAAAAAAAACAATCTGTACCTATCAGAAATAATAAATGCCCTGCTAAGTTAATGATCCAGGGAGCGCCTTCATTCCTGAGCTTGGAATAAAACTTTTTCCAGTTTTGAACATACATGCAAGAATAATGCTTCATTCAGTAATGCGGGCTCTCAACTTGCATGTAACAGATGGGTGCAAATCTTTGATTTTAAAGAAAGCAGACCTTGAACTTGAGTTTTGCTTGCTAGTCATGTGACCTTGTTGTCTAGACATCTGGTATGGGGTGCAGTATGTGAATGTTATTTCTTTACGAATATCTAGGAAAAAAAAAAAAAAAAGGAAAGGAAAACATAAAAAAAATCTTTTAGGGAAACTTGCATATTGTTTATTTCAACAAATTGCTACTTAAAGCAGTTAAAGATAGCAGTATTTTAGAGCTTCTATTCATCCTATTACCAAGCAATTCTGGGAAAAACGAGAATAAAATTAGGACATAGTCCCAGACAATGTCTTCTTTTTTTTCTTTTTTTTTTTTTACATTTAATTACCACAAAACAGTCTCGAGAGCTCTGAGATATTGATTTATTTTTGATTGTCCGTGGAAACCCAAATATTTACCTATAAATAAGCTTGGGCTGAGGTAGAAATCTCACTATTTCCTGACAACTGATTAATTAATCTCTCATGAACTAGTTCTTTAAATTTTATATAAATAAATAAAATTCAATCCCCTAGGTGCAAGGCAATTGCCATTCAGAAGTACTTAGGTCAGTGAAATAGTCTTTACTGCATAAATAAAAAAAGAAAGTGAAAACCCAACTGTTTTCCCACTCAGAAGGACTAAGAGAAGGCAATTTTAATAAATAATTGGTCTTCAGTCCTTTGAATAACTTGATATCTCAAGACTCAGTGTATTAGTTCTCCATATGACAACTTCCACACATGCTACAGGGTCAAGACAGCTTTCCCCAGTGGATTTTTATATGCTATTGGCGAACTCGACTACTCGTTTTGAAGATGATAGGACCTACAGTGAACAGACCGTTTGTGAATCTGGTACTACCAGTGTCGGGCCTATAGTTGCCACAGTATCTGGTGTCCCTATTAAGGAATGAGACCAGCTTCCCCCAGCCCCTCTAACCGTTTAGGATCAGCTGGAATGCAAGAGGTTCATCTCTTAGCAAATTTACACCCCCTATCAAAGTGCAACACTCAGGAGCCGCATGTAGGATAGCTTGACAAAGTAGTGTGAAACAAGGAGTTGGTTAAAGTTTCCATTTTCTTCCAGTCAAGTAAAATCCAGTAACTCACAGAGTAATGTATTCTGACAAAAACTGTATGGAAGTGTTAGATTAGGTGGTAAAAAAAACCACAAGTTTCCAAAAGCCCAGAGGAGCCCAGAGGAATAACAGCAGATAGGGACATGTGAATGCAACCTGCCATGGCTTCTCCCAGGTGCATCACAGGAGAGCAATCAGATCAGGCCACCAAGGGCTCATCTCTATAAGCACCCAAATTACATCCTCAGAGGAAGAAACACTCTCTTGTTGCAGGGGACCATCAGCCCCCTGGTCCAGGTGTGAACCCAATGAGATGAATCAATAGCAGCAAGTCTGACTACACCTTTCGGACTAAGGGGGGCATGTTTTCCTATTAACAGTAACAGTAATTACCAGATATTTAGAAAAAAATCCAGACATTGCTCTGTAGCAGTTAAGTTAATGTGATTAACTTAATTAGGGGATGGGGGGCAGAAGGAAGAGTTATGTGCACAAAAAAAAAAAAAAAAAAAGACTTAAAAAAAAAAGAAAATTAGTGTAGAAGAGAATTTACAGAGTGGGATTTAGCTAAATAGTTATAGTAATATATCACATATATATAGTTATGAAAGTTATTGTCTTCAGTTTGCTTTGAGGATTAAGACGACGAAATCAGAAACTAGCCTTGTGGAAAATGTTCTGTTATGGGTAAATGACTTCTACCACTCTTTCTTTCCTTTTTTTTTTTCTTTTCTAAGTCACCAATGACAATAATTCACTATTTCTCCACTTGCCAGACTTCCTCTCTTGTCCACACAAAACATACTCACCTGAAACCAGCTACTTATGCCCTATTCTGCTTATTGGTAGATATATTTCCTTATTTAGTTGTCTTTCAAATTACTTTCCTAATAAACAGTTACTGATGTATTATTGTTTGAAAGCATTTTCCTTTTCCATTTTAAGAAAACTCAGAACTAGGAGGAATTATGAACTTTCTGGAGGCTAAGATTAGAATATATATATATAAAAATAATTAACTATATTAATATAGGACTAGACAAAACAAGTAAAGCTACAAATCTCTAAATGGGTTTTCATGGATCAGAGGATGAGCCTGAGTCACTAACTTCATGCCATTAAAAGATTTACCTCTTTCTACAAACCTTTGCCAAAACAGCATCCACTGTAATCCTCAGATGGCCAAGTCAAGCAGTAATTGATGAACATTTATAAGTTTATTCTTGGTCAAGACCATACTCTGGTGGAAGAAATAATCAGAACTATTTTTCTACATGCTAAGGGAGAAATTTAATATAAAGTTATTGAAAGAAAACTCCCCGCAGTCCTTATTTTCTTAAGGTTACACAAACATACCCTTTAGGTCAGACTTCAAATCAAATTACTCCTGCACCAAACTAGGAGAGTCTGACTCTGTTTCAACACAATTGCAAGGATGACAGTCAGTTTAAGGGTGAGAAAAGCAGTTCACTTCCTCCAAAACACAGGCAAAGCCACGACTTTCTTCTGGCAGTCTACTTTGAAAGAATGCTTTCAAAAGCACCTTTATCAGGCATGATGGTGGTAAAGTGAGATTTGTAAGAAGAAAATGCCCATTACAAATTAAGCAGAGCAATGTTTACCTAAGGTGGAAAAGAACTAGATGGCATTTCTCTTAAATATACTACCTTGTCTTCTAAAAATGTTAACTCATCCTACTCATAATAAAGACCAACTTGGCATTTGATCTATATGACAATATATCAAGTCAACCTGTTTTTAATAGATGCTTTTCATCATGAAAAGAACATTATTTGGATTGTTCTGCTTCTTATTATCTAATTCTGTTTAGAAGTGCAAGATTCATTCAATGACAGGAAGAGGAGTCAGACACAGCAGAGGTATCACATACCAACATCAGAAAACCAAATCTATTCTTCCACGGACATCAATCACAAACAACTACCAAAACAGTTTTAAAATTCCTAAAATATCATAAAATGTGCAGAGCCTCGTTGTGTTTTAAATCTGGCTCAGAAAAATGAAAAATACATGGCAAAAACAGTTCCATTTAATTTGATTGATACGGCAAGTCTTTTTTTTTCTGGTTATAAAATTATTTTGTTTGTATACTTAAATGCTACTCCTGAAGTAAAATTCATTTTACTGCTCAAGTCTCAGCAATTTCTTTGTAATAAAACATATACATATATATTCCAAACTTTATGAAGCTTAGGAGAAGTTCCAGTTAAACTACATAATCACATATTGAATACAAACCAGCATTTGAAAAATAAAGTCCAATCAATCATCACAGCAGAAGCAATTAATGAAAAATCTCATACATTGAAAAAGTACTATATGACCAGAGACAGCCTTTCACCAAAGAAATAAGTACTCTGCAAATAGTTAAATGAAATGAAAGATTAATTGCAGTTATTTGTCCAGAGGCAAGTCATAAAACAATAAAATATAGCAGCTAAAAGCTTATGAAAAGAGAAGAAAAAAAATCTTAGTCCAGGAAAACAATATCAGATGGATCAGATGGATCAGATTTTGAATACAGAAAAATCTTCTGTAAAACTACTAAAACTAATGAATTTTGAAACGGAAGAAGTTCTAGGTCAGAATTTTCTCTATATATTGAATTTAATCAAGATTAGAGAGAAGTGAAGAACAATGGCAGTACTGAACTAATAAATGGAATTTGTTTTGTCTAACTAAAGAAATTCGTATTCCTCAGGTCAACATCTGAGTCAGTCACCCTGAGCTCCCTATAGTCAACAAAAAGAGAAATCTGTATTTTTAAATGCATTCTCTTTGACTTGTCAGGATTGAATGGACGTGCCATAAAAATATGTATTTCCCTATATGGCTATCAAAGTTATTATATCAGAATTAACTGTCTGTAAGTCAGTTGACTGTTGTTGATCTGGAGTATTTCCAAGAACAGCAGAAACTCTGAGTGGACCAGAAGTCACCAAACTCTGAGCACCACAACCAGCCAGAAGAACGATGCCTCCAGAACTAGTCCTGATAAAGAGGGCTACACCCTCACTGTCAAGAACTCCTAAGATAGAAATAAGATGTTTTGAGGCTTCATTTCATTTGAGAACACATTTCACTTGAGAGCATGTATCAACAGAAGAATCAGTCTGCATGTGATTTGTTCTTCATACTTTCTGTCTAAGATGATATGACTTACTATAAGTAATTAGCTTTTAATACCTTGAAAAGAATGGCCACCTAATCCAGAGAACTCACTCCTATTTTCTAATGACATTTTGAATCTGGAAATGAGGGAAATCAGGGCTTTAAAAACAAATAACTGTAATATCCAGAAAATATAGTATCCATAATACAAGGTTTTGGACCTTTTAGACACATTACAAGGGTAGCATGGCACAGATGATAAAAGATTACTAACAGTTGTCCCAGGAAATACTTTTCACTTTAAATATTAATATATCAGCATCAAAATTGTTATTGAGAGGTTAAGAATTTTTTTTTGAATAAATTAAATCCATGTATCATCACAATAATTACACTGAATTTATGTTAATTAAAAATAAGGCAAAACAGTTTTTTTTTCTTTTTTATTTAATATGAGGTGTCTGTCCCAAGCATAATAAATTAATTTACAGTGATGCTTTTTACGTACTTGATACTCAGATATCAACCTATATCTGAGAAGTTACTTCAGAAGTAAAGACAAGAAGACAGAGATTAAGCAAATGACTATATGTATATGTAATGTATATATATATATATATATACATACACATGTCAACAGACGTGTATATACAAATGGAGTTAGGGAAGCTGTTTTTTGAGTTGTCTTTTCTTATTGTGGTGAGGGGAATGGCCTTATGCCTAAGCTCAGGGAAGAGTCAGGATGCACAAGGAGATGGGAGCATATGGAAGAAGGGCAGTGATGACTACAGAGAGAAATGACTTGATTCACTGCAAAAATGAAAGAGCAGAACCAAGGAGAGAAATATCTAGAAAAAATCAAGTTCCTTAGATAGAGCACAGGCAGCCATTAACATGAAGAACCCCCATCTCCAAAGGGAACAATCCTGCTGAGATAAGTATCTGGAAGGGTATATGAAGGAGTCACATATGAAAGACTGCATTTTGGGGTAGTAATTGTCAGGATAATTTTACCTCAGGA
Source organism: Crypturellus undulatus (assembly GCA_013389825.1). Classification (NCBI taxonomy): domain Eukaryota; kingdom Metazoa; phylum Chordata; class Aves; order Tinamiformes; family Tinamidae; genus Crypturellus; species Crypturellus undulatus. Next base: position 275,093 of record VWPW01006109.1, read on the forward strand.
AATAATGAGGGACATGAGAGCTATCACAAGTCGTAATGTTTTCCATTTGTTTTGAAATATAGATAAATGATGAAAATGCTTAGGAGGAAAGAGCATCTCATTTACATCTCAATGGAAAGGCATACCTGGAAAATAACAGCTGATTAGCACATTTTTCTTTTTACACCAATTAAATGTTCTTGTCATGGTCATGATTTTTATATGCATTGGATTTTTTCTGTTCTGCTGATCTGTTGCTTTCCTCTGTGAAAATGCACAAATTTGCAGATCTGTATTGCAAGTGGGGTTGTTTCAAGCTACAGGTTACAGGATTTGCCCTTTCATTAGAATAAGGTTTATGCTGATAGGTGAGTGCATTAAAATCTGAAGGATATGGTAACCAAAGTGACCTAACAACCTGGTAGATAAGTAGTAATAAAAACACATTTAGGTCTGCTTCAAATCTGATACGGGGTTGTGAAAAAAAAAACTGTTTGTTTGTTGGTTTGTTTGTTTGTTTTTCCTGGTTGAGCAGCATTAGCAAAAATTAAGCTGTTTATTCTGACAACACAAGAAGCGGATGCGATTTTCTGGCAATATCCATCAGGAAAGAATAAAAATGTTCTCAGCTAATGGATGCTCTGCACTGGCAAAGCACAGCTGGTGCGGCTGAATCTCTGGTTCGTTGGCTCCGGCACCAGTGACTCTCAGCGTGCTCCAGGCTTGCTGGTTGCAGACTTCAGCCCATTAGAAAGTCCTGCCGAGGGAACGCACTGAGTCACGGCCCGCAGGAGTGAGCTGTGATGGGGATTTGTTCTCCTGCAGCCAGCACTGCCATGGTGGGGAGCGGCAGTGGTCACCAATGCGGAGAGGATTTACTACCTCTGTAGATTGCTATCGTGGCAGGAACATTGATTTACACCGCAGAAAAAAAAAAAAAATCTGGGATTACTTTTGATAGCTTGCTGAAGGGAATTTGCTCTGCTTGTGGACATGTTCTTTTTCTTTCAATAGTACTGAAGTGCAACCAGGGAAGCTCACTAAAAGTAGCTTTAGTTGAGCATGGTGGCTCATCTATGTTACTCTTTCCTAACAAGCAGAAAGACACAAGAAGAGAAATACTCAGAGATCTCCTTAATTAACAACAACACAGAAAGATCATGCAGAGGATTCTGAAAGTGTTTTTTTTTTCTTATTTTCCAGACTAATATTCAACTTCTAAGTTTTAAAAAACACTGATCTTCTGCATCTTTTACCAAGAGTTTCTCGCAGTCTCTGTGTAACCATTAGATCGTGAGTATCTTTACAGATTAATCCATGGTTATTCATTCTACATTATGCCTCTGTAGAATAAAATAAAACTCACTTCTGCTTACAGAGGATAAAACAGAGTAAATATGACTATTTCTCTAATACCACAGCTCTTCTGCCAGACAATAGAAAGCTACAATTCTCTGTCCAGACATCAGTCACTTTAAAGCAAGCAAAGAAATAGAACATACAGAAAAGAGAACATACATGGACATGAGACAGAAAAGAAAAAAAGAACTAAATAGAGCTCTCTCTAACTAAGAAATTTATACTATAGCTTTAAATGACAATACTGTCATTGAGCTCTGGCATAGAAGTTATACCTCATACACAAAGATAAGTAAAAAGCCAGAAAACTGTAGTCGAAATCTTAGCTCGTCTTGATTTGCATTCTCATCATATGAAATCCTTCTTACAACTGAATACATTAGGATCCAAATGAACTGGTGTGGATTTACATGGCATTACTGGTGTCAGTGCATGACATTACTTGTGTCAAACACAATTCAATGGCAGTGGACATGAATATGTGATAGCCTTTTCTACATGGGATTACTATTAAAAACTTAAATGATAACTACGTGGAAAAATAAATATGTTATTATATTGAAAAGATAAAACATATTTCTGGACACATTCATGTGATGTTCATTAATCAATAAATTTGATAATTTTGAACCCATATATAAATCAATGCCATTCCTGTTTCATATCAGAATCTTCTGGTCTGCAAATGATGCAGGAAGAGGTATTAATCAGAGTTTTTTGGAGTTTGATTTTTCTTTTTTAATTTTAGTCAGACTAAAAATACTCCAGAGAAAGAACTCTCTAAAATATATTGAGACTTCTTTAATTCCATCACAGAATCAAGAAACATAATGGTAAAAAAAAAAAAAAAAAAAACTCAAACGAAAAATCTCAAAATTCTCTATCAGTAAAGTTCCTTATTGCAGAAGAATTATTTATTTGAATGATCAGTTAAATGTACGGATTCTGTTAACTACAGTATTATTTTTATTTTGTAAGCATGAACAAGGAACGAGGTTATTCCGAGTCAGAGTCCTGAACACGCTTAGGTTGCTAAGATGTAGGATAAGATACATGAGTCAAAGACAGAAAGGGATATGGGGTTGGAAAGATAAATATTATGTGACAGAGGTTAGGTTAAAGAGTCTTTCAGAGAGAACAAATGAAAATTTCACAGCACTCAGGACTTGCATAAGGTGCTTAGTACTGGGCACAATCCAGTCTCTGTTCTCCTTGATAGACCTGCAGAATGAGTTGGTACAAAAATATCTCTTCAAAGCCTTTACCCACCATTTAGCTATCCACCAGTTTGCCTAACAGACAAGCAGAAAATCTTGTTATTTTTCTAATTGAAATCTGGGATGATGATAAACCTTTTTTTTTTTTTTTTTCTTTTTTCCCTTTAGTGTTCCAAATGATTCACTTCCAAATTGCTTCTAATAATTATTAGCTTGCCTGTGAATAGAAAAACTTCATTGTTATCCCTGCTGTCATCCTCATCTGGGTACAGGAAGAACAAGACTCCATGGGCATCACCAATGTCGCATCTGACAGGAGATATGCAGTATCTCAGGGAGTCGCACATTTACAGTTATCTCCTGGGCTGNCACAGGAAGAACAAGACTCCATGGGCAAGACTCCAATGTCGCATCTGACAGGAGATACGCAGTATCTCAGGGAGCCGCACATTTACAGTTATCTCCTGGGCTGTGGACTTCTGTGCCCTGAAGTACACAATTAGGAAGATGATACATTTTTGGTGGTTTCTATTCTTAGCATACACTGTTTTACTTGGGCAATTATGCCCCTTGTTCAAGCTCATACTCCAATATTCCAACTTAGAAATGTGTTTTTCAAATTTAGTTCTTTAATAACAAGGCAAGAATTTAATTAAAAATGGGTTCCTCTCTAAATTTATAATTTATTTCCATTGAAATCACGTTATTGAACACTTTGGGCTTCCTTATGCTCTAAAAGTGAAGAACTTTTTTAAGTATTTTGCTTAAAGGGAGAAATAGGAAAAATCTTGTAGCTTTCACCATGATGTTTGGTGGCAAAGATTACAAAATTTTTTACATTAGGAACATTTTTAGCCATTTTTTATTTTCCCACTTCTCTTAATATAGCAAGCCTACTTCAGGACTGCCTATATGAGAAAGCAAACTTCTTCCCTTTTTCTTAATTTTATTGAATAAGTCAGTAGAAGTGGATTTACCACTTGAAAAGCGGATAATCACTATGGATGAGACATGGGCAATAGTACATGTTCTGAAGTTCCTAACAGATTATGATTAACATAAAATAATGTATATTTCTTATCATTAGAAACACAGGAAGAGATTTAACTTATTAAATTATAATGAAATGTCGTTTCATTCTCATCTCTAGCTTCCTAGTTATAACAGTTAATAGAGGGAAAACCAATTTAATTAAACTTTAAGAAAGGCTAATCCAATAATGTTGTGAAGTGGATTTACCTTGACTACATGTCAGAAATCTCCTCCAAGCCTACTCCTTCAGAATGAAGCTGATCTTAATATACCTATAAATACACTCATTGGGCTCATGAAAGATTAACTATGGAAGATAGTCCTTGATTCAGTAATTTTTATCCATATACAACTGATTTTAAAAGACAATGGTTAGGTCTCTGCTGGTGAAAATTAAGGATCTTAAAAACCTATATCCTTTCTTTCACCTACCATGACTGTCATAGTTTTCAAATGAGAAGAAGAAAAAAAAAGTGGGAATCCTTTTAGGGGGTATCCTTTTAGGTCAGCGGAGAAAGGTGGACAGATACATAAGGCAGTCACTTAGCAGCTGCTATGACAAAGCATGCAGGAGCAGAGAAGCAGATCCCCATGGATGGTCTACAGTGGTACGTAGGATGCTAGTATGGTCAGTAATGAGTAAAAAGAGACACAGACAAAGGAAACTCAGATTCCTTTGAGACTCAGAGAAAATAATGATTACTGTTTGCCACTTTTACTATCCCACCCAGAAAAAAGAGGGATTCATCTGAGGATGAAGGCAACGTGGAGTGGGGGAAAGATAAGATGTATATTTGCCGCTTAAGGGTTTATAAGGAAAAAGTTATAAACCACCACCAAAAAAAAAAAAAAAGGCAGAGGTTTAGATGGGGATTAAGTTCCACAAATAGTGTCTGGCTATCAAATAGATTCCACTCACAGTTAATCAACTAGATAAAACAGAGCTGAAATAAGTCACCTAGAAGTGCAACAGTTCAAAGCTATCCCGGAAAGATGAATTTGTGTCCAATAGCTTCACCTATGAGACTAATATACAAACAAATTTACACTAACACTTGAACAATTGGATTTCTGGAAATGGAGACTATCAAACTAACCTTGTTATTAAAAAAAAAAAAAAACTGCTAAAGGCACACCATATTTGAACTTCTGTGAGGAAGTTAGCATAGTTCTACATAATATCACAATTAAAACTTATTTTATTCAGGAAGTATGGAATAATAACTATGATGGAGGGACTAAGTCTGCTTTAGTAATATCCCAAAATATAATTGCTAATTTTGTGCAAGAAGAGCACATTACACAAGGTCACCCAACAATAGCACTCTTTTTCCACTGCTATTGAATATTCTTGTTGATTTAGATGACAGTATAAAGATATTTCTGGTTAAGTGTATGGATAACACAAGAAACATTGGGACAATAAAAGGTGAGTGATGCTTTGTTGCTATTCCAGGGCAGCCTGAATTGCCAGGTTTAATGGTCACAGTCCAGGGAAATGTGCTAATAAGGACTGAGCAAAGTAATACACTGAGAAACAAAGAATGAAGGTTGTATATCCTGCTGGGAGATTATAGCTCCAGTGATTCTGGAAAAAAAAATAGACGCCATCATGACCAAAGACAGCTTGAACTGCCAGTAGTTGATGAACCATCAGGATGTTGGATGGATGACTCAGTGCTTGTAGATCAGAGTCATACTAAGAACCAGGCTTTAATCCAGACTCTTATCCTACATCATAAATTAAACTAGATGGCCACAACGGTGGGCTTCACATGACCTTGAGATTAGGTCTCACCTAGACTAGCCAGCCAGTTGTCTGATTCCCTCCGTAGTTAACATAGGCAGCAAATATACCTCTAAATGTGGAAACTGAGGACTTTTGAATAATTCTGAACCACAGCATTAAATAAATAAGTAAATTTAAAATAAGAAAATAAAAAACATCTTCTCTTTCCATGTATATAAAAAATGTAACGTAGAGTTGTTTAGTTTTCTCCATTTGTTGGTTAGAACCATAGAGAATTTTTTTGTGGAAACTGTCATTTTATGCACAATCCCACACAGTATGGGGGATATAGAGAATTTTGTTAATTAAAAGTATTGTACCAAAATCATAATACATTGGTAACTTGAGATGTAAAGTTCTCTAAAGAGCCAGTAGGACTCAGAACATGTGATAGGGAATAGAGGGGCCTGCAATATGCAGGTGAAGTAGCTGTATTTTCCTTTCCACATGTAACGCCTCTGAATACTTACAAACCTGAGATTACATTGAGATATGTATCCTATTTTGTTCTGTACACAGTCTATTCTGAAAGGTTTAAAAATGATCACCTTTCAAAACTCTGTCGATCACTTTGTGAGCGAGCTCCACAGCAGAGAGTCCTTCTCAAAAGAAAATCAAAGAGGAGGAGGGAGGAAAGGTGTTTTTCTTCTAAATTACTTATCTTTGACTTCTATTCAAAACAGATTCTAGATTTTGAATAATTGTGTAACATCCTTTGTTGAATAAAAGACTTACTTCTCTCTGCTTTTAATGATAAGCTTCAGGATTTAGATCAGAAAAATAAAGCAATTTGTTGTCCTAAAATATTTTTCTTGACTTGTCATCCTCAAATTCAATAATATTTTCCACAACAGCACTACAATATTTAATGCAAAAACAAGGAGAGTGTGTTTTTGTTAAGCAAGGGAGGCACTGAAATATGGTGAGCAGCTTTAAACTACTCATTTTTAAAACGTGTGTGTGTGTGTGTGTGTGTGTGTGTGAAGCTAAGTTATACAGCGTAAAGTTCTTGTTACCTATTTACAGAATTTACCTTCCATTGCTCTGGAATGATGTCTAACTCACGAATCCTAATGCTCACACAGTCTTAAGAATGGTGATAACCCTAAAGTTGAAATACTGAAAGCCATTGAATACATGAATGTGAAATGCTTCTGTCTTAAAGTACTTAGAGCACAGGTGGCACCAAACAAGTGAAAGGAAAATACCGCATATATCTCTGTGAACAAGACCAAAAATGCCACTGAAGTCTAGAGACACAGGGAAAATGTGGGGCCTGGATGTGGCTAAATTGGACTTTGATGAAACTGTGTTTTAATGGATCAGAGTGATTTGTAGATACTATGGCTTTTTTGTTGTTGTTCTCAGGAACATATAAATTTAAAAGCCTTCCACAACTTCCTTTGGAAAGTGGGAAAGCTATTTTTCAAGTCCCCCAAAAATCCCAGCATCAATGCAGGTAAATACCTTGTCCATGTGATAATGATGTCATTTTTAATACAGAATTTAAGTATCCTCATTCCAGAAAGCATTGACTCTTTGGTCATTGATGAACTGTTTTGCTTTATATTTCACAGAACTTTTCCACTTTGAAAAGAATAACTGCATACATGCAGTGCAGATCCAACTGTTGCACTTTACATGGGGCATTATCCATGCATTTATGTCTAAGGATCAAGCCACATCTTTTTGACTGAACTGTTGTTAACTGCTTTTTTTTTTTTTTAAGGGTAAGTTTTGTCTATCAATATTCTACCCAAACTAAACTCTGTTCTGCTGTGCAGATTGGAAGTTATTTGCATCTGAGAGGAGATTATTATAGAACGTTGGGATGCTGAGTACACACAGATAAAGGGCATCTCAAATAGATGTCCTCTCTGTTGAAACATATTGACCTTGAATGACAGCTATAAAAAAGGCTCAAGCTGTTATGGGTATTCAGTGCACTGGGAGAATGGAAACACAGTTAGTGCACCAAAGCAAATTTCATTTAATTTAATAAAAGCAGATGATTGAGTATCACAGAATCAAAGAATGCTTAAGGTTGGAAGGGACCTCTCGAGATCATCTAGTCCAACCCCCTGCTCCAGCAGGGACACCCAGAGCACGGGGCACAGGGTGGCATCCAGGCGGGTTTGGAAGATCTCCAGAGAAGGAGACTCCACAGCCTCTCTGGGCAGCCTGTGTCAGGGCTCTGTCACCCTCACAGCAAAGAAGTTCTTCCTCACATGGAGGTGGAACTTCCTGTGTTTCAACTTGTACCCATTTACAAGTATTTTATATGGTCTCTATATGCCATATTTTATACCATACCATATTTTATAAGGTCTACATGGACATTTTTGAGAGACATGCCTTATGACTAACACTCATCTATGATCACTGCAGCAGTCTTCTAGAACCTCCTGCATTGCTACTGACACCTTCAGCTTGGCACAGATGCTTCTTGTATTGAAAAGAAATAGAAAATATGAGTATTATCCTAGGCCAATAGCTAAGTATGCACTTCGTTGGGGAGAAATTCTATAATTTTGTCAAACTACGTGCCATTCTGGCCTACTGTCAGGTCTTAAGGTCTCAAGAGTCGTCCACGACTACTTCTCAACTCACAAGATAAAGAAATAAATCCCTGATGTTTAGAATTTCCTATGGATCTGAGATCTTCCTCAAAAGGATGAAACATCTGAGAGAGGTGAGAAAAATAGTCCATTACAAGTTGTTCTAAAGCTCTGTAATTCCAATACACAATAACAATCTTTGGAAAGTATTTGCAATGTTTTGACTTACATAACTAATTGTGAGTTTGGAGAGGATGTCAAAGTACTGAAAAGAAGTGTTCCAAAAAGAATCTCTGGCAACTGTTTAGGTAAGGAAGAACTTATCAGTTTTCACTGAAGGCATTTCAACACTTTTCAGAAATCATCACTGCCCATCTCCTCACTGAAACACCTTGACTGCTTCTCCATGATTTTGTTAAGGTTCCTGCAGTAAATTATTTATTTATTATTTTCTGTAAGGATCTCAAAAAATGTGTATTTCAAAAAGACAGGCCCCAGGTAAGAATCTTTTTGCAGAATGATGTATTGTCAAGAAACCAATGGTTGGTAAAGATTATAAAAGGTAATCAAATAACACCCATAAAGTTTCTCATTTTCTCTTGATTTCATCACCAGTTATAGGGCAGAAACTGGACAATATCTTCTCAGTTCACAAAATCACCAGCTTCCAGCAGAGCTGAAAAAAAAAGGCCAGAGATAAAAGCCTTTAATTTTGCAATGTATTTGAAAGCCAGAGAAGAATTTATGCTGCAAGATGGACTTCTAGTCATTGGGGTGTTCATTCTTGAGATCATGTAGCTTGAAATCTTTAGAGGTTACATGCCAGACATCAAGACATTGCAAAATACCAGACAACGATTTGCCATGCAGGCTTAGCTTGAAGTTGTCTCTCTCTTCAAGTGATGAGGTCTTTGCAAAGAGACTTTTATGACAGCTTGGCCTAGGCAGTGTTCCTATTAGTAGGGGTAACAAAGCTAGAGCTTCGAATGAGAAAGTCAAGTAACAATTTAAAATATAAACATTTTACTTACACTTAATATATTTTAAGTTTGAACCATTCATTTTCTGTGCATAGTGGCTGGCTGCTAGAGAAAATCTCCAGGATGCTGGGAAGCTAATTTTCCATTAAAAGCAGATCAAAACATTTGATCGGTTAATCCTATTCATAATGTTTACACTAAGCAATGCCTCTTGATAATAGAGTAATGATTATGAAGTTCACTTTGCCTTTGACTAAATTAAGACATGTTATACAGAAGTAAAGGGTTAGTAAGTTACAAATCAGCAAAAGCATGAGCCCATTATAGCCAAATAGAGGTATCACAGTACAGCAATACAGAATGTATTCTCTGACACACCTGTGAACGAAAACATGAAAAAAAGCAGGGGCACTATGCCCTGAGTGTTGGCNAAGTAAAGGCTTAGTAAGTTACAGATCAGCAAAAGCATGAGACCATTATAGACCATTGTATCACAGTACAGCAATACAGAATGCATTCTCTGACACACCTGTGAACGAAAACATGAAAAAAAGCAGGGGCACTATGCCCTGAGTGTTGGCTCTTCACGTAGCATCATAGCAATCTTAATCAAGAAAACTGGGAAAAGTGCAAAAGTGCTGGATTCTTTCCTGTTTGTTCCTGGCAGTACGTGTGGCCACACAGAGAGCCTCCAAGCCATGACTGAAACAAAACCTTTTAATGGTCTGCCCTTTCCATAGTGGAATCTGACTGATTCATCCCTAGAAACTTAAGCCTGGATTATTTCTAATAAAACTAACAGCATCAGTCATCTATAAATAGTCCAGCTAGTCCAACTTCAATGACCATTTCTGGCAGTACCAGCTGCCTTGGCAACTCCAGCCAAACCTTAGCAGAGCCTTTGCTCAGCTCCTGCAAAAGCTTTGGATCAATGGAATGCTCTGCTTCAACCTCTAAAGTTCTGCCTTCTTTGTCAGGAGCTTCATCTGTCATTAACACATATATCATTGAGGAGCCTAGCTGGTTCCAAAGATAATTAATGTGTTACTTAGGCTGGAAAATAAGCCAGTCATTGAACAATAACATTCAAAGTGACTATGGTACTTCAGGTCCAGACAGCTCAAAAGGGGCTGTTCTTCAGGAAAAGAACATCCAGTTTTCTTTTATTTGTTTTAATTTTGTTTTGTTTTGTTTTACATGATTGAGCCTTATTAGGTATCTTGAAGTAGGCAAACTCCATCTTAATGGAGCGATGTTGAATTTGCTTATGGACTAACTGACATGATTTGGAAGAACAGATCAAACTTCAAGTCACCAACAGTCATTTTGTAAAACACGAGTGACCAGGGTTCACACTTTCCCATAACGACTTCTCCTGCCTTCCTCTCCAGTATAACATGTAGCTTGATTGCAACCTCTGAGAGATGAAATAATGAACAAGAAATCATATATACATTACAGCCACTTACCTAAAAACAGATAGGACTAAACCAGATGTGACTGATTTGTGCTCATATGATATTATTATCTTTTAAGAGGAACCTCCCACTAATTTGTTCACAGAGATTTAGTGCTTTTATTTATCCAGTAACATATTAGAACAACACAATTGTAAAATAGGAATGGAGTATAGTAAAAACTCATTTACAAAGGATTTGTGTGAAAAATTTAACTAGAAAAAGCTAATACAACACTCCTGTTAAAAGCTATAGTAATTCATACTACTAGATAAAATTATTTTTTTATTCCCTTTTGATAAATATGTATAAGTAAAATAATTTATATCAGGTGAGAGCTATAAAACTATAAAAAAATCAGCCAATATTTGATGCCTGGGTGAATGCACTTTCATAAACATGAAAGTCACTATATATTATGCATGTGTGTAAATCTACACTCATATAAGTAAGCATACTTAAGCTACATAATTCTAGATCTGTGTGCTTATGTGCATGTTAATATATATGAAAATGTTCCTCAGCTCTACAAGGTTATATGTGCATTCTCTATTTGCTTGACTTTGTCTTATACAAATATTGGGGAAATTCAAATAGGATAGCAAAGAAAATGTGTATACAAAGTAAAATTGACAAAAAAATTATATAATTAAGTTTGTTTGTGTGGAGGTTTATGATGACAGTAATGATTATCATAATAAATCCTTTCCCTTACACATCTGTAAATAAAGAAGAAAGAAAATAAAAGAAGGAAATTCCAAGATTCTTCCAACAGTGTGAAAATGTTCTCAGTACAGCTTATTTTCATTTTTTTCTCCCAAGAAACTTTCAATTAAAAAAAAAAAATGCCATTTAGTTTAATTTCAGTGTGACTCTCTGTCTTAATTAGTGCCATTATTCAAACACTCAACTGAGTAAGAAATTATTAGATGCTTCCCTGGTACATCTCTGGTGCTCATTGCCGTAGTATCTATGCCTAACAAACATAATGCATGAATGAGTCTTTCTTCATAACTGCCACTATTAGACATATACTGGTTTTACAGAAGGAAAACTAAAAAAAAAAAAATCTCTTCTTAAGAACCTCCTTTGTGAAAGTCTTTACCTATTTAAAGGACATAAATCAGAAATGTTCAGATATATCCTGAAAAGGAGTGATTCTTTTAGTGACATGTGGTCATTAGATATCCACTGAAGGCCTCTGATTTATTCATCCCTCTTCTTTGTGTAGAATACAGAGGAGCTACTATTTCCATTTTATGAAGTTTTAAAGTGATTGGTTGAAGGTGACTCAGGAAACCACTATGCTGCCTTTACCAAACATGGCTTGGTGTTTAAAGGAGAGAACATGGAGCAGTTTTGAGGAGATGGTGCATGAAACCCTAACTGAATCATTATTCCGAATAATGACACTGACCTTTTGCAAGGGCTGCTATAAAACTGAGCAGGATCTGCAAAATATCTACAAGAATCATAAGTCACCTTGAAAATACCTCTTCCAGAAACCCATTACCTCCTTTCTAATGTAGCTCCCAATTCAACATGAGTTGTCCCCAAAAGAGTGAAGAGTCTAAAAATAAATGGAAATATGTTCACTTAGCTTTATGCCTAAGCCATCTTTGACTGAACTATGGATCCCGCAACGATGCTCATCTGGTTATATTTCTTCTGCTTGAAGACTAGCTGAAGGAAAGATTGTTTTGAGTAATATGTTGCAAATAAAAGCTCAGAAAGATAGACTATGCTCAGTGATATTTTTTTGGATTTAAGACACTGCACTCCTTTCTTTTTATGGCAAGCATAACATGCTCCCCTCTCGCCCCCTTTTTTTGATACGTTACTATCAATTTTTACCCTTTCCTTACAAAACAGGAGGAATCTTTCCCTGTGCTTGCCTTCAGACTTTATAAACTCAAGAGCACAAAAAGAGCAAGGAAGTAAATGCAGTTTTGTGGTTGCATACGGTTCACTCTTTATAGCACTGCATTCTTGCTGCTATAAAATGGACTCCTTTTTTTTTTTTTTTTTAGTGTTTCCGCTATAAAATGTTATTCAAATGGTTTAATGCTGCAGATATTTTAAGTTAGTCTAAGCAGAATTTCATACACATCCAATTCAACCGACATCACATCTATTTTTCTCCGAAGTTTATGTATGCTACTTTCTTAGAATGATGTTGGAAATGATTACAGGTAGCTATTATTTACTCCTTTAGAGGACTGTGTACCTCTAAAGAACACCACTTGAAATACACGCACAGCAGAAACTAGAATTCAGTATTATCCTTTCCTCTCCAGCTCATAGGACTGTAATATTTTCTCTGTTAGTGGCTTTCTCAGCTTTGGAGAATAAATATTTTTATGTTTTAGACCATCCAAAATATACACAAACAGAAAGGGTGGAGAAACGTCCACTATAACATACATAGGAGAACTGGCGTTACTGTCTGAGAGAAAAATTATCTAGCTCTGTGTGAAACCTGGTGTCACACATCCTGCATGAGAAGGCCATGGACCACTAAACAGGCTCCATGTCTTCCTAATGTATAAGTATATATAGATAAGGTTTCTAAAATCATGGTTATTTTCTGATGTAGTGAAAATTTAATGAAAATGAAATGAAAGTTATAACTATTAAATAAATACTGCCACTTAATAAATTTATTGTTATTCACTGAAAGTTCAGAAAAACTTGGTTTGAGGAAGAGTCAGTCAATAACAAAATACATTGTTGTGTTCACATCCCAGGTCATAAATAGTTTACAAAGTAGATTTTAAATCTGTCTAGGCTGCTTTTCTTCATCTTTTGCTGATCTAACGCTTCAAAGATCAATGCAATGTTGCATTTCCAATGAGATTATGAAAAACTGGACGGTGAGAGGCAATTTAGAGAGGCAATTTTAAAGGAAAGATGTGTTAAAAGTAGTTTTGAGGTGCTAGTCATTTCTCCCCATTCCTTGCTCTCCTAACAGGTTTTTACATATTGCCCTGGAGAGCTGGAGATGAGCAGGACCTGAAGCTACCATCACTCACTGCATCTTGCTCTACAAGTGAGTGGGAAGCCTGGTCATGTCCATGTGGCTCTTCATACAGTCACATATGAGAGTTAGTGTTTTTGTACCCATGTATGTGTGGTTGGGCACTGGATTGGGGCTAAGCAAGGGAAAAGAGTGAATCTGACTTAATAAAAAGATCTAACTTAATAAAAAGATCAATCCAGTGCGTAAATCACCTTCATTCTCACGAGAAAGCTCAGGAAGTGTGGGTTAGATGAGTGGACAGTGAGGTGAATTGAGAACTGTCTGGATGGAAGAGCTAAGAGGGTTGTAATAAATGGGGCTGAGTCTAGTTGGAGAGCTGTGGCCAGTGGTGTCCCACAGACCTCAGTACTGGGCCCAGGGCTGTTCAACTTGTTCATCAATGACTTGGTTGAGGGGACAGAGTGCACCCTGAACAAGTTTGCAGATGATACAAAGCTGGGAGGAGTAGCAGATACTCCAGAGGGCTGTGTTGGAGGCCTGTGTTGAGCGGAGTGCCCCAGGGGTCAGTCCTCGGTCCAGTCCTGTTCAATTTATTCATCAACGATCTGGATGAAGGCACAGAGTACTCCCTCAGCAAGTTTGCAGATGATACAAAGCTGGGAGGAGTAGCGGATACTCCAGAGGGCTGTGCTGCCATCCAGAGGGACCTGGACAGACTAGACAACTGGGCGGTCAAAAACCTCATGAAATTCAACAAGGCCAAGTGCACGGTCCTGCACCTGGGCAGAAATAACCCCAGACACCAGTACAGGCTGGGGACCGACCTGCTGGAGAGCAGCTCTGCTGAGAAGGACCTGGGCGTCATGGTGGACGACAGGTTGACCATGAGGCAGCAGTGTGCCCTCGTGGCCAAGAAGGCCAATGGCATCCTGGGGTGCATTAAGAGGAGCGTCTCCAGCAGGTCGAGGGAGGTGATCCTGCCCCTCTACTCAGCCCTGGTGAGGCCACATCTGGAGTACTGTGTCCAGTTCTGGGCCCCACAGTACAAGAGGGATGTGGAGCTGCTGGAGAGAGTCCAGCGCAGGGCCACGAGGATGATCAGGGGCCTGGAACATCTGCCCTGTGAGGAGAGGCTGAGGGAGCTGGGCCTGTTCAGCCTGGAGAAGAGAAGGCTGAGAGGGGACCTGATCTGTGTCTATAAGTGCCTCAAGGGAGGCAATGAGGAAGATGGGGCTGGCCTCTTTTCACTGGTGGTCACTGACAGAACCAGAGGAAATGGCCACAAATTGAAGCATAAAAAGTTCCACGGGAACTTAAGGAAGAACTTCTTGACGGTGAGGGTGACAGAGCACTGGAACAGGCTGCCCAGAGAGGTTGTGGAGTCTCCTTCTCTGGAGATCTTCAAGACCCGCTTGGATGCAGCCCTGTGCCACGTGCTCTAGGTGGCCCTGCGTGTGCAGGGGGGTTGGACTAGATGACCTCTAGAGGTCCCTTCCAACCTTAGGCATTCTATGATTCTATGATTCTATGATACAAAACGGGGTGGAGTGGCTAACGCTCCAGAGGGCTGTGGTTCAAAGAGACATGGACAGGTTGAGGAGCTGAGCAACCTCAAAAGGTTCAACAAGGAAAAGTGCAGCATCCTACACCAGGGGGGAAGAATACCCCAAGCATCAGTACAGATTAGAGGTTGACCTTCTGGAAAGCAGTTACGCAGAGAGAGATTTGGGAGTCCTGACTAACAAGTTAACCATGAGTCAGCAATGTGCCCTTGTGGCCAAGAAGGCCAGCCAATGGGATCCTGGCCTGCATCAGGAGAAGAGTTGCCAGTAGGATGAGGGAGGGGAGCCCATCCTCTACTCAGCTCTGGCGAGGCCGCACNAGTTGCCAGTAGGATGAGGGAGGTGAGCCCATCCTCTACTCAGCTCTGGTGAGGCCGCACCTGGAGTATTTTGTGCAGTTCTGGGCTCCCCAGGACAAGAGGGATGAGGAACTTCCAGAGAGGGTCTAGCATAGAGCAACAAAGATGATGAAGGGACTGGAGCATCTATCTTATGAGGAAAGACTAAGCGAGCTGGGCCTGTTTAGCCTAGAGAAGAGAAGACTGAGAGGAGATATGATCAATATGTGTAAGTACCTGAGGGAAGAATGTAGAGAGGATGGGGCCAAACTCACCTCTGTGGTGGACAGTGATAGGACAAGGGGTAATGCACAAGTTGAAACACAGGAAATTCCATCTCCATGTGAGGAAGAACTTCTTTCTTGTGATGGTGACAGAGCCCTGGCACAGGCTGCCCAGAGAGATTGTGGGTCTTCTCTGGAGATCTTCCAAAGCCACCTGGATGCGCCCTGTGCCCCATGCTCTGGGTGTCCCTGCCGGAGCAGGGGGGTTGGACTGGATGATCTCTAGAGGTCCCTTCCAACCTCAACTATACTGTGATTCTGTGGTGTTGTGAAAATACACTTGTATTGAAAATACACTTGTATTGAAAATACTCATTATTAAATTTCTTTTTATCTGATTCATTTAGGACATAACTGTCCTGGGATGTGCTATAACCTGAAGCAGAAAAGATATTAAAACAAACTGACAGCATTTCTTTAGAGGAAGACGGGTTAGAACTGAAGCTTTGATATCAGAGGTAGAGATCTCTGACTGCACATCAATGTAGGTGCCACCTTTTTGTTAGCCTTTATCTGTGTGACCTGCTAAATCTGATGGAGGTCTTTCCCCTTCCAAACTTTCCAATAGATAAAATTTATATTTGCACATGAGACTGTGCTATAGATTTTATTCATTATGCCTGGGAATTTCTGTTATTCTGAAATGGAAAATGCCAGGATGTTGGACCATGAGGTCATGATATGACTTTATCCTGACACGTTCCCTTGGACAACACAGTTAAGGCTACAGGAATGAGGAACTCGTGGTTTAATGGACAGAGGTCCTCTGGGCGAGCCATTTTTTTTTTCCACCTTGGCCCTGACCACAAGAAGTGAAAATAAAGGCACAAAACCTCCATACTTAAAATCTAACAGGGAAGGGGTTTTGCTGTTGCATGTATGTTGCATCACTATGCTTTAATTTAGCTTTAAAGGGGACCAACTATTGTTTGCATTGCTAACAAAATGGGTTTGGGGAAGGGGAGGATTAAAAGATGAAAGAAAAAAAAAATATTACGGTATATCTAAGCATAAAGAAACCCAGGCACAATAGCAGGAACTAACACAACCCTGTGATTTTCTCACAGATAGCTTGTAAATAGAAAGGTGCACAAAAGGCTTCAAATATCAATTGGTGTTAACCAGGCACAATTCAACGTTTTTAACAAAGCTATGTGGAAATAAACCTAAAACATGCTGCATTATGCAACTTTACTGGCATTATGACTTTATCAAAATGGGCAAGTATATGACTGGACCTTCCTCACTAAATGAGCTGGGTGCTTCAATGGCTGGTGGGCCAAGGCCCTTAGGATTTGTTTAAAATCATCCCATAAATAAAATATGAGCAGGAAACTCAGACAGAACAATAATTTAATGGTATTGTGCCTGAAATATATATATTGTACCTGAAACATGTATACATTATTCATTCATGTATAGATAGATATATATATGTATTCATACACACACACACACACACACANGTATATTGTACCTGAAACATGTATATATTATTCATTCATGTATAGATAGAGAGATATATATATTCATACACACACACACACATATATATATGTATATGTTCTTCTTAGCTGTGGAACCTGTACTTTAATTCATCAAGTGACATATAACTAGGAATAAAGAGACTTCTGTACGGTGCCCAGCAACAAACACATTTTGTTCTCTAATTCTGTAATTCCAACAATTAAGAATATGTTTCTCTTTTTATTCTCTCTCTCTTTTTTTTTGTCATAATGTGTATTACAGGCATAGATATTTTTCTGAGATATAAAGGGAAACTTAGTAAATGCATCACATAATGACAAATACCAACTCCAGACTGCTGTTTAGAAGCAGAATGGGCTGAGGGCACAGGTGTGATGAAAGCTACACAAGGCAAAGAGCAATTTGTGACTCATGTGGCTCATGATCTCCACTGAGAGTCTTTACCATGCCTTTTGTGCCCAATCTCCATCCCAGGCTGGTATAAAATGTGAAAGTGGTCAAGGAAGCAGTTGCTTTGTGATGGTGAAATCACAAGGGGCAAAATACCAAGCACATGGGACCTGGGGTGGTACAGGAGCAAAGAAATAGAGACCCCCTAACTGATGGGACCCATGATCCAGGGACAGTTTGGAGCAAAGTGCCCAGGACAACACATATCCCATGGGTGAAAACCAGATGGTTGCAGAAAGGCACACGAAGGAAACACACAGAAGAGAGGAACAGAAAGTGATGTTACTTACTAGGCATATGTGACCATCCCAGAAGTTAAATCCCTGTCTCAGAAGGTCTGCTGGCCTTTGCAGGACAGGCAATCGGAGAGTTTCCTTCCCAGGACACCTTCCTCTTGGACTATTATTGCAAAACAGCTGGTTTCTCAACCTTTACAGGGCCACTAAATCCCACTCCCAGAGCTGGCTGCCTGAGCTCTTAAATTCAAATAAATCAGAAAAACTGGCATTTCTAAAAATACTTTTTTTTAACCTATCCTGAGATAATTACAACCCAGGAGAATTAGAAGCATTTAGCATAGATGAAGCCTCCTGAAAGCCCTGGGATGTGATTCATCTCACAATAACCACACCTCTTGCCTGTCTGTCCCAGCTAATTATCAAATATCTTCCCATTTCCCCCCTCCCTGTTCTTCACTCTCTTCCTCTCCCTGAGGATACCTGAGAAACCAAAAGCTGACACAAAGAAAAGGGAACAATAGCTGTAAACTTTCCATTGTTCAGCTCCTAATGGAAGAGCTTCTGGGTCTTCTAGAATGAGAGAAAGTAAAATCCCCCAAAGGTTTCTCTGGCTCCTTGTTAGCAATCTCACAGCACCAGCACAATGTAGGCACTGCTGGGAGTAAATACAGAAAATAGCAACAAATGAAGAATTGCAAATTGTAATGTAACAGATGGAGAAAAGTAGCTGGAGTTCCACTTTGTGGAGGGGAGAATGCTGGCTTTGATGGGAAATTGGTGGAACAAACATGTCTTTAAGGAGGCAAGTCGGCACAGGGGCTGAGTTTCTTCTGGGAGTGTAGATGTGCTAGGAAGGTATTTTTACTTCTCTTAACTGTCAAGAGCAGGCCCTATCTGCAGTGTTTTGACTAGAAAGTGAGCAAAGTAAATTGCAGTGATTTCCACAACTCCCAGATGCACTTCCAAAGTTAAGGAATAAAAAGCCGTGACATGGCTTTGGGCTGCCTGCTGAGAATCACTGTCTCAGTGCCATCAGAAAACAATTATCGTATTTTTTTTCTCAAAATATTTCAGAGTGTCCCATAATTTATCTATGAACCAGAATATAAAACTACCTACCACAAGGCAAAATTGTGACTTGAAGTGTAACTTAACTCTCAAAGCATAACAGGGGGAAAACATGCATTTGTACCATGTAGGGACAGATTTAGCGACAGATGACCATATCTTCAAGACAACAGTCAATTTTCTGGAAATATGTGCCCATCTGGAAAGACACAGTTACTTGTTATGGTGATTTTGTACTTGCCTCTGAACTAGCTGCCAGTGGCCATGGCTGGAGGCAAGATACGGCACTAGAAAAATCCTTCATCTGACCCACAGTGATATCCTATGAATCCTATGAAACCTGGACTTCATACTTATTCATCAGTTCTGCTGGCTGCAAGAGCTTATTATCCCTCTAATATTAGAAGGTATTTAATTAATTCCATCCACTCTCTTTAGTATGACATATAGCAATTACCTTAGTGTTGCATACAGTTGTTACATTTCGGAACATTAATTCTAGAGCTAGCTTTTGCCTCCCCAGTCTCATTTTCATGTTCACCCACATGTTTATGAAGAAGTATTGGCAAAGTGAGTCTTGGTGAAGCATCTAGGCTACATGAGGACCCCTTTACTGACAGTGGAAAAGACTGTAAGCAGATTCCCGGAATATTGATTTGTGGAGGTAGAAAGCTCCTCAACAAAGAGAAAATTGCTTTATCAGTCTCAAATATACACTATATATAATTTCTTTTCCATATACTACTTCTTGTGTAGCTAACATATTATTTGGAAGTTTAGTACATATTGATGGTATAATTTAGTGCATTGCATTGATGGCACATTTTCTACACCAGAGAACTCAGAAGAGATAAGGAAAGATGAAGTCTAGATACTGAAGACACAGAAACTACTGTACAATCTGGAAATGATATTTTGGTAATGGAGTTGCCTCTTTTAGCTATATGTTAGCTCTTATCTTGGTCCCTTTTTTCTTTTTTTTCCTGAAGATACTAAACCTGTGGACTGCAGGCACCTTTGCATACATAGCTATATCAAAGAGCTAATTAATAGATAAGGTCCTAATAAATAACATTCCTTAATATGTGGCATTGTTTGATTTTTTTAGGATATGGCTCACTGCAAGAATTTTCTTTCATATAACTTCACCAGTACCACCAAAAAAGCAGAGATGATGCTTTTCTGGGTGTGGAGAAGCATTTGAAAAAGAAGCCAAACATTCTTGAACTAGAATCCAAAATCAAAAGAGATGTCAATAACAGAATTTTGAACATCTGTATTCCTTCTTGTACGTTCTTGGATTTTACAATACTGATTCATGTTACAATGAGACTGGAATAATCGGATGTGCGGATGCTTCTATAGTTTAAGCCACAATCTCCGTGTTGAAGAAGATGGCTGAGACAGATATAAATATAGATGTGCATATATATGTATATATATTTAATTTCCTGTCTGAAAAAATACACATTTTGCTTAAATTCAAAGGTTGTGATTGAAAAATTTTCAGTGCAGTTGGACTTCATTTCACAGCCTTGGGAGACCCCCATGGAGATAGTGTAAAAGTCTGTGAAGCTGTAGAACAAACTAACTTGCTGAAACATTCTGAAAACCCATAAGCAATGACAATATAAAACATAGAGAGGAATTCTTAACATGGTAGTAGGGCAAACAGACTTAGTAGTTACTGTAGATGTCACCCATGCAAAGCTAAATAAATTTCAGTAGGAGAAGTGACTTTGGACACATTAGGCACTAAATGGCAAAATAAGAGAAAACAAAATAAACAGTTCCCCCTGGCACAGGGACTCGTTTTGAAAACAAACTCAATTTTATTTCTGAGGAAGGATCAGAGACAAAAAAAGAGGTTCCTTTTCAAGCTTGTCAGCTGGGTTTCCCATCCTAAATCCCCAGGATGTCCCAGCATCCCCAGAAGCTTATAAAATCCTTCCCTTTGATTTCTCTGGGTACCAAAATAGCCCAGCAGAAAAGAAGTTAAAGGGGATAATGGAATTAGAAGTATGTCAAGAGATTTTTACCTATTCCTAACTTTTCCTTCATTTTCATATGAATCTGGAAGTAGTCATAGTATTTTAACAAAAAGTAGGCTGTCATTCATATTATGCATTAAGTAATGACTCTCCAAGATTGAATGCGTGTTCAGTGTTACACCCCATGCAAGTTAAGCAGTTCCTAAGGGTTCAGCTGTGCTATACAACCTTTATCTAACATATAGGTTTCCCCTTATATTATGTCCAAACTTGTTATTACAGATTACACAAGCTATCAATTAAAATAAATAAATACAATAATTCCGAGAAAAGGAAAAACTAATAAAATATAAACAGTTACTTAAAGTCCCCTTAGACTCAGGTCAGGGAAGCTTCTGTATGCCTTACATATTCAAATGACAATCTGTCCCCTTCTGAGAAAGACTTAGTGGCACCTTATTTGGCACAAAGTGCCAAGCGCAGCTGAGGAGAGCTGGAAGATTTTAGGTGAAAAGCAATGCTATGAATTGATAAATTTCAGTTTCCTCTTCGTTTCAACGTGGTAGCTGTATACAAGATTAGCATTTTAGGTAGGATTTTGCAGAGCTCAGGGAGTCAAACAGTTGTTCAGATCAGCTGGCTGCTTTTGAAAACGCCAGCCATAACTGTTTCTCTTTCAGAAGGGTTGTGTGCTACGCTCTGTTTATATTCTGAAATCACTGCTGGAAAAAACATTGTTTATTTTGGGCCGGAGTTAAGGCGCTGGTAGTGTGATGAAATATGCATTTCCATCTGTTTGATCAGAATAATCCTCTTACATCTATAATGCATTCAGCATAAGTGTTATGATATCTTTAGCCATTAATTCCCCTGACATTAAGTGTTTGGGATTTGAATATGAGGCAGCAAATTAGTGCATGGTTGCACTTAGCACCACACTTCTTAGTTCTAAGCAAGAATTGTGTTTTTTTGTTGTTGTTTTTTCCCCCTCTCAGAATTTCCAAGGTTTTGTCTTAAATGAAAGAATGATAAACCAGTGTTTTTTGCTTTTTATTTTATTTTATTATTTTGAACCACTTTAACTGATGTTGTTGCACAAACTGGTGATGAGAGAGGAAGTTTTAATTCCTCTTTCAACTTTGAAGTGACCCTTAGACGATTCAGCAAGTTGAAAAGGCCCCGCTGCAAGGATAAACCCAGCATGCTTTGCAGAAGGCTCGCGGTGATCAGACTACTGTAGTGTAAGAAACAATTCATCTGCCCAGTATCTCGCCTTTCACTGTTGAAAGATTTAATCAGGAGCAGAATATCTTTTCCATTGCCACCTTCATAAAAGATATGCGGTACAGATATGTGAAAACATCTTCCCAGTTCACTTATCCAAACCACTCTTTATAGCATCTTTGTGCTCCCCCTAGAAGCTACCTTCTGTCTTAGGAGAGGAACTAAACTCTCAGTAAACTTCTTAATACTTATTGAGGAGCATTTAACTGGAAACAACTTTGTCAAAGCTTCCCAGTTTTATTAACATATTTTTTTTCACTCTCTTACTATTTTTTCCACTGCATTACATTCAAGCTGTACACAGTTTTGAACTCACAGCTTTGAACTTACATGAACAGCTTTGCCATCATCTCCTCCTCATTTGTTTCCATTTATTTCAGCCTCCTTTCTTGATTCTGCTAGTTGCTTAACTTTTTTTTTTTTTTCTTTTTTTTCTTTCTATTTTTTTGCAGGTCTTTATATTTCAAGTAATGTTTAAAACTTTCCAATGAAAAGCTTTCCTTTTACAGATCCAAATTTGTGTCACAGATTCTTTTGTTATCTGACTGCCAGGAATGAATTCTTGAAGCCCAGCTGTACTTCTGACTCTGACTCCATAACGCTCTCAGAAAGAAAAGCTTTGAGGTTCATTTTTTTTAAGACAAAAAAACCATCATTCAGAGACCTTCGTCCAGAAACAATTTGCATTGTTAATGTGGTCTCTGCATTCAAGAACATAAAACAGCCAGACAAAACAACCATGAACAATGTAATTTCATGAAACTCACGCTAATCTTGCATTCATTTTAGTCACTGGAAAGATTCCTACAGAATTCACTACCTCTGAATCATATTTCTTAGTGTTATCCTGAAAACAACGAGAAGATGCTGTGTAATTCTTTGGTATTTTTTAAGTCTTTGCACCATGGTGCAAACAAACCCTTTCCAGTTTCTAACAACCCATCTGTTTCTGCTGGAGGAAATGCAACTACAGTGAGACTTGTCCCAAAAATGAGTTATAATTTCAGTTTCAGCAACCTGAAGCATTGCTAATATCATTAACAACGCCACGATGGACAGGCTTCGTTAGCTAGCTTGTGGATCTGTGCAAGCTGACCAGCTCTGAACAGGAAAAAATCTGAGCATCGCCAATAAAGAACCGTCGTTACAAAGTACCTTGTTTGCAATATTAGTATTTTAAACAAGGAGAGAGAAATTTATCAGAATATAATGCTGATATTTCAGGCTTCCTCTGAAAGGTAATCAATTTCTTCAAAGTAGCTCCCAAGATTTCCACCAGCGTCTTGCAGGGATTTTGTTAAAGGTCATGCATGGTAGGTGACCAATTTTTGCTCGTCTCTTGGGTAGTGGCTTAGACAGGATTCATTATGTCACAGCAGGTAGGTCAGAGATAATTGTTAGTGTCCTTTGAAACAGAGGCACTAGCAAGGAATAAAAGACACATACATGAATGTGGGTACAAGGTAACCCATTAATTGTCTGTTACCCAAGTTAAAAGTTATTGTGTGTTCGTTGAGTAAACAGTGAATAAGCAAAATGGAATTAGAGAAGAAGGGTGACAAATTTTGCAGTGCTCCCTCTCTGACAGGAAATCACAATATTTTGTTTCCCTGGTCTACAAAAGAAATGTAATAATGTAAATGCAACTCCCCCGTTGAAACTCTGTTTTGCAAAATCCTACTTGTTTCTGTGATAGGAAAATAAACTAGTCTGGTTAAATATCATTATTAAAATACTAGAGCAAATGCTATCTATTATTATTGTGTCAATCATGCAAAAAAATAGACAAGTAAGTATTTTACCAAGGTAGTAAATTTTCATAATTAGTTTGCAGGACTTATTTTTATTTACACAGGATAAATATTAGGTATTCCATGTATGCTTCTGAGAAGTTAAAAGACCTTTTTCCACACTATCTCCTTTTATACATTAATTCTCTTTTTTTAATATTATACAGTAGGATCTGAAATACTATGGAAAAAATATTTTAATAAGTTTGCTCAGATAGACCTCTCTTAATAACACAGACACGAGGAAATTCCTTTCAACCATCAGCTACAATTCATTTACCACTTTGTTTTCAGGGAATATTAATAATTAGTTTTGGTAAATTAGTTTTAGTTTTTGTTGTTGCTTTTTGTTTTGTTTTGTTTTTTAATCAGCCTTGTTCACTACTAGTTACTATACACAGCTTATCTTTTCCTTTATCTGAGCTCTCCTCTCTGAGTGTGAATAAAGACATTTTTGTTCAGATTCGAGATAACTGCTCTTAAGGGACACAGTAAGATTTTAGAGTACTTCCATTTATTTACAGCATCTATCAAGTCCCTTTAAATAGCTCCATTCCTCTGTGCCAAGCCTGATTCCTGAAGATTATACAAGCATACAGATTTTTATATTTCTCTTCTGTAGGTTTGTAGGTTACAATCAGTAAATTAGCAATTAACATTTTCCTTTCTTTATATTCTGTTGGAGCAACAAAGGGTGGCACATAAAAGAAATCCTGCTAAGATCCATAGCAATATCTTCTTAACCATGAAATGTTATTATTTTGAGCCATCAGCAGACCTAATTTTGAACAAAGCTCGACACACAAAGTAATTTGTACTTACTTCAAAATCAAAGCCAAAATCTGAGGATAACTTAATAGATAAAAGATATATTTTATGATCTGAAATTCAAATTTCAAATAAGACTTCAGCAAGAATCACTGACTAAAGGACAAATTATCCAAATATCTGACCACTCATACCAATTTTTAACAGTGTTACTCTGTTCAACCTAGTTAGTTTTCTTTTTCTCAGGAATACATTTGGTTCCTAAAATATCTCCTTGTACTGCTCAAAACAACCCAATGGAAAAGTGAGATTACAAATAAGTATTCATTGCAAAACAAATGTCTTCTTATTGAAAATGAGTTTCTTCAGATGTGCTACAGTTATTCATTCAAGCAAGAGTGAAGTAATGGTAACTGGATACAGATTACAAGTGGTTTTTGTTTGTTTGTTTTTTGAATTTTTTTTGAATATATGCATATATGTATCTATCTCAGTTATGTGAATAAGACCAGTAAGTATGTGGTTTAGGATTCTGTCTCCATCAGCAGCTAGTAATGATGTTCACAGAAAAAGATAAGGATCTAAATGGAATGATAATTTTCTTGGTATAGTTCTCCAGCCTGAAGCAGTTTAGGATTTTTTTCAATAGAGTTTGCACATGGATTATAACATTTAATAGTCACTCTATCACCTTATCCCCCAGGAATTTTCTAATGTCCATGACAAAGTTGAAATTTAATCCATCAGAAAAATATGCAAAAAAATAAAGCCAAATATACTGGTAGGAGAGAGGCATAGTGTACAGGGAGAAATGCAAAGGATGTTTCAGTATCTTGAACTTTTCAGGAGTTCCTCAGAATGTTTTATAAGCCCAGTTCTATATCTGACAACTCATACTGAGAGAGTAGAGTAAAAAGCTCATGAAAATTGAATGCATTAGAAAATCTGATCTGGAATAAAAGAACTCTCCAAATTTCCTAGATCTTGAAATTATTTATCAAACTAAAAGCGGCTCATGTTATTCATCAGCAACAGGACAAATTTGCTCAAAGGAGAGCTTCAGAGTGCCTCATCAGCTGAGCTCTCTGCTTAGTCACAATAAATTGCATCTCTGAATTAATGATTTGTTTTAGTTTCATGGAAAAAAAAGTAGCTTACAGTGGAATATTTTTGCCAAATAAATATGTTTCAACTTCATAGATGTTTTTCATTCAGTTGCTATGTTTTTCTTGTTGTTTGTTTGTTTGTTTTCAGCTTGGTGTCTTCTTGATTGCATATTTTTCTCAGCAAAAAGTGAGGAACAGGCAGAGAAAGAGTTGGGAAAAAAAGGGGGGGAAGAACCCTAGAAATTATTTTAATTAATAAATATTTTTTATGCTACTTCTGTGAAGGATATATTTTTTTTCCATGCACAGTCTGGCAATTGCCTAGATTTCATTTTTAACTTAAAGAATAAGAAGAAATGGGCACATTAGGAACAGAGTCAGCTCCCATCATGTATTGACTAGAAAACATAAGCCCCATCACTGGTGTAGCTATGTATTTTTGGAAAAAAAGAATTATCATGGATTCAGCTTTCCTCACTCAGAGTCACAAGGATTTAACTGAGACAATGATTCTCAGAAAAGGGTTGAAAATTTGGTTAAGAAATCATGGTAGACTATGCCTATAACATCTATATAAATTATGATTAACCAAATGGAATTGAATCCAGAATGTCAAATACCTTACAGCAAAATCTTTGGGTACAAATGCCTTATCTCTTACACTTAGACATTTAAAACTCTATGCAAATGTCACTTTATTCATGTACCTGCTATTTTGGATCTTGCCTTGAGCTCCTAAGAAATTTTACGTCACTCATGTAGCATGTCTTTCTGTCACTAAGTCTGTCTTGTCTTTGGCTGGCCAGTATTGATCCCTGATTTTCCTTCACTTTTTCAGGCTTGCTTCAAGCACTTAACAATATTTTTATAAAGGTTCTGTTCAGTGAACAAAATAAGTACTTGAGCCTCAAAGTAAACACCAACCAATATCAAAGAGATTGGCCATTGACAGAACATTAATGAGTAGAGCAACGCTAGAAGCAGCTGGCTTCTGACATCCCTTATTTCATTCTCAAAATGAGAAATAAACGGATGGCCAAGTCTTCTGCTTGGTGAAGGAGCCAACTTGGAAAGATTCCCTATTGGAAACGTTGCTTATAGCATGACACAGGAAAGCAGGGCAACTGGCCTGCTCCATAATTAAGTTTGAACAATAACCAGTCCTGGCTTGATTCAGGACATCACTGTGAAAATTAGCTTATTTGTGTCCAGCTTGGAATTTGCCATAAACTCAAAAGCCTTTCAGTGTTGCTTCAACTAGGAGAGTCTGTTTTGTCCTGTTTGAAAATAAGAAATTCTGATTGAAAAACAGAAGGTCAAATTCCCTACTGGCATAATTCCATTAATTTCAGGGAGACAACATTGCAGGAGAATTCGGCCAAGATAGCCTAAAGGAGAATATAAATTAGATACGAGACATCAGTAAAGCTTTCTACTTTTTTTTTTTTTTTTTTTCAACAGTGCTCTCCAGAGACTAGATCCCAGCAGGTATAAATTGCTGTGCTTCTACAAATTTCTAACTGAGCCATGACAATTTATACCAGCTGAGGATGTGACCCTAGGTAGCAATCTTCTTTCTCAGGAGCATAGAGGGAAACACTCTACAGGACTGTCAGAAGAGGTTGCATTTATTTAATCTGAGACACAGAGCACGGTGAGATTGAGAGTGACACAATGATATCAGCTAATAATCTTTAAATAATTTGAAAATTAATCCTGCTTCTTTTGTACATTAGGGAAATTAGAGAGTCTTGTGACTTCCCCCAAAAATGACCTACTAGTCCACCTAATCCAGTATTCCATCTCAAGAGATGGTCAAAGACTTAGGGAAGAATGCTACAAATGTAGAAATATTTCCCAACAATGTTTTTTTACAACCTCCAGTAATTCGTGCCCCAGGGACACGTCAAGCCAGAGGAGGTGCGTTGTAACTCAGAGGAGTTGCAGCAGTTGTAAGCAAAAGACGACGCGGGTCAAACTCAGGATGAACACATAATTCCTTTTCTAAAATTCAGTCACTGCAGAATTCAGACCTCAGGACTATAATTTTTCCAGATATAGTACTGTAACAGAAAATAACATTTTGATGTGGATGTTACTGAAAATGTTCAGCACAACCAATGGATGTTACTGGAAAGCTTAAACCAAAGTCAAGATTCAAAAGCAAGTTAACACAGTGCAAGACTGAATATGAAGTCCATTTTCTCTCCTTTTCAATATGATTAGCATTATCTATTAACAAACACTCTTCAGGTAATATGCATTAGACTATTATTTCTCAGCCTTTTTCTATGTGAAAATTAGCTAAACTTTCTGAGCACAAAGAATCCAGTATCCAGTAAGTTTGAAAATGGTGATATATATATAAAATTCTTAATTATTCCTCTGATTCATATTTACATTCTGTCTTTTGATATATATATTCTGGCTTTGCTAAGGCAGGGAGAGATTCAAGTTAGATATTAGGAAAAAATTCTACAGGGAAAGAGTGGTGAAGTATTGGAACAGGCTGCCCAAGGAAGTGGTGGTATCACCATTCCTGCCAATATTCAAGCAATGTGTAGATGAGGCACTTAGGAACACGGTTTAACAGATATGGTGTTGAAGGTCTTATGGTTGGACTTGATC
Organism: Crypturellus undulatus; assembly: GCA_013389825.1. NCBI lineage: Eukaryota > Metazoa > Chordata > Aves > Tinamiformes > Tinamidae > Crypturellus > Crypturellus undulatus. The sequence goes on from VWPW01006109.1 coordinate 303,440, forward strand.
TCAAAGGTCTTTTCCAACCATAATGATTCTATGATTCAATAATGCAGGTAATACAATACAAAAAATAGAGGTAAAGGGGCAAAAAAGAGAAGAAAGCTATTTTCTATTTTACAAGGCCATGTCTGCCTTGCAACATCACAGTAAATTTGTGAAAGCTACAGTGAAAATGGTGACCCTAACAAGAAATATAAAGTCACTGATGGTGATTTGTTTCAGAGCAAAACAGTAGTTCTCATCAGAGGAATACACCACTATATTGGGCACTGATATAGGGAGAAGGAATAATTGTCCCAATGTGTTCAGTTTTAACTACTTCTACTGTGCTGAGCTGTTCATTTCTTTTAGAAATAAGCAAATATATAATGACTAAATATAGCTTCCTTAGTGCTAGTACAGAGTTCACTTACTTGAATGCTTTCCAGCCAACTTCCCAACAACTGTATTTAAAGACCAGATGAAAACTGGGAGAAAGCAAATATCCTGATCTAGTAATAATAAATAAGACTAGAAAAGTTTGACGGCTACATTCATATTGATCTAGGACGTAATGGTCAGCAGGACTGGACCAGCACCGCAGGCTTTTGAAAAGTTCCAGTGAAAAAGCCACTACAACCAAGGAAAGCACAGTTTGCTTAGAAATGGAATAAAACAGTTGCAAGTACAGAAGAAAAATATTACATTTGATGTTTCACAACATTCTGTGAATACGTTCATGCTTTCCTTATAATATTGTATCAAGACACTTTTCTGTATTTTCTGATATGCCTTTAGAAAACTACTTTAGGATTAAGAACTTTCTGTGCCTTTTCAGCTATTTGGTTTTCCATACAATTTTAGCTCTAGTGCTTGGGATCCATAATGTAGGTAGTATTATATCTCTAATGCCTTCCCTTCTTTGCTCAGAAATAAATTTCCTCTTGGCAAGTATAATTTGTCTTTGGGCTATTACTACCATCAGCTATTTTTCTATTGAAATGAAAATTCACTGCTGACTAGTAGGACCTCACAATATTTAGGAAGTCTTCATCTCCTTTGGCAAATAAAATAGCTTTTTCTGCAAAGCTGCTGAGAGGAAAAAAGGAATTAAACATGATGCTTGCTGTATTATTATTATTATTTGAATATCTAAGACAGTACATTGGAGTACAAAAATACTGCATTAAAATTGGTTTAATTAAAGAATATAATCATACTTGCTCATGTTTAAAAGAGAAAGTGAACCATTGTAGAGACCCCATTGATTTTCACGATGACAGAAGTCATTAACTGAGCGATAGTTAAAGAGCACTCATCTGCTTCCAGAGGAAATGGGCCTGTGTTGTGATCTGTGATATATTTCAAAGTGTTTTGCTTTTCATGCATGATATGTATGAAATGTGCATTCTGTTGACTCGTAGCACAGTCAGTGGGACATATTTTGTCAGTGAAATGGCAAATTTAAATCTTTCTTTTTAGTGCTCTAGAATGTTTATATATATATATGTTTCCACTATATGTGCAATATAATCCCACTGAAGATCTGAAGTATTTCAGATTGCTTAACTACAATGTATCACTCACTGAGTGTAGATAACTGCCATTGTGTCCATTAAGTGCAAGTCATATGGTCTGCTCTGTTAGCATGTATTGTCTCAGGAATGACTTCAGACATCATCACACAGTAATTGTCATAATGATTACCTCTAGAATGAACAGATCAAAAAATTCCAGAGACTGGGGATTTTGCTTTGTTGGGGAGAAAAGAGAATTTTTTATTTTTAAACGGCAAAGTCAGTTAAAATGTAAGATTTAACTTGAAAGTTTGTTTAGGGGAAGATATAACTCTACAGTTTCAGAGGCTAATTAAGAAAAATCTGTTAGATGATATTGCTTTGCAATTTAATAATGCTCATTACTGAAGGATTTCAAAACCACTAGCGAACTGGTTCCTCCACTAGCAGGAAGAGCCTTCACACACAGATTCTATGTCATTATTTAATGGATTATAATAATGTTTTAGCACAGTTAAGATCCATTCTGATGCCGCTGTTGGGTTAGGTATTGTATCCCTTTTACAGAAAAGTTGAATTGGGTAGAAAAAGACTAGACTGCATTATCGCCTATTTTTAAGAGTGGAACTCAGCTTAAGACTGGAACATCTAAATGTAATGATAGTCTGTCATGGAATTTATTTATCCATATATTAGACATTGATGATGCCCTAGAATACCAGATGTTGTCAAGGAACTGGCATGTATGGCACAGGAATTACACAAGACTTTTTGTCTTTTGGAATGGTACCTGAACTTGAGGTATCTCAGAAGGTTCAAGACACCTATATTTGAGACATATATTTGACATATATATTTCTATTTTTCACTACAGGTTTCTTCTGTTGACTGAGCTGAAATATTTTCTGAGCTCCCCTGACTATGGGCTCATTTTAACTAACGAAAGTAGTCTAGTGTCAGTCTAAATCTCCCATAGTCTGTCATTTCTGCCAACTCTCTACAGATTTCCTGGACACCCTAAGGCAATTCAAATGATAGTTTGGCATTTATACTTAGGCAAATAAATGAAGCCTATATTTCCATGGATTATAATGGGAGATTAGAACCTTATTTACATTCAGACATCTACATTTAGATTCTAGAGTCCAATGCCAACCTATATTTTTAATATCTGAGGTATTCACTTTGAGGTTATTTTGCAGTTAATGGAGAGAAAAAAATCACTTTGTGTATATGAATTATCTTTCCATTTTTTATGTCTACTGTAGGATAAGAAAAAACATGGCTTGCAAGTGTCTAAAATCAGGGAGTATAAAAGTTCAGTCTCACTTGACAAAAATAACATCAAAATCAAAATTCTCCCTCAAAGCTAAACATTCTCCCTGCATGACCTTTTGGGAGCAGAAAAAGAGAGATATTAGAAATGAAGAGTGTCTTCTGCAGACCATGGTAACAGTAGAGAGAGCAATAAAAACAAGACCAAACACAAAACAAAGGCAATCAAACAGAACCAAAGGCAGCTGAAAGGAAACCTAATATAAATCAGAACAGCACATGGATTCAGTATGAATGGGAAAGTGAGAATGGAACCCGAATAACACTGTTATTGTGAATACAACTAGATAATTCTATATACAGCTTTAGATGTTGCTGCCTCTACCTCAGACCTTGAGAAGGGCTTGTCTTTCTGAAAGCTATTTTTTCCAGCTATGTCCTACTGAAATACATTAGATTTCCTTATAATGCTTATCTCACTAAGATGTTCTTCAAGCACTGCATGGTCTTACATTTAAGAAGACAGAACCTCAAAACATTAATGAGTGATAGAAATGGTGTAATCCTCAAAGCTAGACATCATAAAATTTAAACCGTTGCTGCTTTTATGGTAAACAGGTGACTTCATCAGAATGTGGAATGGGAGGTACAAAAAATTTTTATTTGTGGATAATAATGTGCAATGCAAAGGTGGCACACTCTTCTCTCAGGTATGGCCTGTTTGCTCACATCAAAGTGAGAGCAATGACATTCTGCTCCATGCCGTCCAAAGTACTACCTTGTTCTTACAACACAGTATATCTTAAAAGACTCATCACAGAGTTTATGTGAGGCTTGCGTCCAAGACTGGGTAAATCACAGAACAGTTCTTTAAGGAAATTAAAACCTATCATTATTGACATTCTGGCAGACAGATATCTCCAAAGGCTTGCAGCTGATCCACTGCTGTGTATTAAATTACACAGCACTTTCTTATACTTCAGTTATGTTTTCTCTGTCTTCAGAACTGAAGTGAATGCTCCATCATTAATGATGCTTCAACTCAGAAATCACATGGTACTAAAGTCTATACAATAAGGATATGGTACCAAACTTTCTTGTCAATAATAAAGAGATAGTGATGTATTTAAATATGCCTTTTCATTTTGAGAATAATCATTTAAAGATTATCTCAGCATCCACGGCATTTTCTTGTTCTACTTTATAGATAAACAGAAATTCCTTTGGATATACAAATATAACAAATCTTGACACTGTCTGAGAAGGAAAAAGTGAACAGTCTTGAACTTTACAAAAGAAGATTAAAATTATATTGAAGAAATATAGAAAAATAAGCTTTCATCATTATTACTGCAGGTTGCATAGGATATTTATTAAGGGGAAAACCAGAGGTAGGAAGCCCAAAATGAACATATGCAAATACTGAGATAAATCTGTTGTTTGGGCATATTCTGTGTTGTGTTGGATGTGCTCTCCATTTCATGTTGACAAACTAAGCACTACTGCAGAGAGCCAGGGTAAGATTTATTTTGGTTAATTTTAAGCATTACGGACATTTATGTGTGGGGCAGTTGCATGCTGAGTGTGATTGACTTACTATCAACATCTACATGCATTCCTTCCTTTGTCTAAAAAGTGAGTGTAGAGTGATCAGTATACACAGTAGATATATCAGTTTCATCACATAAATCTCAGCCTAAATAATAAAAAGATGTCACGGTCACATATATATAGATGTCACATATATATATAAAACCCAATTTAGGAAAACAGAACAAATGAAATGAAAAACCGTAGGTGTTGCCATTTGGAAAACAGTGCTATATGCAGCCTAAAAATCTGTTCAAAGCAGGACATGCTGTATAATTGTGTCAAACTGAAAAAAAAATCCACTAGCTTGTAGATTTATTTGCTCATGCTATTCTTTTCACCTTTTCAATGCCATCCTGGAAAAAGAATCAGCAAATTGTTGCAACAACAAGGGCAACAGCAAACTCTTATAACAACCTAGGGAAAGTAAACCCTAATGGAATTGGCAGCAATCGGGGCCAGTATCTGCCTGACTATACTTGTGGCTCATTTAGACCCATAAAAGTTTAAAACACACATAGTTAGCGCTTCAAAGCCCAGCATTTGGTGCATGATCAGCAAATACACTCTTAGCTTAACGAATACACATCTAATAATTTTTGCCTATTATAAGTCAATAATGATACAGAATTACATTCTCTCACTACTGCTATTTTGTCTTGTGTTCTCACTTGCTAAGCATAAGCTTAATCAGAGTTTGGCTAATTTATCTTTCCCAGCCATTCGTAGCCCAGCAACCATGCACAGTAGCTTTTACAAAGAGGTTTGCTCTTTTCCTTGTTCTTTAGGAAGCATTGAAAGCAACACAAAGATGAAGTAATTAACAGGGAAGAAAGAAAACACTGTTTCCTTTGTCTCCCAAACACCTACAAAATTATATCATAAAAAATTAAGATCAGGGGAGAAAAGTTAATTACAAAGGAAGAGCCAAGAAAATTACTTATTTCCATTCTTGTCCCAGAAAAAAAGGTAGGTTCCTTCCAAAACAACGAAATAAAGGAGCCAATTGCAGGCCAAGAGGCAATCACCAAATTGCTTTGAAATTTAGAGTTTCCAGTTTAATATTTTGTATTTTTCTTTTATTTTAATTATAAAGGCTTAAAATACAGATGCAATGAACAAACAGGAAAAATGGTTTCAGAAACCACAGAGTTTCTGAAGTTCTGCTTTCCCAACAGCATGGAAGCTCCTTAATGAATTGGCACTTCTTGTTATCCTTACTGTGGAAACTTCCAAGAATGCCACTTTCTTTCACTAACTGGTAAAGCTTATAGCTCTCAGGATGACATATGAGTTAGGTTTCAGAGTTTAGAGACTCTTTGTCCAATGTCTATTTGGGGATACAAGGGTGGGAAAATAAAGCATTATTAAACTCAAATAAAAATGGGGAAATGAGGACACTGGTAAGCACAATGTCTCCAAGGCTTCCAGACTTGCCAGGCACATAGTTTTCTGGCAGGAATATGAAAAATGTCCCCTGAAAGTGCAGACTCTGGAAGCACTGAGCTCCTGCATCTAAGAAGGTTGTAGAGATTATTCGAAGCCACACACTGAAGAAGCTCACCAGGAAACTGAGAAACTTTCCCAAGGAACACAGCCTCTAATTCAGTCAAGGTTTAGCCAAAACCAAGACATTCAGAAGAAATATTTAGGCTGAGTTAAACTGTTGTTTTCCAAAAAAAAAAGTTTCATTTTGTTAGAAGGATTCTAACCTCCTTATAACATACTGAAGCCTTATAACATACTGATGGCTTTAATTATGCAAAAGTCAATTACCATTTTCAGATTTTGTTTCCTATATAAAATAATGGAGATGTTAGTTATGTTTGCGGTCAGCATTCACAAAAGTAGAAAAAGTAAAAGTCTCACTTTCTAAGCATCTCAAGAGTCTGAGTCCTGTTTCTCTGCCAAAGAGCAAGAAGCACAGAATACTAAAATAAAAAAGGAACGTGTCAAAGCGCACATTCTCTCTAAACATCAAGATAAAATATTTAAGCACATCAGAAATGACCAGCCTTCTTAATGAGACGACTGTCATAATTTAAAAGAAGTTTACAAACTGGTAATGATATATATAAAATTGTCTGTTCTGTTAATGATAGAATGGTAGATATGAGTAAATACTAAATAACAATCTTCTCAGAAAACTTTATATTAATATTCTTGTTAAGGATAACTTACAGATTGCCTGTTCCTAAAGCATCAGATATTTACATCACTTTGATAGCAAAATCCTATATTATTTTGCTTTATAAATTTTCTGGTGCTTGTTAAAAGACCAGTATGGAGCAGTTAGATACAGGGCTGATGAACTAGAGTAAATGGTTAGCTTGCTGTCTATAAATGTCTCTAATTGCCATATCTTTAACATCCACTCCCATCTGCTACAAATAGGATAATGTATTTCTAATAAAGTATAAAATGAAAATAAAATCTCTTATTTCTGTATTGCAGCAAAATTTACTGTCAATAAATGTATGAAAAGTGAAGTTCTCCCAATAGCTTTGCTTCAAAGCCAGTGGAAAAAAGTTCTTTGAGCACAGCATGATCTTTTTTCACAACTTGTAGAGCCACACACAGAGAAAAAGAAGAATCTGGGAGAGAAAATGGCAAGGACTTCCATTTATTTTATTTTTAAGAGGCTCTAAAGCAACTTGAATGGCTTTCTTCCTCAGCCTGAGTGCCTGCAGTCATAACTATCACACACATCTTCTGGTTCACAAAGTCTGGGTGACAATTTGCTTCCCTCCGGAGGACAGACAAAAATCTGCTATTAGTTTTCAGCGCTTTGAGATGGTAGAACCAACTCTTTTGTTGTTGGCAGTTATCTCTCAATACCCTCAGATGCAAAAATTTCCATGGGTCAAACCCAGACGCATCAGCTGGTGGTCCTTTAAGCAGAAACCTTTAGAAACTATCATTTAACACAGCACTTCTGCATCATCTTGCTCTTAATTTCACTCTGCAAACGATAAATCAGCTGAAGAGGTATAAATGAAAGCAGATTAACCTTTGAATCTGCGCTAGGAGAAACTGATTACCTTATTCAGTTCAATGAGTCTTCCATAGAGTTTCTGTTACACACACAAAGCTTTTAATACCTAACATATTGTATGTGCATACATTATTGTAGACCCGTAACATCACATCCTTTTCTACCCAATATTTTCTCCAAATTTGTAAAAAGAGTAATTTTGGTGCATATTTTTTTTTTCAGGGCAGGAGGGAGGCTTGAAGGAAGCCATGTGTTATTCTCTTTAAGTCATTAATATTCCCCTGCTAATCACATGGGCAATATGTTGTACAACTGCATTATAATACACGCATATCATCCTTTTTTTTTTTTTTCTGCTTCTGTGAGGTCTGCAAAACATCATTACTTATGTTGGACCCTTCCTAGTGATATCCATGTCAAATGACTTCCTTTAGCTTAACGGGAATGAAATCGAAGTGCTGATTATTAACCCTCATACTAAATTGCTGCCGACTGACTTTCCTTTTCAATCAGCCTTTTCTCTTAAAGAGCTGCTGATGAAGCCTGACTGAAGACTTTGACAGCCATTCTATTTAAGAAACAATTCTATTTATGTAGCATATGATTACCTTCATGGTTACACGTGACAGAGCCTGGTTGCCTCTGATTAGAGAACCTTGCATGAGACTTGTTACTTATATATTTTCCTTTAGGGAAATAGTATCCATATCATCCACTAAACACAGCCCTCTGCCTCTCTGACACTGTTATTATTATGCAGCTAATACTTGAGAAACAGAACACAGACTTCTGGCACCACAATGATGAATATAGGGAGAAAAAGGATCGCTTAGGCATATAGGGCGAAAAAGACAGTGTCTTGAAACAAAACAATTGTGTTTTAGTGAAAATCTGCTCACTAATATGAAAGAAGGCGATATATTAGGGTCTGCTAGTTGAAAATGTAATTTAGATTCCTACATCATGTGGGGCCAAATCCACAACAGGATTTCAACAGTGGCCCTCAAAATGTTTCTGTTAGTTTTTCGGCATTGTTTCAGAAATGAAATGTTTTGTCCTGAGCTGGACATCAGTGCTCCTTATGTGCTGTATGAAGGAAATTAAGAGGTCTAGAAATGGTCGCTATAAGCAGCTCAGTTAGACCAGCTAATGCGAAATGCTGAAGAAAGAACTGGCCAGTTCTCCACTCCTAGGAGATATGAGAGATTTTATGAGACCATAGATGAGTCTCAAAACTCTTTTAGTTGAAAGTCAATTGCCTTTAAGTATAAAAAGGTTCTTCACACTTCTAAAATAATGAGGAAGCAGCAACCACGATCTAGAGATCAGAGAATTTTCCCAGGAGTTCAGGAACCTTCTTTGGTGGCTTGACTTGGCCTTAAGAAATCAAAATCAATTTATATGGCATTGCAATATCCTAAATCAGTACTTTTTGGTCACTTGATCACCCTTAATCGGAAATAAATCCATTAAGATGCATTTAAACATTTTTTCCCTTAGTGAAAAACAAGAACTGGTGTAAAATAAGCTGAACTAGACCATTCACATCATAGATGTTTTCTGACTTCTCTGGGCATGAGCTTGAGTCCATGAGCATTATCAGATAGCTTATTTTTTATTAAGCTATTTATAAAATGAAAAATTGTCTCAGCTGCTGTGTCTTCACTCCTGAATTTCATGGGATTTTCCCCACACCCCCCAGCAGAATGTTTTCTCTGGTGTCCCATGAACAATAATGATCATTCATATCACTGGGGTAACACTGGGTAATTGGATGGGCATCATGTCAGGTAGTTTATAAAATTAAATTTAGCTAGTTAGGGGAGTCATAGAGCACAGAAAAACTATTTCTCAAAATGATGAAGAAACTGAGATATGCATTACCTGAATACATAAGTTCGTATGTGGGAGATGCAATTTCCTATAACAAAAAACCCTTTAGTCTAGCAAAAAAAAAAAAGATTAAAAAAAAGGGAAAAAAGGTAGACAAACTATGAAGTGACAAATACTCAGACAAAAATTAAAAAGGAATATTTTAACAGGAATTAAAAAGTAATATTTTAATTGTACCAGGAATAGTACTTAATATTGCAATTCCTGCCACCTGGGGCAGAAATCCCTATTCAGAAATCTATGGAATATGTTCACTAAGAACCACTAGATCAAGATCTACTAAATTTCTGGCCCAACTACACTGCCTTAATGTCTTCTATGTAGGCTGAAATTCAACCTTTCTGAACTCAGTTGAAGACTTTTGTTTACTGTATAGGAGGCAGCATTAATGGCATGTTATGAAGACTAGTGTGCACCTGGGTAGACTTCCACTGAGTAAAAGACATCATTTTTGCAATTGCAATTGCAATTACGTTGCAATTAGACCAAATGAAACATGGGTGGGGAACAATAGAAATTACCACAATTAAAAAAAAAAAAAGGAAAAAAATACAAAACAATAATTCCTTCACACTAGGACACTGCGTGCTGTTAGACAATTTTGGGAGAATAACAAAAAGCTGATTTTTAAAAGAAGAAATTAGAAGGAAGCTATGCTTGCCCTTGGACAAAATTGATCGATTTAGTGATCTAAAACAGGATTTGATTTTTCACTTGGCCATTCTTCAATTTTATAGCAGAAAGATTTGAAGGTGCATGGTACACTACTAAGTAAGTAGTGTTTAAATACATAAGGAGTATTTGAATAGGTTTTCATTTTGAAAGCCAATTTATAAAACGAGCATCGTGTTGTGGTTTTCTGAGCTTCTAAAAGGTCAAGAGTATTTGTTATTGAAGTAGAATTGTCTACAGAGGAGCACTGTCATGTGAACATTAATAAGATTTGAAATTTGCTTGGATCAAGTCCTTTGCAACTTTCTTTTGGCTTTTAACACATGAAGGATTTGGTGTATTTTTAAAACAAAGATGGATGACTGGAAAATCTTAAATCATATCCAATTATAATAAATGTGTGTTTCTTTCTGGGAGGAATCAAATGATTTCTAACATCAAAGGCAGGAGAACATAGGGGAGGCAGTATTCAATCAGTATTCTAAAACATAATGAAAAATCATTGCTCATTCTCCAATTAAAATGTAATTTTTTCCATAGTCATTGACACTTTAAAAAAAAAATCAAACAAACAAAAAAAACACTTTACATTTGTTTTGAGATGTTTTGGAAACAAAAATTACATCAACAACAAAACAAAACAAAAGAAAGCCTTTTTACCTTGTTGTTTACTCTTATTAGAAAGTTTCAGGGAAAAAAAAAGATATTTTTTCTGTTTGTTTGCTTTCAAAGAAAAGCAGTGATAAAGTAATGCTCAGCTTTTATAATTTCCTGCATCCCTATATTTTCTCTTTTTATTCTGTTATTCGTATTTGTGTAAGACATTCTTTCACTCTCTGCCTAATTTACAATGAGAAGTTTGATATGAAACTTTTCTCACCATAACTATTAGCCAGCATCAACAGGTTTAAAGAATTATGTAGAAAATGGCATGGAACCATGCAGGAGTGTGGGAAAGGATTAAATATGCCCACACTTTTCTTCCCATGCAAGTCTCTATAGTAAGAATGGTGTAATTTTGCCAGCAAAATACCCATATGGGATATTTGGGGTATAAATGGATATAAATACACAGGTTTATCTGCAGGTAAATACCATTGCTCTTAGTAAGACAAAGAAATTCTTGGGCTCTAGGCTTGGGAAGCTGTAGAAACTACCGGTCTTAGTTGACCTTGCTGCCTCAATTTTGACATGAACACGATTTTGGGTTATTTAGTAATGTTCAATGGTCTTTTTGCAGCCCCTCCAGAGCAACACCAAGGGAACTGCACTTGAAATAGCTCATTAAGCATAGCTTAGGAGCCACAGGTCAGCTACTTTAGCCCTACTGAGACTGGTTAACCAGGTTTTTAGCCTTGTTAAGAGCACTGGATCCTGGCATCGGTGTTCCTCTGTATTTGAGATGCCTTGCTGCGTCTTAGATCCGTTGAGTCTTCTACAAAGGGATGGGCCAGATGGTTGTGATACCAGATAAATACTCTGAGTGAACAGAGTGGACATTGCTACTGAGCATCTGATGTCAAAAGTAATCTGTGTACACAGAATAACCGGGAGGAAGGGAAGCATAATTGCAGGACAGGGGAAAATCAGGACCAGAGGGATTCACAGCAAAGCTAATGAGAAGGACTAAGAAACGAAATAAACCAAATAAACCTCGTCCATGAATAGAGATTGGAAAGACTGGTGCTATTTCCCTGAGAAATGCAAGAAGGGACTTAATAAAGTGTGGAAAAAAAATAAAAATGTTGTGTGACAGGAGGAGCGGGAATTACTAATGTCCCCCTGGCTTAAAGTAGGCCTTCAATCAAATGAGAAGGGACAATTGCTGATTATTTCTAGACAATAGATAATTAAGCTGTGCAATACACAGCTGCACATTACAAAGGGAGACTGGACAGCTATTCGAGTAACAGCGCTGCTGACTTAATGATCCAAGTTTGGGGTAGGGACATAAAACCCCACAATTTAAACCAGTGTCTATTAGCTATTAATAGCAAGCAATATTGTCCTGGAAACAAGAAGCAAAATAGTCCTTTTTGTGTAGTGTTTTAACAACCTATTAAGCTCATATTAAATCTTACATTCAAATTTTTAACTGCTTGTCCAACACCTAAGATGAGAATATCTTCATGAGTAGACTTTTCTCTCATAAATTTTATAACGGATAGAGACTGCCTGTGCTAGGGACCTAGCAATCAAGCCTGAAAATTTTCCACAATTCCCTCAGCTTAATGGGTTGAGGCTTATTTTACATTGCTCAGCTGACTGTCTGTGCAGTTCTGTCCTGATCTGACCTCCAGGGCTCTGCCATCAGCTTCTCATCTGCCTTCTGGTACTGTTCAGAAAAACTCAGCTTTGCTACTGCACATGCAGCACAGATATAGTAGGGGGAAGAACTAATGTACATGAAAGGAGCACGGTTTGTTTGAACTGTGCTGTTTTCCTTGGTTTTGCTGTTATTTCTACAGTGCAGTAGTTGCACTTAGCATACCAACTCACTTCATGGCATGGAAGGACTGTGATTTTTCCCAGCACTCTATTTCTGGAGTGCATACCCAGCAAATGGCTGTGAATAACCTCGTTTTGCATCCAGGTGATGTAGGGTAGAAGCTCTGCCATCATGTTTAGATGAACACTGCTGTTCATCAGGCAGGGACTTTAGACGACTGTTGTGCTGCCACCACTCAGCTCAAATAGCCTCATTCTCTAAGGATTAGTAGGACCTTGGGATAACAAATCATTTACTAAACTTGCAAGATCATGGACAGTGTTGACTTTTACACTGCAGGAGTTCCATGAGCCTCACTTTTGTAAAATCAACCATCTAGCAAGCGAGCTCTTCTGTCTTCTCTTGCCCTTCAGTATCATGGAAATGATTTTATAGGTTTCTTTCTCAGGGCAGCTTGGCCTTGCTTTATTTATTTATTTAAGTCCATTTGCAAATTAATTTTCTGTCCAGGTAAATCTTCAGAGTTTGGGTAAGCTGGAGCTAAGCAAGGTGAACACCATAACCTCAAGGAACATAGCAGTCTGAAACACATTTTATTAGGGTTTTATTGCAAGACAGATTTTAAACCCTTCTTGGTACAAGGAGAGCTCATTGAGCTGTTACAAAAAGCACAAGAATGTTAACATCATTTATGTCCTCTACATCCTACTTTTGTTTAACACCGTGCTATGCTCACATTAATCCTTTAGATACAAACCAATGACAGGTTAATTATGCTAGTTTAAAATTGGTGTTTTTTTTTTTTTTTTTTTTCCTAGTTTATCATCAGTTCTTTTCTAGGGCCAAGTTTAGGGCCCAATAGTGTAGACAACCTCAAGGCCCCTCAGCCTTACAACACTGCTGGCTAGAACAGTACGGCCAGTCCATGCCACCACAGGCCTTGTGTTACTAACTGTAGCAGTCAGAAAGAACCATGTCCTACAACTCCTTCCTCAAGCTCATCTGGAACACATACTTTACTGTTCACCCATATGAAGGTCCTGCATGAAACTAACATTTCCACTGACATATGACAGGTCAAAGCCTCAGAGTGGCCAGGAACATTCTCTTTCCACTGTTGACTTGTTCCCAGAAGAAAAAAAGAAAGCCACAGGAAGGAAACATTTATTTCTCAGAACGATGACTTCTAACTCAACTTTTTTAGAGCAAACCTCCTAAGTTGAGTATTTCTTTCAGCTCTGAAGAACTGGGCACTAAAGGTGACAAATTTTTCATAAAATTGCATAGTACCACAACAGTGACTCTGACCTCTGAAAGAGTAATTGTGCACCAAAATGGTATTGGCTTCAGCATGCTGGAGTTTATAACAACATCCAGTTGCACTTTTTAACCTGTAATTAAACTGCCAAAGATGGAAAGCATGTAGAGAAGATGATAGGTTTTCAGCTGCTCTAATCATTTTCATGCATCTATATATATACAAACAAACAAATGAGATCACTCAGAAACAGATCGTGGCTATTATGCAAAATCGATGCCTGTTTTTTAAGAATAAAATATATGCAACTAAATTTTCATTTAATTGCAATTGTCTGGGAGAAATTTATTCTGACAGCACAAAATACACAGGTTTCCTTAATAGGGGTTTATCTGTGCAAAAATTTTGTTAATTGTGATCCAGGCTTGGAAGATCTTCCTTCTGACAGTATCTTTCTAGCAGATCTTTCTAGACAGTCTACTCGGTCCTTGCTTTGATTGTGCAAAGGCTTATTTACTCCACCAGCTGAGTAGTTTACTTGCCATATTATAGTATTTATAGAAAGCACTTTTTTAGGCTATAAATTCTTTTTCTCTTAGCAAGTTAATATAATCCTGAGAGAAAAACTCTGCAGCTCTGCTGCTTGTGGCCCATCATGAAACACCAAGTATACATCTATGGGATGCATATAATATACTTTGGGAGGCAGAGGTACTTACTGGGGCAAAATGAGAGGCAACAGAGCAGGAGGAAGATTCATGCTTCCTCCAGGCCTAATAAGAAGCTTTTGTAATGAAAACCTTATAAATGAAACCTTGGTTTCAGTGGGAATTTCTGGGTGTTATTGTAATACAAGTAATAAATGCCATTAAATATACAATCTCGAGTTACATTCCTAGTTTAGTATTTTTAGACTGTGAATGTGGCTGTGATAATATTTCCCTCACTGATTTTTAAAGCATTTATAATTAGCTGCCAGAGCAGTTTTAGCCACTGCCTGGAAATCTCCCAGCAACGTCCCTATAAATAAATGGTTTAATAAATCATGGGATAGTCTCTCTATGGAAAGATTTGCCATTATGAGAAGCAATATCAGTGGTAAATAACTTGAAAAGTTATGCTCATTTATTAAATTCAAAGAGTAGAGAAAAAAAAGTGTTTAAGAGACTACATTAGATTAAATCCTACCAATTTGTTATTCACTTTTTTTCTGTACAAGTTATAGCTGTTCTTGGATATATATACATGGTAAAAGTGTTCATTTTGTTTTGATTACTCTTTTTAATTGTGGTTGACTTCAAAATGTTCAGAGTGGTTCTGTATCTGGGGTTTAAATGCCTATAGCTGATAAACACAAATACTATTTTAGGATATTTTAGAGCACATCTGCCTCAAATTAATCAATATCACAGAGAAAATACATCTTTACATATATATATATTTATATATATGTGTGTTTGTGTGTGTATGTATATATATATAATTTCTTTTTTCCCCTAGGAAGGTCACCAGAGATGGAATTTGAAAGTCCATGATGAAGATTCCATTTCCCCATTTCCTTGTCCCAAGGAAAAAAATGTGCTGCAGCATAAATATTGCAGAGCTGTGAAGAGCTAGTCTTTCTTTTTTTTTTTTTTTCTTTTTTTTTCCTTTTTTTTTTTTTTTTTTTTCCTTTTTTTTTCTTTTTTTTTTTTAAATAAAGTGACTGGAAATATAAACTAAGGAGCAGTGAGGAACAGCAGGCTCATCCTCTGTAACAAGCTCTCACCAGATCATCACACAGTAGAAGTATCTACTGGCAGAGGCATCTTAGCATTCCTGAAAAGCATTCAGGATGACTGGCACGGTGAATTGTGTTGTAAAAGCACAATTACTTGGGAAGGCATCAAGTCTGATGAGCCTCTTATTATCCCTAGTTCTGAATATAGCAGGTTGTTTGTCTATTCATCATGTCATACTGCTCGTTCTTCCCCCAAAATGCCTCCTCATGAAAACAGGAGTCAAAACACATGCACCATAACATGTATACACACGTTTGTGCAGTTGCTTTCACACTTTCATATTTTAAGATGAAAGTAGGTAAGTAGGATGAGTAGGATAAGGTTTCTCTTCCATCCAAGCTTTCCCTTTCCTTTCCTTTCTTTATGATCTCTACTGCCTCTTCCCATTCTGAACTTCCATCTGCCTACTTCTTTGCTCTACTCACCTCCTGAGCCTTACACATTTGCACCACTACCATTTCCGAAGGATATGTTAATACTTTCTGCCTCCAAAGACGTTTTATGAAGACTCTAGGGGGACCTCAGGAAAACACTACTTAGTGGCATATGCTATTATGCAGCTGGCAGAACCTGGGTGTTTTATCAGGACTTTCATAAAAAAAATCAGTACATTGACAGTCTGACAAGAGCTTCTGGATGAAGGCAACCTTCAACAACATTTGAAAAAAGCACCAGATCTGGAGGACAGAAAACAGGCTCCTACTTTGGACATCTTGACCAGGTCATTGGGTAGGAGCACACACACAGAGCACGTAGCATGACACCATCTCTCTCTCTGAACTGTTTCAGTCAAAATCTAAGAACTAGGTCAGGACACTTTATGAAAGCTGAAGACACAAAAATGTATCTAAGAGGTGGAACAGGGACCAGCGCTCTTATTTCACTAAGGGAAGGGGGAGGAAAAACTCTTCTTGGCAAATGTCCTATATGGCCTATATGACCTAATTAACCTTCACTGCCTCTCTAGCCTTTATCCAGTCTCATACTGAGCTAAGGGAACAGCTAAGACAGGTTTTATCAATCTTCCACTCACCTGCAGCCCTTGCTAACCCATCCTTTACCTAAAGAAGCAAAGAGCAAGGAAACCCTCTTGGCAGCACCCCCTGTACTGCTGATTGTGAGCTATGTTCCCCTCTAATAAACTGTTCAATTGCCAATGTTTTCTGTCTCCTTGAGCTTATTGTCTGTGTCTTAAATAACTGCAGCAGCATCAGACAAAGGCTTCACACCCACCAGGAAAAATTTCTGAGTGCCTGAGTTTCAGGAAATGGCTCCAGCTATCTATTTCTAAAGAGATTAATCACTTCCTTTATTTTTCAGCTCTCCTAAGGAGAGGGGAGATAATTTTCACATGTTAGTTGGCACAACTAGCATTTCAGCAACTCAAAATACCAAGCTTTAATGAATTTTAACTCCTTTCCAATTATAAAAGAATCATACTGTTTAGGAAAGCCTACCACAAAAAGCTTAAACATATGCCTGAATTATATATACATATTGTGTAAGGTAGATAGTAAATATTACATGCTTTTATCCACATATCCACATATATTGCTTTCCTCACCGACATAATCATTAAACTTATTCTACCCATATTTGACCAACTATGGACAAGAAATCAGGATACATCCGAAAAATTCTTGTGTAAGAGATCTTTTCTAACCGTTTCTCAGGAGCTCCTGGTTTTCATGTACTTTAGCGAGCGCCCAAGGGGCAAGTGAAAGAGTGAGGAAAACTCTTGAGAAGGGAAAAAAAAGTACAATTCTAGTGCCATCATCTCTACTAATAAGCACATAATTTTACACAGAACCTGGCCACTGTAATAAAAGTCCAATAAAACCAAATTGTAGTATAGAGCACACAATCTGGCATTTGAAGAGGCTCTGAGTGGATGGATACTAGCCAAGAGCAGGGAACAGGGGAAACAAAACAACCAACGATACTCAAGTGAAGTGCTTGCATGGGGTTGAGAGTCAAGTCTGTGCCCCTTTTGTACACTGAAAGAACTGACATTTTTGTTGAACTCGCTGCAGCTGCATGACCTGATGGCAGCAGCAGGCACTCTGCATGCCCAGTGTTGATTCCCCTCAGCTCCAGCTGATTACTTTACCAATCAGTCAGAGGCAATTTACAATCAAGTTTACGATTGCACATCATTTCCTACAATCGGCATGCTGACTGTTTGACGGAAAAACAAATTATGGCCGATGCCAATCAACATCATAACAAACTGTTTTTGAACCTTCTCCCTTCATTATGCAGTGGCGCACATCTCCCCTTCTCCTCCCTGTTGGCCACCCTGTCATTTGAAATGGATGCCATGGAAGCCTGTACAAAGTGACAGCATATGCTTAATTTAAGTATATTATATTTTATTATACTATATTATACCTTTAAAGCTAATAAAGAAGCAGGAAGCTGCTCTCAGAAGCAGTTTGATATGCAATAATTAATTAGACATTTTTTTCTTATTCCACTGACTAGACCCATTCTTCTGTCTGTATTCAAGACTAGAAGCAATCTTGAATAACACAGTATTTAAATGTTCAGCCCTGGAACTCATGTGCTGTTAAAATTATGTCGGATGTCATAACTGCAGGATCTGCTGCATTCAGACAGACTAATACTTTGCAGAATACAGGTCTGATGGTCAAGTCACATCCCCATCACTCTTAGCAAAGTTGCTAGTAGGTTCCTACTCCAATGATCAGAACAATTACCTTGAACATAGCTTATTCTAAGTGACATGTGTTCAACTCTGAATGCCCCATGAGGCTATACTAAGCTTCGGAGCCCTGCATACCCTGGCAGAGAGACGGCAAATTCACATTAGAAGCAGACAGCAATGGTTTAATTAGTACAGAGTCTTAGGACTTGAGATGGTTTTATATCTACACAATGCCTACCAATGTAGGTTGTCTAGTGTATTGGAAGTAAATCATTCAACAAGTACCTTGCTGCATTTTTTGAATAATGTTTGTTACACAATCATACTTCTCCACTGTTTTATTCTAACTTGTTATTGCTTCTTCTCCTGATTCTCCCTTTGCTTTGCTTAAGGATTTTCTTTGCAAGAGCTAATGACTTAAAATACCTCAGTTAATATCTTCTTTTGAAGAGTCAAGGTTCTGATAAAAGCTAAAAGAAAAACGAGTCAAGAATGATAAAGCCACTAACGAAATTGTACCATCAGTCCTCTGGTCTATTTTGGGAATTGTCTGGCAATGAATCATAGAATCATAGACTGCCTAAGGTTGGAAGGGATCTCTAGAGGTCATCTAGTCCAACAGCCCTGCACACGCAGGGCCACCTAGAGCACATGGCTCAGGATTGCGTCCAAGTGGGTTTTGAAGATCTCCAGAGAAGGAGACTCCACAACCTCTCTGGGCAGCCTGTTCCATGAAGGAAATGCCCTGTACAGTGGTTCCTTTTAAGACCTTGCTGGCTAAAGTCCTGCTGGGTGCAAACGGCATAATCAGCCTCACAGGATGAAATAATTAATTGATCCCCTCTTTAAATGTGTACATTGCTTCTGCGCATAGTTCCACTTTTAGTTGCAGCATCAGCTAAGCAGGAATGAAAATCAAACACCAGCCCAATTTGTGGAACTGCATGTTTGTGTGGGTATGACCTAGTAAATGCAGAGAGTTCATTTTGGTGCCAATTAACTTCTAAGCATGCTTAAAGAATTTATTTAATATGTCCCAATTTAGAGTCAGAGTCCAGCTTCAGCTCAAGTTGAACAAAACTTTAAAAATATCTCCTTGAATCCAAAGCTAGTTTAAGAAAAACAATTAAATCTGATTTCAGATCTGCTTTTCTTTGAACTTATCCGTTATTTTTGTGCACTGTGCCCATAGGATCAGACACTGCATACAGCAACTTTAGGGAAAACTACATCGTTATACGTTAAACATGAGAAAAGAGTAAACTGCAGACTACACACATTTAAAATAATTCCTTGACAACCATATAGACAGGATTTTTTTTTTTAAATACCCTTATGGATTTTAGAAACAGCTTTCCCCACCTCCTTCCTTATCTAGAGGAAATAGATCAGGAATGAAGTGCTGTCTCTTGTTTATCTATCTGAGATAGAATCATGCAAAGGTAACAGGTTTTGACAAAAATCAGTGCATTCTAAAAATAAGCAAACAAATAAAATACAAAATTGCCATTCAGAGAAATCTTGCTGCTGCAGACAAATATTCAAAATAAAACATTCAAGCACCCGTGATGAAGCTTCTAAATCTCTATGGTAAAGTGATAATCTTTATGGCTATGATGATATTCCTTTGCTCAGGGAGGATATGACAAAAGAAATAATGTAAAGGAGATATTGTCACAGGATAAAGCCTGTATTTTTGTAACAGCTCTTAAATATGTTTACAGTATTTACAGATGTTTGATATTTAGAGAAGAGCTTGGCAAGTCAAGATGTATTTTTTCCTATCCTTCATATTCCTTTGTGGAATGATTACGAGCAAATCAGGCAGAATTTATGTGCCTCAGTTCCACATGGTAAGGTCAGAAATACCTCTCTCACGGTATATAAGAAAGGGACATACATCAAGAAAGTAATAAATAGTCTACTAATATAGGAGGCCAAATCTGTCAATTTTAGCCCACCTTATTCCAACCATTGTACAGAAGAGACATGAATATACGGAGAACATCTAATATTATCAAGTCAATAATATTACCAGTAATAATTTCACATGTCCCATACTCTGCATGAGAATACTGCTGTTCCCTTAAAAGTTCTAATTTTTATTTCTCATCCTGGGTTGCACTTCAGTCTATTCTTTCATTCTCTGTCCCAGTAAACATCTGGTAAGTGCTCTCTGGAAGTTATTCCAGGATCATCTTGATGCTAAAGTACCAACCCCCAGGCAAATCCTCAGTTTATTGCAATTAGAGACTGAACCAGAACATTTTCAGGTTTGTGCTTGAGGGAGCAAATTCAAACTAGCACAAACACTGCAGGAAGTCGAGTATCACTTACCCTGGACTCCTACAGCCCAACTGGTTCTGAAATATTTTTTCCTAGTCACAGTCAGTAAGGCCAAAACAGAACGTTTCCTCTTAATAAAATATTTCTAACTGCTGACTATGCTATATATTCTAAGTGCTGGCTTCTTCTATCTGGCCTAGTGGACTTGATTATAGTTCAGAAATTGGGTCAGCAATTTCTAATCAAATGTATCTTCCTACTGCTTCTTTTCCCAAACAGAGGATCTCCCTCTATACCCTTCCCCAGTTTATACATAAAAACACTAATTAATCATATTCTTTAACATGCTTCACAACACTATTGGATGACTATTGGATGAGATCGTTATTGTTGAGCTACATTACAGATGGGTAGGACATCTTTCCTAGGACACCGGAGAATTTACTTAGACCTCAGAGATGCAGATAAGGATGAGACAACTAATGTCTTCCTGCTAAGTTCACTGTCCCAGAAAATGCTTAGATTTTCCCCTCCTCGAATAATTATCATCTGAGATTTTTAATTGTCCATATTTTAACTACATCCATTGTCCATTTAATAATTGCAATTTGCTACCAGGAGAAAAGGATCCCAAATGGAAAGATGGATTTTTTCCTTTTGTGGTCACTAAAGTGCCAGTGATTCTTGTAAACCCCTCCTATATATATATGTGTATATTTTCTGATTAAAAATACAAAAAATTGTGGAAGATTGTTTATTTTTGTGAATTTTAGCCAACAAAGTCTAATTGCAGCTTGGATCTTTGGCTGAGGTTCAGCTTGCTTTATGTTACAGATTATCTGAATACAGTTTTTTTTTCAGAACCACAAAGGTATTTAGCCATCTAAATATATGAAGTGTGGATACCTCAAAATTCATGCTACTGAATGCATCAAGTCACTGAAGATATGAATCACTCAAGACAGTAGTGACAGCCATTTGAGTACCTTAGAGAACAGCAATTCAATTTAATGCTGATCAACATTTAATATGTACACTGTGCATCCTTTTAGATCATAGAATTTTTTCAAGGACATAATATTGCACTATATTTGCAAAAGTTTGAACACAGTGAGGCCTCTAACGTGATGAGGCCTGCTGTTGCTACTGGAAAGCAAATTAAAAAGTGGCAGAAGAACTGAACTCAAGAAACCATCAAAGAAGTTGAAAAAAAACCCTGGAGAGAAGATGCATGGAGCCAGAAGAAGATTCATGAAGCCAAAATTCAATTAATGGATCTCAGATTTACTCTTCTTGAACTGAGACTTCAATTCAAGAAGAAATCTACCTGTTTTTCTCCCAAAGTGCAGTTCCAACATACTGTGCATTGGAGGCTTTCTTACTGACAATTTACTCAAGAAGATGATTCACACATGGGCAGGAAAAAGGCAATAGCAAAGGAATCCTTCAGGTAAATGTATAAATAAAACAACTTAAAGCCAGAGATAAATTAGATAGAAATTAAAACTAGTCAGAAAGACACATTAATTGGAATCAATATGTGCAAAGAAAATGTTTGAAAGACCGGAATAATTAGAACAGCTAATGTTGTTGTCTTAAAGGAAAGTAGAAAGGTCAACTAATTAAATTGTCTTAATGTGAACAATAAGGAGCAAAAGCTGCAGCTTTTAAATATGCTGGAGTAGCACACAGACAACTGTTAGCAAGTAAATTATTCAATGCCAAGAAAATTAAACTAAAAAAGGAGAACTCTACACAAATCGACATTTCTTGAAGCATTTAATGTAAACCTCTAACAAAACAAATTACCAGTAAAATAAAAATTGATAATTTGCTTGGTTCACAAATGATTTACAGTGTTTCACATATTGTGAAATATTGTATCCTAATTCACAAGTACACTGGCAATTACCAAAGACATAAGATATATTGAACCACGTAGGACAAAATGCTGCACATCCCCTGGTGAGGCAGAGGACCTTCTTTCATTTGTGATTTCCCAGTTCAGCATTGGATAATGCACAAGCAGAGGAGGAGGAGGAACATTTTAAATATATATATAATAAATGTATATGTAAACAGTTTTCACTCTGACAGGTAGTTTTCACTCTGCAGGTCCGAGCAGTATATGTATGAGACAGCTGCTCTGTAGAGTACCAGATGGATAGCCTTAAACGAAGGTCTGTCTTGCCCTGTTTGACAGTATAAATATATTTTGTATCATTCATTTCACGAAAACACATGTGTTTGTTGTCTGAGCATCTACCCACATATGGGCTAGAATATTTAGCACCATTTCAGCACCAACATCTGTAGATAAATGTAAATGATGCAACATTGCAGTATAATGATCCCAATAAAAAACTGCACTGTTATTTTATTTTATTCCATTTTTTAAATCTAAATTGCATAAAGTCTTAGAACCTTTTTTTTAATATAAAAACACAGTAACTGACAATACATTTAATAAAAACATGTTTGCTTATTTAGCACTTTACTAAATAAAACACTGGCATTCCTTTTACATTCAACTTGTTATTGTTTATTTTCTTATAACCTTTGCCTCATTTTTAGGCTTTGAACCCTTTTTAAAAAGAGGAAAATCTTCATTTTACTGTTTTAATTTGAGCTTACTGTAATCTCCTGCTATTTCATTACAAATATGCTTCCTGTTCCGTTCCTATCCAGGAAAACTAGGATTGATTGGAGGATGCTATCTTTATTCTCAACCCTTAGGATAATTAACCCTGAAAGACACAATCAAGGCATTCCCATTAATATGTTATCCTGGAGGTCTGTGTTTTTGAAAATGCTATGCACATTGCCCCTCAGTCAACCTTGACATTTCATTAGTAGCTAATACAAATTTATACAAAGTGAGAAAGACCTTGCTATGGATTATTTACCAAAAGATTCCTTTATTTCCATTTCAATCCAGTCCATTTTGAAAATCATAACTTGTTGTGTCCTGGCTGGTCTGACCAAATGGCTGCAGATAGGTTTGGTGGCTAGAACCTAAAGGCTCTAATGGTCTGTAAGTTACACCAACACCTTAGCAGAGCCCCAATGCCCTTATGAGAAGACAGGTAGCTGCATTAATCCATATACCCATTTTCCAGCACACATCCATCCATGAGCCACATCTCTGTGTCATCTTCTACATGAGTAATCAGCATAATGGACTTTAGATTGGAGTCTAGGGTCTATCAGGTCTGGAAATGGTGAACATCATAACTCCTAAGTCCAAGGGGCTGAGATCTGAGCTCCTGTACTGTGTGCTAAGGCACTGACAACACCATGCAAGCACGAGAGGAGTTCATAACCCCTGCTTGAAATATTGCTTCTTTACAGAAAGCAGCTGGCTAATATTATACTCTGCATGATAGCGAAACCATTGTGAAAGGAAGAAGATTTTTTTTCTTTTTTTTCTCTCTCTCTCTCTTTTTTTTTTTTTTAATTTAAACCTCCACTATGATAACAGCAGGAGTAATCACTGGATTAGTATGTTATTGCTTTGGAAAGCTCAGTGTATGTATCTGCAATTCTAAGCAGCTTGCAGTGGTCTAACTAAAATATTCACAGGGATCCTGTCAGGTCTGGTGAAGGTTAAAGTGAAAAAATGTATAATAATGAGAAGTCTACTTGTTCTGTCACTTTGGTGTGTTTCAGACTCATTCTGTGAGCACTGAAAGTGGACAGCCTGCTTTTTTCCCAAAACAGAAGCTGTTTATTAATATTAATAGTTATTACAAGATCATCTCTGGAATGAGGAACCACATTGTTAATGTTCTGAATCTCATACTTTTATCAAACTTCCCAGAGAAAGATAGCATTAGGAGCTAGTCATACACCATTAGCTTCTTGGTATGGTGATTTCTCATAGGAAAATACTCTTATTAGAGTAATGGGATTTAAGCACACTGGAATACAGAGCAGGTGAAATGCTTGCTTATACTGCAGATGACTCTGGAGTGGGGGTTGTTTAAGAGCTCCCCTGCTGTCTCCCCACATATTTCCAGTTTGCTTAAGAGAACCAGTTTGGGGGAAGCTGTCCATGAGGAAGCAGGAGAAAAATAGAGGCTGGAGCGGGACATAGGGAGGTCAGACAGATATAAACAGCCTTTAACCATCTGGCAAATTAACCTCCCTCCCTCCTTTTATTATTAGAACATATTTCCTAGACCTTGGTAGACTAAAATATCTTATCTATAACCTTCCGATAACATGAATCTGTTTTTCTGCCTCTTTTTACACATTTTTTCCCCACATAAGTCTGTAATTTTAGATACATGCAGACAATAAAAGGACACTCTTCTCCACCAGATTATGTGTTTGTTTTAAACAATTTTTTATTCCTTTTCTATAAAATTCATTTGTATTTCTCGTCAGTTGGTAGTTCTCTAAAAGCTGAAGTTAGCATATTCTTCACACCCACAAGGAATGAAGCTTCCCCTTGAATTTCACATCCTAAAGGACAGAAGGAGAAGGTGGAAAAAAGGTGGGGGTGAAAAAAAAAACCATAATATATAGTGTCTATACCAGCCAGCTTGAACTGAGAATGAAAAGGGACTTTCCTGAAACATAAATGTGAACAGGGTAAGGGGCTGTGTTTGACTTTGTAGAATAGAAAAAAAGGATGTTTCAAGAGGTAAGATTGTGAGCCAAGCAGAGCATTAATGGGAATGGTGAAAGACACCTTGGTAGCAGCAACTTCTAATGTCATCCCAAAGCAGATGGGTCTGGCAAAACAGCATGGCAATTTGCGGATGTCCTTACACAGCCAGAGCTATCTCGTTCATCAGTTCCCTCTAGACAAATCACATTTTAATAGCAGAAGAAACTTCTCTCTTAGAAGGCAGCCAACACATTAAAGAAACTCTGGATCTGATGTATGTTATTTTCTCTCCACTTCTATGAGAAAGTTAGTGTAATGTAACCTGGCAGGAGAGCCTGAAACCTGAGTTACTGAAATATGAATATCTCAGAATTAACATTTATCCAGAATCCTACGTAGAAAAGAACTCCTCCTAATCAAAGTAAGACTCCTAATTCTGAAGACCATGCAGTCTAAAATACCCTCTATTCACCTGGTCAAAATTAATTATTCCACCAAAGGACTAGTTTAGCTGGAGTAAGCAGTCTTGGAAGAACTCTGAAAAGACCTACTTGACATTTTCTAATTGTCACCCCATGAGGCAGAAACTTAAATGCTAAATCCCTTGTGCGTTTATACAGTTGTCTGGATTAGTCTACCTAATGATAACCTCCTTAATGATCGCTGTTCTAGGACAAAATATGTCAGCATTAAAGTTTAAAAGTCAATGCCTCTGAAATTATATTTTAATTTAAGAGGTGCTGAATTTTCATTCACTCTCAAGAGTTAACCCTGAAAAAGTTGAATGTAACCCAAAGGATTTGTAAAGCCTAATCAAATTAAATAAATTAAGCTTATAAGCTTATCTTTAAAGGCTGTTGTAACATTGGATTTTGCCCTGCTTTATATATCACATAGTTATTTGACATTTAACTAAGTTTGGATTTAGGGGTTAAATAAATTTTATTCCTGTTTGATCCTGAGAGAACATTCATTATCAAGGTGTTTAACTCCTCTAATGGCTACTGCACTACATGTCATGGCTTCTCAAGTATCTCTGGTATTAGCACATCCCAATTTACTTTTCTCCTTTCAAATCATTTGTGCTCATATTGATTTCACAAGTACTTTGCCAATAACTTATCATCTGAAGGGCTCAAGAGGTATTAAAAATATTTCTGAGAGAATAGCACATCTAGACTCTACATAAGATGTATTTATGTCAGTGGTTGTTTTTGGTTTGTTTGGAAGAATTTTGTCCTGTTTTCAGGAAAGGCAGATCATACAGATCAACAGGAAATCTAAAACAAGGCAGCAAGTTGTGCTGGACATGAATAAAATTATTATTATTTGAAAATATACTGAAAGATAAAAATCTTTTTCACAGAAACCCTGGGGGGGCTTACAAAGGCACCCATTTAACCGTATCCCACTCCATTACTTACATTGTTAATCTAGGCTAATAACAGTAATATTTAATATCTTGATTTTTAAGACTGCAAACAGTGATGTTTCAGACCCTAGCCAGCTTGAGAGGCTCTAATCTCTGAACATGTGTGGATCAGAATGGCAATGAGACATCATACATAGAGGAAACGGAATAAATCTAGAGGCTTGGTGCATGCCAACCCCAGGACTGAAGATATTGGAGAGCATGTGGCGAGGACACATAAGGCTCCTCTCTGCAAAACAAGTCAAGTCTGCACATATACATGTCTCTGAATTTGAGTAGTTAAGTCCATGAATCTGGGACCCCCACTTTGGGGATTAAAATTCCATCAGAGCTTGACTAAATCAGCTCTATCTCTGCCACATGATCCACTGTACAGTACAGGCAAGTCTACAATACCTCTGCAGAACTGAAATTCAGAATCATTGAACACTATCCATCCCTCAAAATCCAAAGTATTAGCTTTGTTTTTTTTTAGTAGACTTTCATATCAGAGCTAATAGTTAATAGGTGTGAGGATGGTTAATCATGTGTTTTCCTTTTTTTTCAAAATATGTCAAATTTGAACTGAAATATGAGAAAATGCTTTAAGTATGACTGTCTTCTGATTGCATCCAAATCTGCTTACCTATCTCATTTCATGAACTGATAAATTCACATGTGCTAGAAATGCACATTTAGGAATACTCTGCTGTCAAAGGGTCCTACTCTGCCACAGTAAGAATGATGAACTGGCTGGAACCTCTTTGTAGAAGCATCTCCACACAAAAGAATCCCTTCAACAATAAAAGCTTTGGTGGGTACCCATCCTCATAATTCTATACCTCATCATCTCATTTCAGTTTTTATTCATTCTTACTCCCGGATTTTGCTTTTTTTTTTTTTTTTTTTTTTCAACCAGACCCAAAGACAGAACAGCTGGCGTAACTCTGCATGCTAGTGCTAAATGCATGCGCATGCATTTAATAAAAGCTCTTTAGTTACTATAGTGTTTTCTCAAGGCAAAGCATGTTAGAATAAAATAATTACATTGGAAATTCATGATTATGGGAACAGATGAAAGTGGTTTATTCATAACTTGGCTACAAGTAATTGCTGTATTTTGTTCTCTATTGGTTTTCCTTACTTACCTCTTAAAACAGGTTATCATATCATTAAATCTGCTCCATTGCTACCTGCTTTCTGAAAAAAAAAGTTAGCTTTTTAAGAAGTAAATGTGAAGCTTTTAATTTTCCATCTTTTACTGCATTTATTTCTTTTATATGTCCACACTGTGTGATCCCTCTAGATGTAGAGTAGTAACCTACTGCATTTTTTGTTTACTTGTTTTCATGAGAACAACCTAAAGAGAAAGCTACTAGTTTAGATGAGAAAAGTTCAAAGGATCTCACCTAGATGCATGGAAATCAAATTTCCTCTTTTTATTAAGAACTGTTTTCATTTTGAAACAAAATTCCTTTGTTATTTATATGCTTTGGTTAGAGAAATTGGAATTTAAATGGAATTTAACAAATCCATTCTGCTGAAAATTTTCCTGAAGAGAGGTTAAAAAGGCCATATGGATTTACCTAAATCAAAGCATTTTATCTGCACATTTCACTTCAATGCCATTTTTGATTGGGAGTGTAATTATTTGCATCCTGTGCTAACACAGCAAGATGATTAATTTTAACTTCATTATTTTCATACAATTTTGTTTTGATTTTTATAGTATGAAAACACTAATTATAATGTTATGTGTACTACGTTTACTTGACCACTGTGTTTTGCCTCACAGAAATCCTATGTCTAAAAACATGAAGGGAAAAATAGAGAGAAGAGAGAAGAAGAAATTCTCACCCTTGCTGTTAGTAAAGTGAAACATCTCAGTGATGAAAAATAATGAAAGACAGAGAGCAAAGTACACTGAGACCTTCAGGGTCACCTCTCCTACCAGGGTTCAGAGACAATCAGAAGGTCCTCCATGATGTGAAGAATTCTTTTTCTGTAAGAGATGTTTTTGAAGGCCTATTAAAGACACCGTGACCAGCATGATTGCTGTGACAGCTGGGTAAGATGGTCTTGCTGATGCATGAATTAATGGTGACACAAAAGATTAAAAAGACATCAGCATGATCTTGTGCAGCAAGGTCAGAAGAGGACTTGCCTCCTGCCACCCAGTCAGATCTATTATTGCAGCCCGCTTCAGAGGTCGTCTCATTACCCTCCCCGTGGTCCAGGTCTTCTCTGCCACAATGCGCACTAGGGGCTGACTGTGTCAGCTACTGCTCTGAATATTGCCCGAACAACACGATGAAGAAAGACTTCTGCATGGCAGCCAAGAAATGGCCCACCAGGACTGAAGGTAGCAAAATTAACAGGGAGGAATGAATGAGACAAATCGCCCCTCCTCTTCTTCTCATGCCAAATTGAATGTGTGCACGGAAATAATCCTCAAGCACAAACCTTGCACATTATTTTTAATGGTGAAGGAGGACAATTTTTCAGTGTTTCATGTGCTCACATTTTTTATTGTGTCACAACTCTTTCCAGATACATCTTTACTACTAAAAGTAGAAAATATGTATGAGATAGGCTTCTTGCAATGCTATGACATACCTCCCAGACCATGTCCACCACCACGGTCTGAGTTTGCTAGGCCAGGCAAGCTACTCTTTTCCTAACTGGGGCTTATAGTCCTTTCAAAGGAAAGGACCATCCTGCTTTTTAGCTGTTGTTCTTCTGAAGATTTGGGGGGGACTAAAGCAATGCACATGCTAAAATATTGCAACTGCTCAATAGCATTAAGGGATTTTGAGAAGCTGTTGCTGATTCATGCTAGCCATATGCAACTACTATAACCCGCCTTGAAGCATAAAGGGCTGAGGAATGTATGTGCAACGTTTGTGTCCACTGCGTCTGCCAGGATTTAGAAGTACCACACTAAAAATCCTCCCCCAAGGATGTAGTTATTGAATTATTAATAACATAAATGCCTCCCTGCACTCATGACTCCCTGCACTGTTATTTTATTTCAGTGCTTTTGCATAATTATCAGAGCTCTTTCAGCACACAGCCATTATTTTCAAAGTTCAGTCATAGCACCTGATAAACAAACGAAACATTGCACGTGTAATTATTATGAATACAAATTGTAGGCAAAGTATGTATTTGTTGAAAAATCTCTATCTAGATGGGAAAATATTGGTAGATAAAAGCTCCTATGCAATGTAATAAGAAGAACCCAATCTGCAGTTCTATATTAAAAAAAAAATGTCTGAAGGTGTATTTTTTTATGTTTTAAAAATGCTGTATTCATTCATTTACTAATGTTGCAAAAAGTAACCTGGATAGCACTCAATATCTCCTGTAAAGCACTTTTGAAGTAAACACACAGTGTATTTATTAGATAATGAAGATATCCATACTGTAACTAGGAACCACATCCTGGGATGATTTGTAAACTTGCATTGATTTTCTTCTCCTTTTCTTAACTCTTTTCTCCTCCATTTACTATAACAATCGAAGAATCATTTAGACTGCAAGAAGCTTCTCCCAGGCCACTCAGTTCATCTCTCTGCTGGTTGAATTTAATGTTTGCGCTGCTTGCTTGCACTGAGATGAACCTAAGGAACAGGTTATAGCTATGCTTACCTTTCTGTTGTCAACAGGAGATAAAAGAAGTGTGAAAGTGAGAGCAAATGGTAAAGAAAGCTGAGGTGGCACAAAGAAGTCCTGGGAGGACTTGTTTTGCAGATCTCCCACATTTAGTGTACAAAAATAACAATAAAATCCTAAGCACTTGGCTTGTGCTGTGTTTTACATCTTTGCAGCCATGAATAACCATTAATATATTCTTAAAGGAGCTTGGTGGCTTAAGCATCATCCTTCCTGTTTTTCGGATGAAAGGAGAAACTAAAACACTGAGAATTTAAGTGACTTCCCGTGAGCAAGGTTTTGTCAGCCTCAGTGAGGTTAGTAAACGCTGTGTGCACCCAGTCCTTCTGCAGGTGCAAAACGGGCAATATTACCTCATTCTACAAACTAAATTGCACTTTACTCCAGATTTACACCTCCAACTTGACCTCTGCTGGGAAAGACATTAAGAACACACAGAAGTGGATGAACCTTATTTTTGATTGTCCAAATTCACTATTTATAATTTCCTCCTCAGTTCCAAGTTAGCCATCAGACACAATTTTTTAGCTGTTTTAGATACTCAGTTTGTTGAAATACAAATTTCACTGTGACAAGGAGAAAAAAAAAAAGCTGGAATAAATGGTGCATTTTAATTTTGTTTTCTATCAACTACAAGAATTGTAATTTAGTGGCACTCCACTGAAAGCCATATGCATCTAAATACAGTATCTGAGGAAAACAAATTAAAAATGAAATAAGCCACAGAATGAGACAGGAATCAAACAGATCTGGAAAGCAGAAAGAAATGCTGGTAAATTGTATGCAGCTTTTCCCTCATAAAGCAGAGCATCGCTTTTGAATGCTGGCCAACCACACTCTATTTTTCAGTTAATCTCGAAGCCACAAGATCATGGTTTATTTTTAAAACCTTCAAGAGTGCTTATTTAGTAGCACACATTCATCAGTACAGAAAATACAGGTACTATGATGTTCCCGATAACATTAAAAATAATGATTTTTTCTCTCTGCTCCATGCATTCAAAATCCATTTGAATGAATAAAAATGCAGAGCTTATATTGAGGTGATTTCTGCTCATTTTCTGAGTGTATATTAAAATCTCAGTTGATCAGAAATATGCAATTTGTTTGGTAGTGTCCCAGAGATTTCAAATTTTTTTTCCTTGGAGAAAGTTGGGGGTTCATCTCCCCAGAACTATTGCATGCTCTGAAAAAGCTTTTCAGGTTGGCCACATGTCCACAAACTGCACAAGCACCCAACAAACTTTCCTAAGAAAATTTACAAAATAAGTAAAATTTAATTCTATTCAGTAGCTTGGTGAGCAAGACACATACGTGTGCAGACAGGAGATATTTGTTCTAAATTGATACACCTTGAATCTATGCTTGCTTGCCACTACTTTATATCAAATACTGGAGGGGAGTTCCTCCGATTTATTTCTTTTTTGCTATCCATATTTGATATTATTTGAAATCGATTTTATAATTTGATAACAAAACCATCAAAATGGGCATGGAGAGACCTAGATTCTAATATATCCCTTTTTTTTCAAAGATTTTTTTTTTGGAAAGAAAAAGTCAATGAAGTTCTGGCTGAACCAATTTTATGATTTCTATCTATATATATTTCAATTCACAACAACAAAAAATCTATATCCTCATTTTTTTAAATAAAAGTGCTAATCAAAATAATAACAGATTGTTAGTTTCCTTTTCTTGTCTGCCTGAATTCCAGCAATTCAGTCAGGCACAAGGTAACAAATATAATTACAAAGTTTGGGGTCATCCACTGTAATTTTTTTTATATGTTCGTATAAGCTCTTTATATCCTTAAAGTGCAAAGAATACTTTGGATTATAGGAAGTCAAAAATATAACTAATACATCTTGTTGCAGTACTGGATAGAAAGGCATCTGGTAAAGTTAATATAGGTTTCCAGAAAATGTTGTCTTGATGAAGGGTAGACTGTAATTCCACCTGCCTTATTTGATGTTGCACTACTCTTGAAACCAAGAAGACTGACTTCAGAGTCAGCTGAGTGGTGAACAAAGTCTTCTGCTGGATATCTTGCTGTTAATTTGAGCCTTGGTTCAATGAGAACTTCATTGATATTTGACTCTGTAATGCAGCAGGTTGTTTGATTAAGGAAAGGAAGGAAATTGCTCTGCTCTGCATTGTTATTAGAATTAGTTTGGAGGGTGCAAGGCATGGATTTGGGGATATAAGAAATGGCCAAAATGGAATGGGCTGGCAATCTGGTCAAAATTTTAAAGTCTACATTTTGCATACATCTCGGGGTTTTTTTTTCAGTGAAAAGCTGGGGGAAAGAGACAGTTTAGATTTTTCTCCTTCTTATATTTCTATCACAGTTTAGCTTCTGATCTGGTATGAACCAAAATCAAAAGTCTGCTAAAGCAAAAACAGTAGTCAAAAGAAAAAAAATAGTTAATTATGCAGTTAAGAAAGAAAGAAAGAAAGAAAGAAAGAAAGAAAGAAAGAAAGAAAGAAAGAAAGAAAGAAAGAAAGAAAGTTTCTCTTCCCAGTACAATTAATTAACTTGGTTTCATCTGTAAAGAAAGGTGGATTTTAGTAATCTCATGCTAGAGATGCTTGCAAATGGCACAAGTTGTACAAGAATACAAATAGCTAGATATAACACTATGCCCACCAAAGGTTTTAATGGGAAACCTAAATCTAATCTTCTAAACTGGACTTCTTTGGAGTTCACAAAGCTAATTAATCTTGGTATTCATAACCGTCGAGAGGCCCCAAGGGGCTGTTTAAGAGTGCGGGGGGACCGCTGCTATTGGCTGTGATCTTTAACACTGACAGGCAGTTTCTGTAGGCTATTTTTTCTCCTTTTCTTAATTATTCAGGCTTTGTGAAGTGGCCGTTTCCTCTGTAAGCAATCTAAGGATACTATTTTTTAGAGAAAAAGGCATGCCTAGGAACAGACCGCAGGAAAACACACAAGCTTTAATACATCACATCAAAATATTCTCAAAAAAAATATTTAAGAAAAAAAACAGAGATAGGGAGCACAGAGAACATGGAGGTGGCACAAGTTTAGTAGGGGCGAGATGTCCTTCTGGGGGAGATGAAATATATCCTCATCTATCAGCCCTTCCATCAGCCTTACTTTTCCTCCTCCTGCCCCTGGAGGGAAATAGGAGATTTGTTCTGCTAAAGCCGGTGTGTTTCACCGATAAGCGATGCCAGCGTCTCCCTGCTTGCTGCTCTCGCTGCTATAACGACACAGCTTTTCCTGCTGCTTTCGCTGCTTTGAAACAAAGACTCTGGCTAATTTTCCTCTGATGTCCTGTTTTAATCATCTTGCAATAAACTGCTGCATTTCATCAGCAAAAGAGAAATCTCTGGCAAAAAAAAAATGCATTTTCCTCTGCCTACATCAACAAGATGTAGCTAGCAAGAAATTTCTTTGTAAATTAGCCATTTTTTCTTGCAGTTAAGATGCCTCACCTGCTTTCTTGGTGACTTACCAGGAAAATAAGTACACGAGCGTTGTACGAGTTATGGGCACAATCTTTAATTTCTTTCTAGCCCAGCAGCCTGCGAG
The DNA here is from genome assembly GCA_013389825.1 of Crypturellus undulatus. Taxonomy (NCBI): domain Eukaryota; kingdom Metazoa; phylum Chordata; class Aves; order Tinamiformes; family Tinamidae; genus Crypturellus; species Crypturellus undulatus. Next base: position 337,054 of record VWPW01006109.1, read on the forward strand.
TGCTGGAGAGACTAGAGAGGACATTCTTCAAGACTTTAAACTATCTCTGTCTCATATTATGCAAATTACAGAATCTGAATGCAGCTTGCAAACCTCCATAAAAATAGTCAATCTTCCCGAAGGCTGAGAGCTTTTTTTTCTATTTTTTTTTCCCTAATACTTATAGGCATGCTTCATAATTCAAAAGGAAATAACAATGATTTCTTATTTTTTCTTGTTTCTGAAATCCATAGCCCATTGTCACCCTAACTTATCTCTGGTCTGTTTTCATTCAAAGACACAAGTTGCCCATGTCTGCTTTCCAAATGTGTTATAACATCATACTTTACTATGGGTAAAGACTACAGATCGTGCTGAAATGTGAAATATGGTGGGATTTTTTTATCTGTTTTTTACTGAGCAGGATAATGGATAATAATTAAAATGCTACAAACTTGTCTCAAATAGGACATAGAGAAAAAGTATTTTACTTGCTTGAGATGGAACTACTTTTTTTAGTCAAAGAAGAAAAAAAAAACAATGATGATGCTGAAATTTTAAGATTGTAAACAGAGATGATCAAAGCTTATAACTCCGAAAAAATGTGTGCCTTAACTCTAGATGTAAAACTGTCTATTTATAAATTATTTTTCCCCTCTGCAGATGTCTAATTATTGATCCATTTAAATCACTATTTTCCATCTGAACCTTTCCCTATTTTCTGGTTTGGGCTGGCAGTAGAAGTGCCATTCAGTTTCCAGTCAGAACATCAGTCCAGTTTTATATTATTTACCCCTCTTCACCTCTTTAGGCTCTTGCTTTGTCCTTACACCAAAAGGATTCTCTATTTAGAAACTGTCTCAGTTCATTGCAGGAGTTTAGGTAGCAAAGCAGTACAGCAGATTTTTTTTTTTTTTTTTTAATCAAAGACCCCATTTTGTACCTTTGCTTGGCTTTGCTTTTCCTGAGTTGTGAATCAGGTTTTTCAAAAATGTATCCTTTTGCTTAAGAAGGAATATTAAGAAAGAAAGGTTTAAGGCGGACAGTTTGGCTAGAAACATGGAAAGGAAAATTAAATTCAGTGGAAGAAAGCTATTAAGTGAATATTAAAGTATTTCATGAGGAAATAATTAAACACAAGTTCTTCATTTAGATTAAAATCTTCCTGTGATAATGACTGACATAAACTGTAATTTTGGATTTTTGAAGACTTGTGAGGAATCACATAGAAACTTAAATATATTTAATTTCACTCGTTTCTTCCCATGTGTACTCAACTACCCATATATATATATTATTAATTGTGATTTTATTGGAAGTAGTTAAAATTACTGAAATTATACAGTTGGGCAAAGGCTCCTGTAGAAATATCCTGTTCTTTAATAATGTTATCTATGCCTTGTAAAGCCATGCAAAAAAAGGAAAATAATGATAGGAAGAGTTAGTACAGTCTTTTAACTCAAACACACAAGTCTGTATGCATATGAATCCAGTATGTCCTTCAGAATAAATGCACAGCAATATATGTGAAAACATAATTGTCCCTATGCAAACATGAAGGCAGATCATTCCAAACCTCAAGAGATTTCAGCCTAAATTAAACTGTTATAACTCAGATGTCAGGGGATAACGTGTGAGCAAACAACATTGGAGAAGAAATGGCTTTTGGAGAGATACAGTGACTTTTGCTGTCAGCAGCTGCTTTCTAGTTTTATCTCCACCAGTTTCTTGCTTTCTATAAGGGTAAAAACAAGGCAGGCCAACAATTGCTGTGGAATAAATCAGTGCTCTGGCTATTTCAATATACAGTTTAAGGACTTGGCATAGAACTTGAAAACTTTAAAATTAAAGGCTGTAGGGAGGCTAATAAAAGCTACATTATTTCAGCCATCACCAGGCTACTGCCTCACAACTACTGTTTTTGTTATTTGCAGAGAGGACAGACTTTGTTTTTCAACAATAACAAAAATTCCCAGCAGTCATATTCAGGTATTTGTGGGCAGAAGTTAGTTTATTAAATTTTAAATCACAATTTTAATGCCATGTTATTGTATTAATTATTCCTTTAGCTGTTGTGCTTCTTAGAGTTCTGCAGAACTGTCATACCTTTCATTAAAGCTGCAGCTTAATTGCCCTTGAAAAATTTAAGATGAATAAAAACATCCTTGGCAAAGAAAACAATTGAAAATGAAAAATTAATTTGAAAAGTCATGGATGTGAACAGTGAATTACATGAACTGAAAATTGGAAGGATAAAAAAAAATTAAGTGGCACTACACAGGTTTGTGTACCAGTGCACTACTTGAGGGACTGTGTTGAGTTTCCGCTTCTGGTTTGGTCTAAATCAAAAATCATTTGGCGCCAAGAACCCTCTCCTCAGTGGCTTAATTGGGTTCTGGATCAAAATGTTATTTAACTTCCTAATAAACAGCACTGGAATTAAGATGATAAAAAGCATCCAAATGTCAGCTCTGCATTTAGCCCTGAGGTTAGGTGAGCAATACAGAAAGGTTCAGAAAGGATCAGAAAATATCCTGATGCTTCCGCAACAGCAGGAAACCTGTAGCTGATGCCCCAAGAAGTTCATCCTAATGGTGGCTATATTTAATGTGGGCAAATAGGTTCTCATTGGTTTATAAAACCTTCTGCTGGATTTCTAAGAAATTTAGTTGGGTCACCATTCTGGTTGGAGAGAGCCCACAGTGAAAAATAGAGAGAAGGAACTATCACACTTAGAAATATCCATCTAAGAGTTAATCCTGTAGTCTAAGCTGTTCGCCTCTAGTCCTTTCATAATTAATGATATAGGAATTATAGGCCCCTTCAGGGAATGATTCATCCTGTCCTGAGACAGACGCTTTATAAGACTGGAGTGACTCACCCCACTGCAGGGGTTTATTTCTCTCTGTTGACTTGAGTGGGAATTTCCAGTGCATGGCAGCACACTCTGCTTAATAATAGTTATATTTGTTATTAAACAAGAACAAATAATGTATATCCAGTTATTCCATAAATATGCCTAGCAATGCTTTATAAAACACACTTCTCAAAGGGAGAAAGGGGCGGGGGAGGAGGGGTGCTGTCTCATTTAAAATAGTCCCCTACTGCAGATATTTCTCCCGAATTACTTCTATGCCTTCAAAAAAAAAAATCCACATATCTCTCACTAATATCAGGCTTTGACTTTTCTGTCTAATTACCCAACGGAAATGTGCTTTGCTTTTCTCCTTAGGGGATGAAAGTCTGACTCCGGGTTGTAGGGTTGCATCTCCTATCCTCAGCCCAGTCCTTGAAAAAAAGAAGTGTTTTTGTAAAGTAATAAAAGGGAGATGTATGGCCACATGGAGGAAGAGGAAAAAAAAAAGTGAGTGTGAATTTTGAGTTTGGTGCCTTGCTTAGGAGACAGAATAAGACTCGATTCTTTATCTAATAAATACTTAAGGATTTTCTCTGATGCTTACTGCACAGAAAATGCACAAGCAACTGCTGGAATAACGTCTAAATTGCAGAATCAGGCTAGATCTGCATTGCAACCATGCTCATAAAAATGTGAATAGCTGCTCAGACTCTAACTACCTTAACAGCCTGGGGCTGAAGGAGAGACATCGAAATTTGGAGCCATCGGATCACAGCATTGGCATTGCTGACTTGCCAGAGAGATGTGCCCTGCTCCAAAGGACACATTCTGAAACTAAATCTGACATTAAATCCCTCACTTTCTTCTAGCTTTGTTTCTGCTTTGTTTGTCTGGCCAATTTTAGCACAAACCTTTGTTGAGCGGTTCACTCTCACCAGGGTGAAACTCCCTTGCAGCAACATGACTATCCATCCCTGTGGAGCAGAACAAAGATCTTTGGATTGAAAAAGACCAAGGGTAGCAACGTCTTCGTCCTGTCCTACCCATCTCAGGAAACAAAGCTATCATTTTATTTTTCTGCAATTACACTTGCTATTGGCATAGCACAAGTCTGCAAGCTTCCCCTTTTCACCTCTCCCAGCTCTCCAGTTTCTGGTCTGAATGCACTTCATCATTTTCAAATTTTCCTTTTGTCGGATTCAGTACTCAAATAACTATTACTTTGCCATGCACACACAATAGCCCCAATTTTCCATTCACTGGATTTTCTTCATTTTCTGCGGGAAAAAAAGACAGTACTTCATTACGTATCTATTCATCTGTGAGCCTGGTGAAATGCAACATTATTCTGGGATGAATCTGGGCTATTTATTTATTTATTTGTTTGTTGAAGAGGAAAAGAGAAGATGGAGGGGGCGATTAGAAGTGTGCTATTAGCACAAGGGGTTTGAGGGAGGTTATGATGTTTCATTACTAGCATTGAGTAAATGGATATCTTTTACCTCCAGTGTAAAATCCTTTATTTGGTGAGGCAGACATTAAAACAACACTTCAGTTTTTCCAAAAAAAAACACCGTTAAATGAAGTTTAAAAGTGTTTAGGAGACAGTTAAACTCAAAGTACAAAACTTCAGGATGATACTTGCTTTTTAACCATCTTACTGTATTTTCATCTTTGTTTTGCTGTGAAGTTAATGTTGGGTACTTTCAGATAATGCCTAAAAGATAAATATAGTTCTGATGGAGGATCTATTGGTAACACAGGCTTAGAGTTAATTTCTTTCAGGGAATTAAAGGATCATGATAGGATGTAATTAAAAAAAAAGAAAAAAAAAAAACAGAAGATGAAGACAAATTTTCAAAATTTCTCATGGAAGATTGCTTTTTAATATTATTTTCGAAATGTTCTTTTCAAAAGACTTTTAAGTTCACTTTCACAATGGAATATTAATTTCTGAATCTTATTTTTGAGCTTTACATTACATTTATACTGTGTTATTTCATAAAATGTGAAAATATCACAAGACATATATAAATATGATGCAGAAAGACTGCATCATATTTATAGACATTGGAATGACCCAGTTTATCTTAGTTTGTCTTAGACATTTCCATGAGATGGATGCATCCTTGCTCTGGATGGAGGGACCCATCTGTATGGCCAAGGGATTGCTAGCATATATGGGAGTCCAAAGGACTAGGAGGAGAGGGTGGAGGGTCCAGCAAGAGACACATATCGCTCCATTCAAAATATACACCTTATTTTCTCAAACTGTTGTTTTTTCTCCCCTCCCAGGGGATGACAGTTTCTATTTATTTATAAGCTAGTATAAATAAATAATAATAATGGTATAAAGAGCAGACAGAGATTATTTACGATACATTAAGTTGGCTGCACTAAAGCATCAACACTCACAAACACATCCACAAAAGAAGGGAAGGGAAGGGAAGGGAAGGGAAGGGAAGGGAAGGGAAGGCCATCCTTTTAAGGGAGGGGAATGGAAGAAAAGATTATGAAAATGACAGAATCCTAATGTTCAGCACAGTTGCGTACTGTATGAAATAATTGCAATCACAGTTTTACATTCTAATATATTCCCTTTTATTTGTGTTTAAAAATTATTTGATGTAGTCATGCAATTAAATATAGGCCTCTCGCATTATTAGTGAAATTAATTCTAATATGGCAAAATGGCAAATTGCTCATAAAATAATATGGTCTTCTTATCTTCGTGTTAAAATTATAATGACATCTCTGAATGCACTGAAAGCCATGAAGTTGTTCTATTTCAGCAAATAGTAGTCTTGAAGTGTCTCCAAGATCACTTTTTTACGTGTGTGTGTGTGCAGAGGGGGAAAATTTTTCCATTTTTCCCATATTTTCACTTAGAAATATCAGGAAAAAAAAACAGGCTAATTTAAGCCAATTGAATCTATCAAAATTAAGCTGAGCACATCTAAAGTCTTTGTGGAGCAGGGATACTCCCAGAAAAGAAAAAAAAAATCTCTGAGAGAGGTCTGTATCTTAGTTTGCCTTTGGGTTTTGTTCATGTGCTTTTTATTTCAGGAAAACTAGGATGGGGTTTGCAAAAGAGAGGTCCTCCTTAATCTAAATTGAGTAAGACCTAATAAATTAAATCTGTTTTTAAAAAAACAACTTTATAATAGTTTTATGGGTGAGCTAATGAATTTTCAGTATATATGGCAAAAACATGACACATGAAGTAAATTAAGGTTGACACAGAAACTCAGTATCTCTAACATAACACGGTCTAATAAGATTGCTTTTACTGTACTTTCATCAACTCTCTCAGAAGCACTACTAAATATAAAAGAGACAAACAGAAGGTCTGCCACTATGTGATGACATTTGAAAATTAATCCGTATAAGTGGCCTTATTTCAGGCCATTTGTTTCCTTTTAAAATACTGTAACATTTCATTCAGTTACATTTGGATGCTAAAGGCATATTAAACCAGGCTGATTTTATACCTTTCTATCATTCCTGGATATAATATTTTCTTTTTTCTTTTCTTTTCTTTTCTTTTCTTTTCTTTTCTTTTCTTTTCTTTTTCTTTTTCTTTTTCGTGATACAAGTTATATTCACCTTTATTATTTTTGAAAACATCTCCAAGATTGTAAATGGGAGTGTAAGATGCAGGGAAGATATTGTAAAGAGAAGGGAAAACAGAAGAAACTGAGTTGGACAATCCTCAAAGACCAGCGTGGAAGCAACCTGTTTTAATAATCTCAAAAACAACACAACCTAAACTAGTTTATTAATTATATTTTGGAAATACAAAGTGGGAAGGAAGCATCACTACAAAGAGAGATGGAGCAGTGAGAGCGAAACAGACCATAAACTGAATGTGAAGAATAAATTGAGCCTTAAATTTTGCAATTTTGCAGTATGAAAACCAAAGTCAAATTTCAGACATAAAACCAGAGATAGAAAACACAATGTTGAGAGAAAATGCTGAGACTTTGAACATTGTTTATTATCCTGATTCTTCATATTTAAAAAATAATTACTTTAAACCAGAATATAGACAAAAAGATCTGTAGGAGAGCTAGGAGAAAATCAGAACTTCTGAAATGGAACAAATAGCTATCAAATGGAAGCTCCCTTTTTTTTTTTTTTTTTTTTTTTTTTTTTAATCATAAAGTCTAATCTATCAAGGAAATAATCACCAGGAATAAAAAAGATAATTTTTCCCTTAAAGGCCAAATACAGGAACTGGCACGGAGATGGATATGAATTGTCTGAATAAATTTTGGTTGGAAATTAGAAGAAAGCTTCAGAAAATCAAGAGAGCAGAAATCTAGGAGTTTTCTGTTGGTAAGGTTGGAAAGAAGCACACCAATTTCTAATCTATCAAGGAAATAATCACCAGGAATAAAAAAGATAATTTTTCCCTTAAAGGCCAAATACAGGAACTGGCACGGAGATGGATATGAATTGTCTGAATAAATTTTGGTTGGAAATTAGAAGAAAGCTTCAGAAAATCAAGAGAGCAGAAATCTAGGAGTTTTCTGTTGGTAAGGTTGGAAAGAAGCACACCAATTAACCCTACAATGGATTTCACAATGTAGATTATCAGTTTCTGACTGTAGCAGATCTTTCTCTGTAATGTTGTGGCACTGTAGTCCTATTTCATGAGTTCCTCATTGATGGACTTACCAGATACTAGTCCATTAAGGTGAAGGAGTCATAAGGAGCTACTTCAGCGTTCTGCAATTTCATATTCCCACATTTGTAACATTATCAGATTTGTCATTAGTCATGTATTTAGTTAACCATTAGTAATTACTTGTATTAATAAAGAAGGGTTAAAATATTATCTTAATTGTTTTTTTTTTATATAGCTCTACAAACTGTATAGCTATCCATGTTAAAAATATATCATTTCATATAGCTATTTCTAAACCTGAAAGATTATTTAACTATTGAAAAACTCTATAAGAAAGAATATAACTTTCAGTGATGTGGGATTTAATTTGTGTGATTTCTATGTGCTCAAAGGATTTATGTGACGCTAAATCTCACTTTAATCTCCTAGTTACCTCCACAATAATTCAGTTTAAGAAATTCTTAAGAAATAAAACCATCAATAAAGCCTGCTCACAGAATTTAACTGTTTTCCACGAAATTTTAATTCTTCTTCCTGTAAAATTAGAGTTCTGATAAAGCCAATGAGAAATTCTGAGTCACCTTAGGCAGGGTGGAGGAGACATGTTTATTTATGTGACTTTATGTGACTTTTTATGTGACTTTAAAGGACTGACACCCTAAAAGTAAATGTTAAAACATCTGAATCAATTGCAACAGATTTTTATCAACCAAGGGGAAGACCAAAGCTCCAGAATAAGGAAGACCCTTCCTGACAAAACCCTGAAACAGAGAACTGACCTGAACATACGTTGAGCAAAAAATTGAGTATCAGTTGCTGAAAATCAACAAAGTGAAACACCTCAATCTTACCGCTGTTCCACACCTCAGCTTGGCAGTTCTTTTAAGTTACCATGGGTGTTGAAACTTCCAGCTGCAGTCTGGGTGCGATGTCTCAAGAAAGAGCACTGTTAGCTCTATCAATAATGCGTGGTCTAAGAGACCTTATTAAAGAGAGGGTCTCCACAGGGTGTTTGGCCCAACACATTCTCCAAGACAAACAAGTCATAATTAACCTAAACAAACACAGTAAATACACTCAGAAATTATCTATATGTATATATATGTATATTTTTACACTACCTTAAGAACTACAAACTATCACGAGCTAGTTGTGGTGTCAAGACAGAAGAAAGTGAGTTTTGTTTCACCTTTTCTCTGTCTGACCTGTGTTTTTTTTTTTTCTCCTGCCAACACAAGCACTCAGATAGCTCCATGGCAAAATGGACTGTTGAACTAAAAGGGGCTAAAACCAGCCAAATCTGCATTTGTCTGCGTGTGTGTGTGTTTGCATATGTGTGAACTGTGATCAGTTCCTTAGAAGAACGCTATACTGTCTAATTATAAAAGTGTTTACTAACTCATGGCCAATGAAACAGCTTGTGGAACTACTGAAATAGAGTATATTTGCTGTTCTGTTTTCCAATTTCTTTCAGAAACAGTTAGCTTACCAAACAAATAATTTCAAACTAATATAGCTTACTTCAGACTGTATCTAACTAAACATGCCTGAAAATCAGGATCTCCTTATATTTGGAAATGAAATACCAGCTGCTTTAAAGTTGTATTTTTTGCTATGTTTCAAAATTTTGCAGCATTTGAGGCTGAGATATGGTGTGAGCATGGTCAATAGTGAATAAATAAATGAAGAAAAATAGTATTTTAATGTTATGGCATGAGGAGACCTACTGAGAGTGACCAGCCAGGACCTTGTTAAAGCTGTACTGAGTCCAATCAATGAAATCAACTGTTTTATCAGTAAACCCTGGAATGTGGTTGGTGGGTAAGCCCAAGTGGACTGACTGTATGTCAGCTATTTTTCAAAATGACAGAAATAGTAATGGATCATCTGGAATGCTATTATTTAGTACTAATGAATGATTGTTTGGTGATGGAAGAAAAATCAATTATGACAGCTGTGAGAGATGCTGCCCTGGTTCCATTACTGCAAAAATAAATAGCAATAGCTGCCTGCTAAGGTAGGAAATAAGCTAGCATTCCATGAGAGAAACAAATGTTATAGGCAAAGAAGCAACTGGACCTCTGCATTGACCACATAAAAATGATGGTAGGGCCCCAAGGCAGAAGCAGGAGTCCTTAAACTCCAAAAAAAAAAAAAGTCCCCACATTTACAAAGAAAATTTTCTATTGCAGGCAATCAGCCTGCTTTCTCTCTCCAGACACTTGGATAACTTTTCCCTGAGCATCAGTTCTGTTCTTTTTTGGGGGGGAAACCTCATGCCTCACCCAAGTCAAACCATGGCTGAGACAGCATAGTGTGTAAAAGCATTATATAAGTCTCATAAGACTTTAAGAACCAACAATGGTTTAAAAACCAACACAAATAAAGATCTTTCAAAAATGATAAAAAAAAGTCATGCCACTAAAGGAAGGGATCGCATGTTGATCAGCATAGAGTCCAAATAGGACTGTTGAAAATAAAAAATATGTTGCATAGAGCAGAATCTCCGTGCAACTGAATTAAGCTAACAGCCAAGTAAGATGCATATTTCCAGCATACAGTACATAGTGTTTTGCTTCCTTCAAAACGGGCTTCACTTGATGCAGAATAGCTACTACTCTTAGAGCTTTTTATGTTTGCAGGTCTGTGGGAATGCCTATCTATCTATACATATGCATATGCATAGATATACCAGAGTTGTCATCTCTGTTGAATATTGCCATCCCGACATAAAATTGGTTTTCAAGGAAATATCTTGGTTCCATCTAACTTGTAGGACTGAGGGAGGTCTCACTTCCTTGCTGAGATGGGGAATGTTCCCTTCACTGGGAGAAAGGAAATATGATGATTAAGATCCAAGGCCCTGGGCTGGGTCTTGCCAAAGCTGACACTTGAGTCCTGCAAGGTTGTTACCTTCTCATTGTGGGTTGTGGGTGCTTTACTGCATCATCAAAACATCAGCATGAACTTTTATATCCAAACTAAGCTAATTTTCTTAGTGATGTTGTCTTGGATCCTTCTGGTGACGCTCAGCTCCAGCTGTGAAGGGAACAGACCCAGCAGAACATTGACTTCTTCAGTGCAACAGCAACATCTGCTCTCTTGTGCTTCTGTTCTACCTCTGCAGAGGAAGAGGAGATGGAGGACAAGGCACAAAAGGGACAGACTGAATGTTTCAGCTCCTAAGCAATGACCACTTAGGAATATTTTTCTTATTTAGCAGCTGTAAGCAGTTGTTGGTGCATAGTGTTGGGTGTGCATGAACTTGCTTGAAGAGCAGATACCACATTTAAGTTCAGAATCTCCACAGACCAATTTAACACCCACTGAAGTTGTCTGAAAGCTTCCTGTCAGTACTGATAATCCCTGACCAGGATCTGAACACATTGTCTAGGTGAGAGAAAACTAATTGGAGAAGACGTCTCATCTTTTGGGTACTAAACTGACAGGAGCCCAGTGCTGCATAGCAAAAGAGGAGGACAGAGAAGAGAGCGAGTAGGCTAAAAAGCAAGTTTAATCTGTGAATTCATTATGCTAGTGGCGAGTTGCTAAAATATGCGTTGTGCTAATATGTCACAAAGCTAGACACAAATTGAAGGAGACTACACTTTCCATTATTTGGATCTCCCCTGGCAATGGAGCGTGATTATTAAAGACAGTTGCTAATATGTCTTACTGTGAATTTATCTGGGAACTAATGCCTTTGATTACGAGTTGAAATTAGTGATTTAGTTATTATAGTCTCAATTCTATACTAGAGCACAGACGAAAAGTGTTTTAGCAATGCATTCATGGGGACTGGGAGAAGCAAAAAGGCTTTGTTACAGCAATTTTTGAGGGCCTTGTGACTAGGTTTCATGAGTGCAACAATACAAGTTAATGATGGAAAAGAATTCTAGAAGGATATAAAAACTCCTGCTACAGCTACTATGTTAATCTTTTAAGAAAGAGATGAAATACTCTCAGAGACTGACTATACAGCACCAGCCAAATTTGGGACTAATTATACCTTTCTAGGAAAGTAACTGCTGGTAAGTGACAGGTTATTGGGTGGGAAAACAGTTGTAATCCACTTCAGTCATTCTTAGGAGAACCAATAAGTTTCCTGATGAAGTTGCCTTGGATTCTTCTAGTGACCTTATGCACAGAGTGCAGGGTATAATAGTGTGCCATAGGATCCTTATGAGAATATTTAAAAGATTATACAAGAATACAAGAATACATAAATATACAAGAATATTAAAAATATATATATATACAGGGGAATATAGGATAAAGCTTCAAGGACAGAAAAAATATTTTGCTGGTCAGGTGAGAATGGCATTGGCCAGCTTTAAGGACAGGATATACTATTAATAATCAAGGACAATTATGGATCTTGTTCATACCTTCAGCTCTAGGTAAGATGAAAAATCAAGTTCTTCAATATAATTTTATTTCTGCAAAATTTCCTTGCAGATATTTGTCACGCTATGATAAGCTTTAGATTAGTTTCTGAAGGCTTGGGATTTTTTCACATAAATCTAATTATGGCAAGTCCAATTTATATATTTTTTTAAGTACAGGACTAATTATATTCCGGCTTAACTATTGCTGAAAATTGATTTTTGCTCCCTGACTAAACCAAAATAATTAAAAATCATCTACTTGATATTTAAAATATTTTTTCTCATTTTTCATTCAAATCAAACATTTTATTCAACTCAAAGAAACCTATCTTTTTTAACTTTTATGGTTGCATTTATTTATTATTTATTTGATGAGATTTAGAAAATAAATCATATTTAGAGTATAACAAATTCCAATAATGTTGAATCAAATAAATGCCATGAAATGAAACAACTTTCCACTTTTTTTCAACTCTTAATTGGAAAACATTTGCAAATACTTTGATCAGATATCATTCTGTATTTTCTTCAGTGATTAAAATAAGCTTCTGAAGGATTTTAAATTCATCTTTCAGCTTTGCCCATCTATATGATGTGTTTTGCTGCTACTGTGTGCCTTGGTGGTCTGGTAAGGGATAAATTCAAAGGTTATGGTGATATAAATGCAATCCTATTCCTAGCTTTTGTCGTACATAAAGCGTTTGGGACCAAGTTAACCCCAGTGAACCTTAGACACCAAATTGATATACTAATTTAGCAAGGTACCATTTCATGTCCATAATATACTTAACAGAGGGCCATAGGTATGTTCCAAAGGCAAATTAGACCTGCAATAGACCTCCTGAACATTTCCACAGTCAAAGATAGTAGTTTTCTGCTATCTCTCTGTAGGGTGTAAGTCACTGGTGCACGCAAATGAGAGAACATAAAAGGGTAAAAGGAAGTCAACCCTAGGGTCACTGAAGATGAGTATAAGTCAATCAAATCTGACCTAAATAGCATGAATAATTCACTTTTATTTATTTATTTATTTATTATTGTTGTTTTAAATGCACTTAGAAACAGAAAATTCAGGTAAAACACAGGGTCTTTCCCTGTGCCAAAATCTTGACAGAAAGAAAGAGCAAAAAGTTGGCCAGTAAAAAGTTAAGTGCTGTTAGTATTTATAGAATCATAGAATACTTAAGGTTGGAAGGGACCTCTAGAGGTCATCTAGTTCCAACCCCCCTGACCCCACCTAGAGCACGTGGCACAGGACTGCATCCAAGCGGGTCTTGAAGATCTCCAAAGAAGGAGACTCCACAACCTCTCTGGGCAGCCTGTTCCAGTGCTCTATCATCCTCACTGTCAAAAAAATTTTCCTTAAGTTCCCGTGGAACTTTTGGTGCTTCAGTTTGTGGCCATTTCCTCTAGTTCTGTCAGTGGCCACCAGTGAAAAGAGGCCGGCCCCATCCTCTTCATTGCCTCCCCTTGAGGTACTTATAAACACAGATCAGGTCCCCTCTCAGCCTTCTCTTCTCCAGGCTGAACAAGCCCAGCTCCCTCAGCCTCTCCTCATAGGGCAGATGTTCCAGGCCCCTGATCATCCTAGTCGCCCTGCGCTGGACTCTCTCCAGCAGCTCCACGTCCCTCTTGTACTGTGGAGCCTCTACCCAGGGCTGGGTAGAGCGCCAAGATCACCTCCCTGGGCCTACATTAAGAGATTCGTGCTATCTGGAGCATTTAATATCTGGAAGGAAGTGATTACAGGAGAATCTTGTCATTTTATTTTATATTTATAACAAATAAATAATAATAATAATAAAAGAACACTGGTCTGACGGCAGAGAAAAAGTTGGAAATATGAATCCTAAGGGATTAACATCCAGAAAGAAATTAAAGAATCAAGTGTTTACATTTAGAAACAACAACAGTAATAAACCGTTCCAAATTTGGAAAGAATTGATGCCATAGTGAGCTATGTGGGATTAGAAAGAACATTTGTGAAAAGGGGTCTAATAACAAATTTAATGACAAGCAGGAATGACCTAAATCAGATATCTATAAAGGTAGAGTAGAGATAGAGTAGTGGAGCACCTTTATTCGTCCTGACTGTGTCAACACTTCATGAAATTTTGAGAGAGATATTATACAGAATGTTGCATACTTTCAGAGCAAACATAAATAAGATGTTAATGCTCCTTTTTGCTGAAGTCAGGCAAGCATCCTTACAAAGCAAAACCTTGAACAATTTCTTCTGCTCATAATCCCTTGGGCTGGGAGAAACAAGTTGTTAGAAAAACAATTTCAAAACATCCATATTCATTTATGGATATCTATACAGAATATGTTAGAATATCACATTCTGCTCGTTAAGCCTTACATTTACGTGACTTCAACATTAGCGAGGGTTTGTGGGTCACCTACGTATCATTATCAGAGCTTGGCCTTGAAAGCATCTAAAAATGTTTGGTGTCAGCACAGCTTGATTTCATAGCTGTCTTATAAGAATACTTTATGCTAAACCATCCTTATTACCCACTCCAGGCACATTTCTAATCTAACAAATCAACATATTACAAGGTTTATTGCCTTATTACCCATTTACAAAATCATGAACCTTCTTCTATGTTCAAGGTAAACCCTGACACGATATCTTACATATAATTATGGTATATAAATGATAAAACTCTTAATCAGTTAGGTCTCTCACAAGCCTGATTGCTTCTGCCTACTTAACTAGAAGCTTTAATACAGGCAACGGAGTAGTGTGTCTAAATATATACCCTTAGGGAAGAATATTTTTCCATACATTTTTAGTGCGTAGATTCCAAGAGTTTTGATCACAATGTTGTCTTTGACAATTTTTCAGTTACCAGACAGAAAGAATGAAGAAAAGTAGGTTTATTTCAGGAAATATTGGGAATTTTGACATTTTATTTCTGACCCAATATCGAATAAAAGCCCAAAGCCAGTTCAAAATCCCCAAAATCCCAGGTGGACAATATGGCTACAAGATAATCTTACAGGTGTGAGGATGGGAAAACAGAGAGTCTTCAAGACTTGCAAGTGGACTGAGTTGTGCTGTTTAGATAAGCTTGCAAGCTAGACTGTTCTGTTGGAGCACACTAGTGTCACTAGCTGGTAGTCTTTGTGGAAAGAAAATTCAAGTTAGCTTGGTTTCTTCTACAATACATTTCTTCTAAAATCCATATGATTAGTTTGTGTGAATACTTTTTTCCTGTCTTTTCTCTATCCAGAGACAGATAGGATTCACTCAGTTACTCTCCTCAAAATGAAGACTGAGTTGTATTAGTTTAATAATAAAAGATTTTGAAAGCAGCATTGTGAAGCTTCTCCTGTTGCCCCCTGTACTATTTTTGCCTTTTTGGTAGTTGAGATTTTTGGTTTTATGAGCTTATTTTGTTTCTATTTCTAAATTCTTGCTTTATTTTGGTTTGATTCCTGATACTCTGAGAAATTCTGGCTCTGTTAAGCCACTCTATCTACCTTGGGAGAAGGAGATGGAGAAAGGGAGAAAGAATAAAAAAAGATAATAATAATAATAAAAAGAGGGAATGAGGCCACAATCTATGTCAAGGATTCTTTTTGTTGTTTGAGAAAAGAGCAGAAGGATCAAGTGTCACACACTTCCAAGAACAATCTGGTGGCGGGTAGCAATCTAAGACAAGACATGTCAAACTTAATGAGGATGTAGCCAGACTACTGTGTTTTATAACCAGCTCTTCTGCTCCTGATGGAAAATAGTACAGTCCTAAGGACATTTATTAAATATGTGCATAAGAAAATAATCTGTAAAAATGCATTTCTAGCAAGATTAAAACTGGAAGCCTTGATGTCCTTGTTGTGCTGTGATTATATCTGGAAAAAATGCAGGTGTAAATCTGCTCTTTCCTCAGTTCTGACTGCAGCTGGAAAGTCCCAGGAATTTTAAAGAGACGCTGTGAACATGCCCAAGTTTCTTGTTCGTCCTGGTTTGTACTGGATGCATGGGGAGTCAGGGGTGAAGTTTCACTCACATCTTCTCCTGCTTTAACCCATACACATATCTGCTGGGGATACCACTTCCTAGATATGTTTGTAATTTAATGATATAAATTAACCGAGGGACAGTTTCAAACATGACATTAATGCTTTTGTCCACCCTCCTTTGCAATATTTTGCAACAATGAGAAATCTCTGGAAGGAAGATTTCCCAGGCTAATAATTTTCATGGTGTGAACAAATCTATTTACATTTTTCTTTTCTCAGTTCCATCTGTCTTAAACTATGTCTAATGTGCAGTGCTGCTCTGGTATACAATACTTCTCGTCACGGGATCTTAAAGAGTTCAAATAAACAGTAACAGGTTTGCAAGACCTCAATGGAGCTGCAATTTAAATGCAGTGATTCAGTGAGGCAGACGGAGAAGAATGTGTTATGTGAGGCTAACTGAAAAATACTCCTGGAAAAATTGCTGAAAACTACCGACAAATATCCACGCTTTTCTTGAAAAGCTTTATCTTTAAGGTTTTGATCAAAGCTCCAAAGCACATGGAAAGATAAAATGTCTGGGGGGAGGACGATTTCCATTAGATGCGTTTCCAAAGGAAAAAAAAAAAGTTTTAACATAATTTTGACATAAAATTTTAATTAAGCCCTACAGGTAAGAAGAAGGTTCAGTGAAGCCTAGGGGTTTGGTGATTAACCTGGGGTGCTCAAGTGAGATCTGTGTCACCTTAAAACAAAGGTGAGAAGCTGAAGTTTAGATGCCAAACCTGGACCGCACAAACTAGGGTCCTAGACACAGCGGCACTGGTCAGCTGCTCCCTGTAGATATTCTGCTCTTCAACAGCTGGTTGCTCCTGATCTCCTGACAGCTGTTTATCAAGTTATTTAATTCTTTAGATCATCTGTTTTGTCTTCAGAATATCAAATTTAACAACAGCACTGGCTGTAAATGCCATTAAAAAAAAAGGGATCTGAGTAAAACACAGTGGTACTTTTAATTGAAGAAATTATTTCTTTCTCTGTCTGCTGTTTTTATTTTTATTTAAATCATAGATTACAGATTAGAAAACAGGATAGAGAAACTATTTTACTTGGACAGATATAGTTCAGGTGTCACGTGCTTTTTCTACTTTACTTCCTTCAAAATAAAGAAGAATATGTCCAAATAAAGCAGCACATTCAGCAGCACATGAGGCATTGCAGAAAGTTTCTCTCATCTCATAAGACTTTGCTGGTTATTAAAATTCCACATAATTAGATATCATTTCTTAGAATAGGAGCAGTTCAGCTGTTCTGCATGTTCTTTCTAACACTTCACCAGCTGCTGTGCCTCCACATAGTTGTGATCATTTTCACCTGTGTTGAAATTCCCCCAATTCCAAATAATTTTTTTTTCTGGGCTCTATAAAAATCAACCAGACTTCCACTGGCTTCTCTAAACACCAGGTCAGTGTTCCTGATCTAATTATAATCTTTTAAACATTTTAACCTAAATGACACTAATTAAAACAGATAAGGAATGAATCAGATATTCTTTTATTTGTCCTATTTAAAAAAAAAATCAAACTCATAAACACATTTGACTGTCAACATGAGTTTTAAATGCAACTTTAAACAGAGAAGCAGAATATATTTCTGTCTTGAAAAAGAAATATTTCCTTTCCACTAGTAATTATGGCAGCTATTAAACAGGAACTTCTAAACATTTTTAAATTAAACACATCAAACAGTTGAATCCAGGAGTCACAGAATTTGTGAAAAACAAAACTCTCTGAATCAACACTGCTAATTTTTAACAGGTAGTGGAATAATAGTGAAAGATCTGAGAGAAGAAGGAACAAAGTAGCATTGTAGCAGTGACTGGGAAAAGACAAGTAAGGATTAATTAGACAATTTAGTTTGATTTTAATCTGAAACACAATCATATAAAACAATGTGGGATGTAAACCACTAAAATTCATATTGATAATGAAATCAAAACCAAGCAAATAGTTTTATGACTGTCAGATTCAATAACACAACATATATGAGGTGTTTGTTTGTTTTCTGTTTGGTTTATATAGAAACACTAACTAGAATTTCACAGGATATCCAAACAAAATATTCTGTAAGATAAAATAATATAAACTACAAAATATAAAGTCAAGTAAAATATATTATTTGCTTTCAAAATATCACCTAAAACCTGAGAACTATCACCTTCAGTGAGAAGGCTTTATGTGTGATACATCAGAGGTCTAGTCTCAGGAAAAGACAGGAAAAGTTAGTATAACAGACCAATTGGAAGCTGAAGCTAAACACATGCATAGGAGAGACAGGGTGCAAAATTTATAATAATAGTAAATAACACCCAGCACTCCTTTTTTAAAGAAAGTTAATGTCTGGATATCTTTCAAGAAGATTTGGTCTGCCTCAAAAAAATACAACTCACTTATTTCAGAAGAGATTGGGGAATTTTGACACATTAATGAAAGGATCAGATTAGATGTTTGTGAGGGTCCGTCCTCTAGTCTGCACAAATAGAGTAGTTTGCTGGACATCTAGAGTACTCCCAAAATCTACACATGGGTTTTAGGGTGGGCAAAATAATCTCCTGACTCTGCATTGAAGCAATCCATTCAAATATAAATATTTATCTCTGGCCAGCATTTATCCTCCTACAATAAATATAAAGGAATGGGCACCTGTAGCTGTGTTTCATCTCAGAACTTCTAGTGATAACACAAGAAGGCTGAAATGCCTGCCCCAGCTGAAGACGTCTTGGTTACACAAATCGAACTGACCAGCTATTCAGAGGAATTAACCCACACGATACAAAGACAAGTGGGATAAAAATAAAAGGACTCAGGAGCAATGTTTCTGGAAGGGACTATTTATCACATGGAAATGTGTTAACTTTCAAGATATTGTAGGGAAATTTTTTCAGATGACATTTTAGTGACTTTCATGTCTAATGTATCATGCTGGCTAGAGCATTAAGATGAATCTAGAGCTATTCTTGATCATTGTTTTTAAGGTTATCTGATTGACTCAGCATAGACACCTGTTTTAAAAGAATTTCGGCTTCTGTAGTGTAATTTTGTGGTATGAAGTAGAATCTACATAGTCTTGATCATGAGATGAATTCATAAAAGTAATTTAAAACTTGAAATGATGGGGGTCAAGAAGCACCAAGTATTGTTACCCCTGGGAATGGCTCCTGTCTACTCAGGCTTTTTGTTTATTCAAGGTTTTAGTGTTTCATGAATGACAGAGACAATGACATAGGCTTGCATCTCATTCTGCTAGTCTCTCAAGATGATGATGCTTACACAGGCTAATTGGCAAGGCCACACAAGTGAAACAATGTCAGTCTAATGTTCTCCTGCCATTTCCTAGTTGGCCTTTCTATTCTGACAAGTTGCCATGCTTAAGGATAATGAGAGAATTCATTTCAAGTGGCACACCAGGCATCTGGAAAAGCTGAAGCTACTGTAACTTAACATTTTTGTGTCAAACACATTGTACAGCTCTCTGTTATTATCAGTGTGAACTAGCAGAATTATCCAAAGTAATTCAGTTGAGACATATTATAAGGTTTCTGCATTTTTCAAAAGGAAGCCAAGGTTCATGTGCATTAAGTAAAAAAAAATTATTATTCATACACACACACACAAATAAAAGCCTTAAGTATGATTAGAGACAACTAAATTAATTGAACATGACCACTAAAGTAGGCCGGAGATTACAATGTAAATTCCATCATGTGCCAACGTTACACAAAATATTCAGACACTAGTGTCAAAACCTAATTGATTTAATGGACAACAATGGAACCTTAGCCTTGCCCTTTCATTAGAATATTCAGCACAGCCATGAAGTCCTGAAGATATAGAAGTGTATTTCTAATACTGAACATTGTTTATAAAAAATTACTGGCTTATTTTTGTTCTCACAAAAAAGAATCCAAAGATACGGCATATAAGCTTAGTCTTATTTTAGTCTTTTTTTTTTTTTTTTTCAGGAAGCCTGATAATTCACCAAACAAATAATTATGCAAGCCTCATTACAGAGATTGTAATTTTCTAAAATTAAACAAAATGCCTCACTATCCAGTATGCATCAAATCATATAAATTTCCACTCAGTAATGGCAAAATTATTTAAAAAGGGATGAATCCTCAGTTTAAACAAATAATATATGTTAGAATGTATTAAGATATCAATTACAGTATGAAGTTACATATAGAGCTGGGGTGTCTTCTCAACAGTGGATTTGAATTCAGACATAAAAGAAAAATAAAAATGGCATGATGAAACCACATCTGTCTGTCTGATATTTGGAAAGTTCAGATTTGTGGCCTATACATGCATTTATGTAGGGGTGTGTGTGGCTGTAGACGCTTACCTTATTTTGGAGTATCACCTCTCTTAAGAGGAATCACATTCCCTCTCTTAAATGTCAGTCACATGAGAAAGTCTAATTCAGCCTACTTTTTGATTTTACCTCACACGGTGAAAGAAAATAGAGTGTACTATCAAGACTACACAGTGTTTTCCTTAAATGTGAGAGGTTTATCATGAACTAGTCGGACATTAAGCACAGAAAGGAGAACACTGTTTCTTCATGTCTAAAATGTGCATCAGTTGATGTCTAAAATGTGCCATAGTTGTTCATCATTCCTAGATGATGTTATGACCAATTTCAGTCCTTTGGAGCACTTTCTGTGTCATATCTCCTGGTACACCATGGGAAGATGGAAGAAAAGGGGAATGAGCATGACAGGGTAATTTAGGTTGGAAGAATCTCTCAAGTGAGATGGTCCAACCCCTCATTCCAAGCAGGACCAACCTTAAAGCTATATCTGACTGTTAGGACCTTGTTCAGCTGACTTTTAAATAGCTCTCTGTAAGATTCTTCTCCTTTTTCTACAAATGTTCTCTCTCTAGTCAGTCCCCAACCTGAATTGTTGTATTGGGTCACTCTATGTCATGTATAGGACGCTCCTCTTACCTTTGCTGAATTTCATGAGGTTGGTCAGCCCGTTCCTCCACCCTGCTGATACCCCTCTGCATGGCAGCCTTTCAGCTTATCTATTGCTCCTACCATCTCAGTGTTGTTCATTAGCTTGATGCGGGCACAGTCTGTTCCATCAACCGGGTTAATAAAGATATTAATAAGAATTCAAGCATTCCTGGAAACTCGGGAGTATCCATATGTGTCTTCTGGACCCAAATTTACTTTTCCGAGCCACAAGTGCAACCCTTAGGACCACAGTGACACTCAGACCTTCCCATCTTTTCTGGAGATAACTCTATATCATTNATGAGGTTGTGGTCAGCCCATTCCTCCACCCTGCCAATACCCCTCTGCATGGCAGCCCTTCAGCTTATCTATTGCTCCCACCATGTCACTGCTGTTCATTAGCTTGATGCGGGCAGTCTGTTCCATCAACCAGGTTAATAAAGATATTAATAAGAATTTAAGCACTCCTGGAAACTCCGGAGTATCCATATGTGTCTTCTGGACCCAAATTTACTTTTTGGAGCCACAAGTCCATGCGCAACCCTTAGGACCACAGTGACAAAAAGACCTTCCCATCTTTTCTGGAGATAACTCTATATCATTGAAAGAACACGCAGACCCTCAGCATGCTGCTAGAAATAGCTGTTAACAGAAAATATAATAGGGTGAAAAAGAAAAAAGGTGGTACACCTCACATTCATTATATCTGAGGTCACTGTCTTGGGAAAAGACTTCCTACGGATGATACATTAAGAAATAAGCAAGACCAAGGATGACTCCTGAGTGGAAAACAGGGGGAAAAAGCCCCAAAACAAAGTATAGGGTTTCTAAATGACAGCTGACAATGAATACATACAGGCCATAAGCAAGAGGAAACTTTCATAAAAGCAAATGCCTTCAAATAGGAAAGACATTAAGGATGTGACAAAGAACACTAGTGCACTGGGAGCGGGGTTGGTGGTGTGGATTTAGAGGAAACAAATTCATCACACACCCTTGAATTTAGCAGCCTACAAGCTAGGAGTTAGCAGTGCTTTAGGTGTTCTTCTGAGGTCAGTGAGAGCAGGAAAATCCTCCAGATGGTGATTTAAAAGTTGCCCTCTGAAGGCAAGTCTAAGCAGACTGCACTCCTGAGTGCCACCATCAAATTAGGCCTGGGATCATCTAACCTAAACACCTAAATCACCTTTTTACAATTACTCAACTATCTCCATTCATGGCCTCCTACATGGGTTCATGCCCTTATGAGAGAAGTACATTCTCTTTACAACTGTTTTAAAAGAACTGAATTTTAAAACTCTCTCTATATAGCATCCACAGTTAGAGCAAATGTTAATCTTCAACAAATATAAAAGAATTAGGAACCAGCATTTTCACACTTATGAAATCCTGCTATGAAAATTAAGCTCCTAGCTTTTTTTTTTTTTTAAGGAGGAATTCCTATCTTATTTAAAAATAAGTAGCAATAGGATTTGTAAGATTAGGCAATGAAAAATTTAAGAAGTGTTTATATATATACATATTATATATTTTTATCTGGATGTCATTTTTAAAATTAAAGATTTAATAACCTTTCAGAATTTTAACCTTTGGGAAATAACTTATAAAACAGTACTTCAAAGGGTTAATGTCACAGAAAAGGCTTGGAATATAGATTATGGATTATAGAAAATTAGTAGTTATATATTTATATATATATATATATTTATATACAAACTGAGATGTGTCAGAGAGAGAGGTATGGAGCCCAACTCTAAACAGGAAAAGGCAGTGAGGAGATGAACTTAGCTATGAGGATTACCCTTTTGTGAGGTTTTCTTAGGTGCTACCTTGTAGCAATTCAAAAATTTTCAAGCTTGGGTTCATTTTGGGCTCAGATAATTTCTGATTTAGGCTATGATAAATCAGATTTGGCTAAATGGCCAAATATTTGTGGCTAAATCATATTTTCACATTTATAATCATATTTTTATATTCATATTTCATATTACATGAAAGCAAAACAAGTCCTTCAGACTAGCGTGCATCATTCGTGACTGGCAGTAATACCACTGGGGCAGAGCAGCCGCAAGTATAGCAACAGGAGAGAGGATTCTGAACAGGTATTTCTTCACCTCTTGAAGACCTTCACGAAGGTTTGGCCTGAAATTTGAGCCTCCTGATCATTCTCATTCCTCTCCATCTCACTAAAGCAACTCTTAAGCAGTCTAAATAATAGCAGGCAATGAGCCTTCAGATCTGCCATGGGTCCACCACTGGAAAAGTATTTTTAAATTATATCATTAAGCCACTGAAAGAACCAACATAATAGCAGGGTGCTGTTCTCAATTAATAGTCCTACTTAAAGTCTTATTCAATGAAAAGCAGCAGTAATTGCCTACCCTTTTGTGTTGCAATAACTGGAACAATAGATGCCTCCTCCCAGGGAAAGGGATGGGAGGGCAAAGCCTAAGCACAAGTTACCCCATCTGCTTCCCTGAAACCTGGCAGGCACCTGTGCGCTGTTGGATGCAGCTGTGCCTTGGAAGCAGACCAAGGGAGAAGCCCAAATGACAGAAAGCCACCCGATAAAGAGCATTGGTCAGCAAAGTCCCAGAGGGATGGGGAGCAGAATAAGAACTTCTTGAAACAAAGAATAAAGGATTTCAGAATGAGAAAATGCTGACCCCCTGCAACGCCCAAGAAATCCAACTTTGATTCAGTTCCATTCATATGCAAAAAGCATCCATAGTAAAAAATATGACTTGCCATAGACTATATATACAAACCCACAGGATGAATTAGATTTATTTCAAGGGATACAGCTACACTGCTACAAAAAGTGAGACAAGAGTCACCTAAAGTGTTGACTTCTAACTCTTATCACTATCTTAAGTGTCACCCTATTCTCAGGTTCTATTTTAGACCACATCAGAAGAGACTCTCTAGGAGTGATTCAAAGGATGGTTCACTCCAGGGACAGTGCCGACAAATTTGCTTGAGTGAGCCTGCATCGGGTCTGCATGCCGCCATCGCCAGTTCTGCAATGCTATCCGAGCTTCAAGCGTCTTCCAGTACTACCATATGCCCTCAATCTGTACATCAGGGAATGTAACACTTATCCACATTTCATGCTTTAGGAACACCACCGTACTGTATAACAGTTCTCATCTTATTTCAGACACTTTGGTTTGAAGAAAAACACACAAACAAACAAACAAAAAAACCCATAAAAACATGAAACTTCTTAGTATTTTCTTATGATCTATTCTGGGGTCAGAGGAGACCTATAAACAAGTTATGCGTTGTGGACACAGGCAGTCTTCACTGCCAGGGACTAGTCTTTTTTTTTTTTTAATATAATGCAACCTTTTGATGCCTAAATGAATAAAAGCTAAGAACTAGTCCAAAACTTTTTTTTTTTCTCTTTGTTTTTTTAAAGCAATATAGAAATATCCAGGACAATCTGCTCTGCCCATGTCTCCTGTGATGGGAATTTTCAATGACAAGAAATCTACTCAGGTTATAATGATATTGCTGAACTTCTTGTGTAGTTGTCTGGATGATACGATATATTACCAAAAAAATAGCAATGGTTGTTATTATTTGCCTATAATAATATTATTTATTATATATCAATGTTATTGTGTTAATAATAACGATGGTTATATACTAAAGTTAGACCCTTATTTGAATAGAATTAGATATATGCTCATCATATAGCATATGTTCTGCAAGAAAAAAGAAAACAAACCAAAAAAAAAGTGTTGTCCTTCACATTGTCCTCTCCCATACAGATCGTTGTAAAGTTTTCATATAACAATTTTAAGACAACTGTTAGACAAACCATTAGATTTCACAGTGTTCATGTCAGCTGCAATGGTTACACACTAAGAGCAAATATACAGCTGTTTAATTTCTATACTATTTTTTTTCACTCTTCACTTTCCACTGCACAAATAGCTGCCTTTCTAATACGGATTATCCACAAATCTGTTATCACAAGAACAGCAGGAATAGCTGAAAAGCAAGAAGTGTAAATGCTGGAGAGACTGCCACCTGTCTTATTTATTTGAACTGCTAGGAAAAGCTATGTAAATAGTGCTAAACAAATGAAAGATTTGACTGCTTAGTCAGGGAGCTAAAACCAGACAAACAGATGGTTACAGATAGGAAGAGAACCTCAAGGAAAAAGGGAAATCATATTGGTCAGTACGATTCATGCTGCTCTTACAAGAGGACTAAATAACCAAAGACCTACAAAAATAAGAGTAAAAATATTAAAAACAAGCTGACATACTGCTTACTATAAGAAAACATTGTATTTTCTGATTTGACACCTAAAATTTTACACATTCAACAGGTGTGATTGTTTCCAAGGAAGGTGGGCTATTCCATCTGCAAAGCCAAGGGATAACTATGTATATGGCCTACAATGATGCAGGAAAGAAACAGCTGTAACCTACTAAGAAATGGCATTCTGCTTTTTTGCAGTATTAATGTGAATATCATGAGAGAAAGAGGAGAAATGCTTGCACATTCTTCTCCAAGTTAAAATATTTAAATGCTTTGGAGCTCTCTCAGAACAGATTTACTGGGTGGTGGAAAAGTCATAAATAAACAAATATTCTCTGTACTTTTATCTTAGAGAAAAAATGCCCAAAAGGTGTGGAGGGAGAGAGAAAGGGAGAGGGGAAGAACAAAGAATGAAAGACAGACAGAAGTTGAGAGAGAGTTACCATCTCTCTCTTTCCATCCCTTTACAAATTAGAAGGAATTCTTTTACAAATTAGAAGGTGTTTCCATTCACAACTCAGCAAACTCTCTGTCTAAAAATCCACATTAATTCAGTGGCAACCTACTTATTATTTTTTTCCATTGGAAAAAAAAAGTCAACAAAATGCACATTTTTTTTTGGTTTTATTGTCTGCAAATTAAGTCTCTTGTCTTTTTTGAGCATGTTATTAGTCTTGTTTAGGAAAAAATATGATCACCTAAATTTCTTGCTTATTCTTCATCATTTTTATTATCACATTAAATATTAAAAAAAAAAAAATCACTCCAAAGAGGAAATGAGAAAATATATTCAACAGAAATTGGTTTTGATGGAAAATTAATGGAAAATTACCAACAATTTTCCTCTCTTTCTATTAGCAGGACTCTCTCGTGTTTTTTTTTTTTTTTTTCCCCATGCCATTTACCTTCTCTCACCCTCCCTGGATCTCTTTCAGACAGAAACAAGTAAGAAAATCAATAAACGAAGCTGCTCTGCATGGTTGCTAAATTTTTAATATTAAAATACAGGTCCAGAGAGAGAAACCATGCATGCGTATGTAAGCATGCATGAATTTGTAAATCCAATGCTTCAGGTCCTTTGCAAAGGTGATATAATGCAGTGCTCATGCCTGAACATTACTTAGCACACTTGGCCTTACGACTGGTGCACCCTCGTGATATGGTGGCATGTCTGACATGACTGGTAGAGTCACTCTTATTAATGCCATCAGCTCAGATATAAATTTGCTTTCTGTGATTGAAGCCAGTTGCTGAAAAAATCTGGGGGAAAAACAAACAACAATATAAAAAGAAAAAAGAAAACAAGAAACCACAAAGCGAGTAAAAAAAAAAAGTTCAGAGATATTTTGTGGTCTTGGTGTATATTGTAGGATAGCCTAAATTA
Organism: Crypturellus undulatus; assembly: GCA_013389825.1. Taxonomy (NCBI): domain Eukaryota; kingdom Metazoa; phylum Chordata; class Aves; order Tinamiformes; family Tinamidae; genus Crypturellus; species Crypturellus undulatus. Next base: position 363,561 of record VWPW01006109.1, read on the forward strand.
TACTGAGATCACAATCCTCTCCTTCAGCTTTCTGCTAATAAGTACCATCTTATATGGGGGCATAAACAACTAAGTAGGAGCTTATTTTCTCATAACAACCTTCTACTAAAAATATCCATGAGAATCTATTTTATGCCAAAGGAGAAATTCCAAGGTCTCTTTTTGTGGAGTCGATGCAATTCATTACATGACTTTTAGGACAGGAAAAAAAACGAAACTGATCTAAAGACAAAACAGATTATGATATCAGATGGCACCATGTAAAACTTAATGTCTTCTCTGGAATGACTCCAAGTTTACATAAGTGTCATAGAGATCAGAATCTCATATTAGATCTGACATTTTTCAACACAGAATTTTCCAAGAAGAAAAAGAAACGCATTTATTTTTACCACGCTTCACACAAATGCAAACTGTTCTACTACTATTTTACAAGCTAATCACAGCGCTGTGCTCTTTTTGGCAAGAATATGAGTAAAGCAGGGCTGGATTATTCATTCCATCATAGAATGGCTTGATATCCAAAGCAAGACATGATACATTTATTTCTTCATGTATTCTAGACCTCTCCCTTATTGTGTTTCATGTGACTGTGTTTAAAGACTGAAGAAAATAAACAGCCAAAGATGTGTTTCAGGCTCATTGAGTTCAACTGAACTCAAAATTTCTCCCCATAGTATTAAGGGAACTCAGCAAAAAATGAGTATAAAATAGATATACCTCACCAAGTCTGTGACATAAAGTCGCTCAGCTGCCTACTCTTACTCATTCTAACCACATATAATTTACCAGCACAGATTGAAGTAGCAGCAATATTTTTATTATCTTTTCCCAGCACAGAAGTTCATGCTTTCTTGATCATCTTACAAAAGGACAAGATTGTCTACAGAGAAGGTTGGGATATCTTACTCCCACCTCTACTCCAAGTGGGGGTATTGCTATGCTTTGGCCACTCAGAATTTGAGCTAAAAATTTGAGCCAGGTTTAGAGACTTTGCTCCCGTGCTGCTTCCCACGTAGTGGCTCTCCCTCATGCTTGCAGCTGCAGCAAGCTCACCATTTAACCTCATGACCTTACAAAACATTCTGAGTGATGCTCTGGAGTCAGAATGGCACTGTATAAAGCTGCCAATTTAAGCAATTTAAAGGATGAGTGTTGTATGCTGAAAATGAAGATTAGTCGTTAGAAGTAGGAGCTAGGGGAGTGGGAATAGCAGGGTCTCTCCTCAGCTTTCCCTTCTCCTTGCTGTCAGGCTACAAGGAATTTGCATGTAGATCAGCTTGCAAATTAAATATGGTTTTAACAGAGACAGACTTTAAAATGTCTCCCTCAACTTTAGCATTGTATCGGTGAGAAAATTGCTTGAGAAATGGGAAATTAGAGAAAACTAGAGCCTAACAGAAGTTCTGGCATTACAGAAGCTTGCTTGAGGTGAGAGACAGTCACCACTTCCAAGATGGTTGGTATGTGTGGAATCTACTTCTTCATGATTCCTTTGGCAACACAATCTGCCTTCCTAGCACACATTTATAAGAGTAAACGAAGAGTGGAGCAGAATGGAGACACCATGGCCAAACTTCATTGGCTTCCTGCAGAGGGGATAATCTGATGGTGCCGTGCAGACTATGAGTGAATGGAGGGTGGAGCGGAGTGAAGACACCGTGGCCAAACTCTGTCGTACTCCCTGCAGAGGTGGCAGCATGGTCGTACCACACAGCTGATAAGCAGCATAGTTCAATAAGATGGTGCTGAGCCAACAATGGTGGCAGATCAGTCCCTTCCGATGGACTTTGCTCAAACTTCTCCTAATTCCAATCACATTATAATACCAATACATAACCCCACAAAGAGGTTACCCACTTCCAAGGAAGGACTACTCCTGGGGTAAGGAGTTTGTATACTAGCTAATAACCCCACACTATAGTAGAGAATTTCCTGTACTGACATCCAAAACCTGTTCTCTAAATGTTGCATTTGAATAAATTGTGCTATTTGTGAACTTGACTACTGTTTTGAAGGCGGTTGGACCTACAGTCAACGGTCTGCTCGTGAACCCAATACTATAGCTGATCATACTATTCGTGAACTCGATTCACTGTTTTGAAGGTGATCAGACCACAACTGTATCATACACAGAGTTCATTGGATTTTCCATAAAATTGTCAGAGAAAAGGCAAAAAAATGTAGTTTGCATTTCCTTCTTCCAAGGAAAACATCCCCTAGCAGACGTTACTCCTATTCCCTGCGGCTCCCCAGTATCTGTCTGTGTCCTCTATCCTCATTCACTATGCAGCATCTAAAGTTCACATAGTTTGTCTGGAAATCAGTTTCCCTGGTGGTAGGGTCTTCTGGAGAATATAAAGTAATCAATAAATTTATTTCCACCCATCTTTTTCTGGACTTACATAAATAACAAAATTTTCCTTGCTTTTGCCTTGCTTTTATCATGTCTTTTATTCATATCCCCTTATTCACATCTCCAGACTCCTTGGGGACATCTCAGAATGAGGGAAATTCTGTTGTGTCCATGCAGTAAATCCCCTACACCTACAGAGGTGAAATTAGGAGATAATGGCAATGCCATAACATAAATTTATTTCTATTTATTTATTTCTATAAATTTATTACTACTCCTGTTTATTTTATTTCTTTTAAAAACATCCTAACTAATAGAGATGTTGAAAACCCGTAGAAGAAAACCAAACAGGAACGAAGAAAGAACGCAAACAAAAAATCATCCATTTAAGAGGTTTCCACCCCTCCCAAAGCAGCCAAGGAGATTAAGAGATTACATGTGATGGAAAGAGCGTAGGATCAGTTTTGCTTCGGTAGCTGTATCCTCATCATTGAGAACCTGAGGCAACCAACAGTGGTGACATTGTAAGGGTTAGATGACAAAGCATAAAGCAGAGCAATGACATTGAAAAGAAAATTGTTCATGAGTTGTATCAGAGTAACCAAGGCATAAGAAAAAATCACAGTTCATCTAGTGACTGACACATAGTCCCTTTGGGACAACCTCATCATCAGTGACAGCACAGTGACCTTGTGTCGGAATATTTAGCAAAATGGTAGAGTCAAGAGGTAGAGCATTCAAAAGCAATTGTGGGCTGGTTGTGTATGCTTACATCCACCCAGCTTGCTTCATCAATGTTCACATTAATTACATTCACAAGATCTGCTACTATTTTTTTTTTACTGGAAAAGAGCGGAAATCTCAATATATGAATCACTACCATGTATTGTGACCTCTTTCAAAAAATAAAAAGTAAGAAAAGGTGGAAACAGTAAAAGCAAATTTGTTTCTTTGCAGCTCTGAATAAGCTCCAGACCTCTCAATTAACATAATTGTCATAAAAGTTAATGTCAGTTTCTGAAAAGACTGAAAAGATTTTTATTTATTATCCTCTTGCTCATTTCAGTATTCATTTCTGTGTTGTGTGGCAATGGCATAAGCAAGCATGTGGCAAAGCATAGTATCAACACAATAATATCTTCAAAAATTAAGCTGTTGAGAATTGCCCATTGACCTCCTTCAAAATAATGCATGCAATAGCCTGGATTTCTCTAGCAGTTTGCTCCTGATTCAAGGGGCTTCAGTGTAAGCCCTTGTTTTACGGGAAGTGTGAAACAGCCATCATTTAAAATCAGTATCAGCTAAGATGGGTCTCTCACTATGGTTATTTATTAAGTGATGACAATTATCCACCTTGAATATACTGAATGCAATCAGTGAATCACAGACTCTTCTCTCCTCCTGAGAGAAGTCTCTCTTAATAACAGGGCTGCTTGCCCTGCTGGTTAATTTGGATATGTTGACATCACCTTCCATTTACTCTTATTTTGGTAATCTCCGCTGATGATAATACACTAGCCTATGCTTTCAGCCTGCAAATTTTCCCTCAGCCCTATATTTTTACTCTATCATTGGAAGTAAAGTAGGAAAAATAAATTAGCCACAGACTGAGCTAAAAAGTTGTTGTTGTTGTTCCATAAAGAAATCTTTACTTTAGCACAGAACTTTGTTTTAATATGTTTAATTGGTATTAGAAAGAGTTTGGCCATATCAACACCCACTGCACAAATTAACACTAATTAGTTTTTCTTCTGTTTGCAATTAAGAAGATCTTTTCAGTCCTTCCATATAAGAAACCAGTTGGAAACCCAGGCATTGCATTTTAGAATGGATATTTAATTAGTGCTAGAGCCAAATGTTCCTTGCTAGCAAACAACACCGAATTCCAATATGCTGTCAGCCTCAAATCCAAACCTCTGGGTACAGCAGCACTTTTTCTCTACCTGGGGCTCACAAAGCCTTCATAATAATTAAATTATTAAATAATTAAATTGCAGAATATGCTGTGAATGGGTTAAAAGCAGGGCATGACCAATACCATATTTCTAAAAATTTACAGCCTTCTGATTCTTACTTCAAGCACAGGTACTTCTCCTAAGAAAAGTCTCTTAGATATATTAACCTTTTTATGAGCAAAAGTAGCAAAATGTCTCTTAAGAAGATACTACTCACTGTCCAAGCATTAATTATCTAGGAATTGTTGGCCACTGCAGAAATAAGAAATAGTGAAGTTCTTAGAAGCTCCTTTTTTTTGTATTATTCTTTCAGTATTTCAGGACTGAAAGAACAATACTGACCCAGGCATGCCTATCATGAGATACTGTCAATCAGAGAGACTATCTAATAAAAAAAAGCCCAGTCATAACCAGGAGTGCACCACTACCCACTACTACAAAAGGGAGTCAAAGGAGGACCTGTTCTTACCTACCTGTCAGAGCTCTCCTAATTAGGAATTACAGAAATTATGTGTTGTAGCTTCTACATATTCCTCAAATGAGAAATTACAAGAATTACGAGTCGTAGCATCTACATATTCCTTAAGGCAGAACACAATGTACAGTAAGATAAATTTTTCTTATTAAGTGTTCTAATAAGCAATAGTTTCTTTAACTATGAATAAAAGCCTTAAAGTATTACAAGCAGATACAGGACTGATCAGTGGCTTCATTAGGAACAAGTGACTTCTCTGGCTGTCAAAATGTCAAGTTTCTTGCATTAAAGAAACTAACAGATTTCTGCTTGCCATGTCTTTGGTAGACATGAATTAATTTGAAGAATAAACGTTTCCTTTGCACATTTTACTTGTTAATCTTCCGAGTTCATTTCCGGTATCCATTTTGTTGCTCTCTTTTCATATGTAAGCTGGAATGGGGCCAAGAGACTCATTTGTCACCAGTTATAGGATTTTTGTTTTTTTTTTGATTGGCTTTTTTTATTAATAGCTAAAAGCACACAAGAGCCTCAAAAAAATTTCCATTTTTACAAATAATTAGGTCCCAAAACATAATCAGCTTTAAGTTTTTAAGTAATTCTGTTGCATATTAGTTTAAGAAAAAAATCCCTCCCCAAAATTAGAGGCCATGTTTTTATTTATTTTTTCAGCCAAAAAATGATGATTAAGTTACCTTATTTTCTCAGTTTGAAGTTGGATCTAACTAACACTGATCTTTCAGTGGTTTGGATCACCTGGCAGGTCTGTCTTCTAGACAAAATTATTCTGTGATTCTGAGATGTTGTATAAGAATGCTCTAAATATGAGACAAGTCTACTTTTGATTATTCATTTACCGGGAATTAGGTTGGATTAGTATTTTTCAAATTTAAACAGAAATTTTAAATGAAGTACTATTTAAAAAAAAAATCAAATGAGTGAGAAACATTTAAACATCTACACATAAGTAAGAACAAAAAACAGACTGTTAATCCATACTACATAGAAAATGCTCAACTCAGTGAAAAAATATAAACTTCTATTTCACAAAAGGATGTCAACAGATCTCATAATCATGAGCCTGGGTTAATAACCTAAAAAAAAAAAACCTAAAATTTAATATAGAATATGATTGCTCATTATTTATGTCATATAGAAATGATAAAAACAAATATAATTTATAAGTCAAATTAAAAGTAATCATTTAAATTAAAATATTAAGCCTAAAATTACAATACTGGGTAGATAGCCATTTTTATCATCTTATTCGGAAGCGTGAAAGATACTTATGCTCTTACATGCCAGGATAATTTTACAAAACAGGTGATTTCCACATTTTTTTTTGTAGCTCAGAAGAGATCCTTTTATTCACAAGTTCCTTTCAATGTATGGGGAAAGATCAGCAGGTCCAGAAGGCAATTCTCAAAATCAAGTTGTTGCTCCGACTCTTTCCGCATTTCCCAGAGGAATCTCCTTCCAACGACTGACCAGAGCAGGACTCCTGGGAATCTAGCTTTAAGTTAGTTTTGGAATAGCTCTGCAAGAATCATCTAGAATCCAAACCAAAAATACATTTCTGTCTGTTGCAAATGTACATTGACTTTCAGAAGTTTCTACATTCAGAGGGTTTCTCTTTTCATTGTATGTGGTGTTTCTTTTTCGGTATTTCTTTTTCACTTGTTTGCTTGGCTTTTTGTTTATACCTTTTGGGAGCTATTGTTATACAGCAGCATTTAAGCTGACAACATTCCTGCTTAAACTAGACAGAAGACATAGATACACTTAGTATGAAATAATCCACTCTCTTAGAGGTAATAACAGCACAACTAGAAACCATATAGTGATATGACACATTCAGGATCCTGATAAAGCTGTGTAAAGGAGAAGGTCATTATGCAATTACAAGTATTTTACTTTAGCTTTTGAGATTCTTTTCACACTGTTTTCCTTACTGGGGTTAATTTTCAAATAGTTACAGCTCATCTTCTTTCAGTGTTAACCTGACCTTTCTGACAGGAACTTTACATTTCAAGAAGCTTTCCATGTTCTATATTCTTTTTCTGCTACTCCCATGATATAAAGGTGACTGTATCTGTACTGGATATGGAAGTATATTCCCATGCTAGAGGTGAATTACACCATGTTTTGACCCAGGAGGAAAGTATATTTTACCTATTGTACTGTCTAAAAAGCTAACTATTGATTTAGCTGAAGTGAAGAGTTTTAAAAACTTGGAACCATAACATAGCATGACAGTTTAAAATAATTGCATCCCTTCAGTCTTAAGTTTATTTATGTCTTTCCCCAGAAAACGAATTTAAGATTTAGTTATTTGCATGTCTGCAATACTTCAGTATTTAAGTGAAAGATATAGGACATATTCTTGTAGGAGGAATAGTGCAGAATAGTGTAAAAGTTTATTGCTGACAACAATAGCATCTTAGTGGTATATACACAATATATACAAATTTCAAAATTGATTCCTATTCAGGTATTTAAATGCCTAAGTGCCATTTGCATTGTTAGATTTTGAATGAGAAAAGATAATCACTTCATTGGTTTCTTCCTCAAAATTTCTTGTAACAGTCTAAGAGACTTCTGTATAAAATCCTAGAAAGAAGTGCAAGGAGAGAGGCTGCAGGTTTTATATCCATTTCAGTGATAAATACAAAAGAGAATTCAACCCATGATGGATTAGAGCTAGAAACTCAATAGTTTTTCAAATGATATGGTAAATGTATTAATTTGATTTTTTTCCTTTTGTTTAATTACAAAGTACAAAAAGAAGCTTTTTTTTCAAGAAATTTATTTGAGAAAAAAAATCATTAACATGAATGGATGTATTGATGAACCTTGTGTCCCATTCCTCAAATGTAGAGATGTTTTGTGGCCCCATTCTGAGTACAGTCATGAATTGCAGCAAGAAAGATTTGAAAAGAAGAGTCTACCTACGTCACCAATGCCTGTAACTGCATCAATCACGTCTTCACTTCAGCGCCATCGATAGATTAATGTTGTCTGGAGGAATACAATGTCCTGTAATGACAAGTTATAAATCATATGAAGTGGGAATTTGTCATATTTAGACAATAATAGGACAAAAATAGTCCAAATAAATAGCACAAAAATAGTGCAAACTAGGATCTATCATTTCTACATTGATGCCTATGAGACATACATTAACTTTGTATTTTGACCCTGTCTACATACATAAGCATGGAAAAGAATTTAGAGAATTTATTTAGAATTATAGTAAAGAATATTCAAAGCTTACATTTAGCTTTTGCTTTAAGTTACCATTCATTTACTTTCAGAGAAATCGAAGGAAAAAAAAGTGCAATTAATGCATTTTAATATCTCAAATAATCTAAAAAATATACTTTATATTCATAATTTGGAGTTTAAATATCGTGACTCATCAACAAATGTAATTTTGATATAAAGTTATGATTCTTTTCTTGCCAGAGTAATATATAAAAATAATTCCTTTCTTCTAATATCAAGAGATGTCAAACAGAAATAGGAAAAGACTGGCTAAAAGGAAAAAAGAAAAAAAGAAAAAAAAACAGCAATTGTGCTAATAGATACAAAAATATTATTCACCTGGGGAGAGAAAAGAAAAGGGAATAGATTTCTGCACTGTTAAGGGAGAATCAAGTTCTGTTACTTTTAACGAACATCTGAAACTTGGCCTTGGTCTTTGATATTTAAATGCTCCAATAGTGAGCTAAGCAGCTATTCTGGGCTGAAATTCAGTGGTTCATCTGTCTATCTTTCACCCATCTATATGGAAATTCAATTCTGGACAGAGGAAGCCTTTCAGGATAAAAATTTTGGTAGAGTTAACGTATTCTAATATAGGTGATTGTTTTAGCAATCATTTTTGCTGATTTTCCTCAGCAGATAATTAGTTTGTTAGACAATTTACAACCATCTTTACAAATGAAGCTTTAACATTCTGTTGATCCCAAAACACAAGCCACTCTAATTGCACTTCAGACCACTGTGACTAGAGGTGGTGAGAACTCCACATTCCTGACAAGAGTAAGCAAAATTCTTCTTTTTGGATCTTGAGAGCAATCCTGGGAGAAAGCCTCCTCCTCTTCATATTTTGTTGAATGATGAGTAGGTGTGTGTTCAAATGTTTACTGCTTTTACTGTCTTACTCTCTACCCTGGGACAGGGATGAAGAATTCCAAACCAAACCAAAACAAATCAGTAAATTTACAAAATCAAGTGACATTTTCATTTGGGAGGACCTCTGGAAACCATCTAGTTAAAATCTTATTCAAAATTATTTTGGTTCCAGTTTCTCTTAAAATTCATAAGATATTGAGCTATCCTGCATCATAGCATGGAGAGGAAAATGAGGGTAAGTGCTAAAGCAGAGAGCAGACCATCCAAAACACTAAGGGAGAATCCCTGTACCTCTAAGAGTTGGATCATCCTTACCTTGGGGCTCACAAAACATCAAATCCAGGAAATTCTAAATAGGGCTTTTTTTTTTTTTTTTNTTTTCTTTTTTTTTTTTTTTTTTTTTCCTTTTTTTCCTATTGTTTCCCCTAGAAAGTGATTTAGATCATAGGTTTTCTAGTTGACTTCCCAGGGACAACAACCTCTTAGTTTTGACTATATAGATGTCCTAGGGCGGCTATGTTCTTACTTCATTTTGGCGACACTTTTACTTACAGAGGATAAACCTGGGCCTTATGGCTTCACAAACATTTGAATTCCTTCCTGTTTCAGAGGCCAATAAAAGGCCAATAAAGGTGAGCACATTTCCTGTAAGCTAATTAATTTCTTTCTTTTTTTGTTTTTCTTTTTCTTCACCATTCCACAGTTTTGGGATACTCCTAGTTATGCCTATGAACTTTTACATTTTCATAAGCTATGTAATGTTCATCTACTAAATATGTATACTTTTATAAAAGAAGAGACAGAGTTAGCATTCTCTGCAAATTAAATTTTGAAAAAAAAAAGAAAAAAAGGAAAATAATGAAATGTCAATTTTCAGAGCAAATATAGAAATGTTATAAGTAGCAAGATGAAAATTGAAGTAAAAAAAGTAAATGAAATCTATGTATTGTATTATTACCCACTGAAGATAGAGAATATGCAAGAAAAAAAAAAAGAAAAAGATAACCTGATTTGTACTACGTGGAAAATTATATGACTGGTATTTCCTCTTCGGTATTCTGACATTTTGGAAAGAATCTCATTTTCTTTCATTCCATAATCACTGAAATAACTCCAAACAAAATGCTGTGATTCATATCACTCACTTTAGTAATTTGCAGGCATTTACAACTACTAAAAACAGTGCCACCCACAGAGAAGAAAGTTGCTGAATTATGCAAGAGCAACCCTCATATTTCAGCCTGAATGAGGCAAATGAAGGCAATGCTGGATATTAAGAAAACATATCAGGTTCAGAGGTCTGTAATTAATCTTGTCAGTGCACGCAGTTGGGTAACCTGTGTGCAGGAACAAAATGTCTTGTCGCATCTCTCTTCTATAAATGCAGAGCTAATCTTGAACATCTGGGATTTGAACCCATTAAAATGATGGGATATAGTCTGGGTCAAGTTCTTGCATATTACACTGCATGCTTGGAAGAATTAAATATTTAAGTCACTGGTTCATAAATGTTGCACAGAAAATGATCAGAGTACATTTTTTACCTACATTTTTACCTTTATTTTACCTACAAGAGGTAATATAGATATTTATAGAATTTTATCCTACTATTAGTGGAAATGGTAGGATTTGTTCTCCAACTGATCACAGCGTGGCTGACTGGTGAATAGAAAAGTCACTGTAGAGTCCATAACTATTTCTTAAAACCACATTGTCCTGTTTTATACAACCATTTAGACAGAATAACTGAATACATTTTTTCTTGAGCCTGCTAACCCAAAGGACTCATGTAGTAAAATCTACTGAAAATACATTAAAATAAATTTATTATTTCCTTGATTGACTAAGACAAAAACACCAACGTTATAAATGATAATGATGATCCTCTTGCAAAGGAGCACCATGACAAAGTGCTGCAAAGGCCGCTGCCATCAGCAGGGTCCTCAACATTGATTTCACAGAGCTTTCCCTGGGAAGTGCAACAGCAGGTACTTTTGGAATTTGACAGCAGTGATTAAAGAGACCAAAATTTCCCTGTGATGTTTTGCACAAGATATTTTCTGAATGCAAATATAAGCATCTAGTCTAAGTTTCTTAATGTGGCAAGAGATACCTCCAGAGAACCATTCAGGTCTATGACTTTTTTTGACTTATAGAGTCTACGGCAGAAGGGAATGGAAAGGCAAGACTTGATAAAACAACTTTTAATGAGTGAAGGGTGATGTGAGAAACTATCTTACTTATGCTTGACATGTAGGGAGCTTATGATTTCAAAGAGCTCCTTCAGGGAAGAGAATAAAATCAAAATAAACTATGTGGACGCAATTGAAGGACTGTGTGCATAGCACTATGCACTTCCATGCACAGGAATAAAATTCCATGCTTAGCTCACTGTTAGAGGACTATACTGTTTTGTCTATAAAGGTACAATATATAACTGGATATAACTGATATAACTGGAATGTATGAGTGAATTCTTATTTCAGGAAAAAAAATAAATAGAAAGAAAGAAAGAAAAATAAATAAATGAATGAACATGAAGATAATTAATCTAAAAGGGGAGTTTGTTTACACCAAAATCTCCAAAATCCTTAAATATTTCCACCAAAAGCTATATTTCTTTTAGAAAGTATAAGTGAAAAGAAAACAGGAGGAAAAATGTTAACAAACAGATTCAGAAAAAAAAAGGTTTCTACTTCTCAAATCCTTTAAAACTTGCATTCTAGTATAAGATGATGAAACAATCACAACGATACATGCACATTTTGTCAAATTATAATGTTTCAGTTTAGCCTAAGGTGTTCCTTCAGAAATCAAAACAATTTTATAAAGTTTGAACTAGTTACCAGAACTACAACTTTCATGATAGATTAAAATATCCTGGAAGCTCGTTCTGAACAGAGTTGGAAAGTTGAAAGAAGTGAGACATTTCTCAGTTACCCAGCATGTAAAGACTAAATCTTAAGACAATCAGCCTCTTGTATGATAATATATGGGGTTCTTGAGTTTTTATGGCTATACATTCATATGACTCTTAAAACTATCATTTAAGCATGGATCCAGTGAAATAGCAGCAATGCACCTCTCTGGGCATTCAAGAATCATCTAAAGAAGCAAAGTAATATTACTATTTTTAATTAGTCATCAAGATGAAAGAACATGACTTGTTCAGTCCCCTAAAATTTCATGCAAAGTTAACTTTTGTAACTGATCCTGCTGATAACTGCAGTATTTTAGCACCTATCAGTCATTTAAGACAGAACCTATCTTTTCACTAAGGGCTCCTTGGAGCATCATCCTTCAGCCTTGCCGACCTTGTGGAACAGATTTCCTTTTAACTTCCTCCTCTGTTTTCAAAAAGCTGAATCTGAACAAGATCAGAAACATATGTTCTCCGGTGCCAATTTCCCCAACTCTAATAGAGATAATAAAATGAAAAGTGAAAAGGATAAGGTAATTACTACTGTCTTTTCTTAGCTTTGCAGCACAAAAGATTTACTGTCCATTCCAATTACTAGAGTGATTCTCCGTTAGGGGAAGAAGTCTATACTTCCTATATATACAAATATTGAGATTGATTTCATAATTTTGGAAAGCAACGGTACACTTCTACATCAAGATTAGGGCTGAATTTCAAGTGGGCTCTCCTGCTTACTCTCAGGCACTTTGGTGGGACTGTGATTTCAATCTGTTTGAAACCTTGCTTTGCACAGACCCCTTTCCACAGGAAAAGCAAGGGAAAGGCATGAAAAAAACATAAATAAGAAAATTCTCATCTCTATATCAGACATCTTCACTTCTTAAAGCCATAGTCTGGGATCAATGCTCTTTGGGCTGGAGAAAGGGCAAAGAAGTAGAAAGAAGGTACATCAGGAGCTACATGACCTTGCATGCAAAGAAGTATGGAAGATGTAATGAAGCCTCTATTTAGCAAATCCATAAGTCTTCAAATTATTCCCATGTGTTAGGAGAGTTCTGGAGTAGTTAGTAGAGGTCATGAGTTCAAAGGTAAAAACCCACATACAGAAAGCTATCCGTGCATTAAAATGAACTCAGAGACCTCATATTTGCTTGGATTCTAAGCTGCCCAAATGTCTTATCAAAGTCTCTCCAAGCCTTGAAAAAAAGAGAATTTAATGGCCTAGTTTCTTGCTTTCACAAACATATTTAATAGCTTCAGAGTTCCCGAACACAGAAAAATACACTTAATGACCTAAGACAGCAATTTAAATAACAGCTTTAAACTTCAGCCTACTCTGTAATGTTTCTTTGTAATTTAGTTGAAGCCTCTTTTTACCTCATTAATTATTAAATGCACATATTTTCTTTACAACTCGTAATCTTACTGACCGAGTCTGTACAATCTAAAAGTTCCTGCTGCCTTGCACACAGTGATAAAATGGAGTTACTCAATGCAGAGGTGATAAACTGCTTTAAAGTATAAACATCTCCAGTCAACTCTGGCGATCAAGAATCTCTGAAAACATGGATGGGATACATCTTAACTTATTCATGGAATTATTTTAGAGACAATATAATTTTGGTAGTTCTGTCAGGTAGCTCCTGATACCCACATAAATTGTCAGTATAGTAACCAATATTATGTAGACATATGGGCACTATATCACAATGTAAGTATTGGAACAGGAATTTCAGTGCCCTGAAAACAGAAACAGGAACTCTGGCAGCTGATATTTACCTCCTGAAGTGTCTGAGCTGTTAGGCAGCTGTGTCCAGCAAAGCAATTGCAACCACTTGTTATAACAACACAATCAAGGATCACACTTTCTAGTGTAGCTGGTGTTGAACCTTTTGATATTTAAAGAGCACCTGGAATACTTCCCAGTCTATACATCTGCCCCTGTAATTTAAATCTCAGTGAGCGAGCAAAGTTTCACTGGGATGCTACGAGAATGATTAAGAACCTTATTATAGATATTACACCACTTTCACTCCCCGTCAAACCACCACGGGCCATACTTTAAAGAACACCCAACAGATGGCTGGATGGTCAACAAATATGCGACGAAACACATCTTCTCGCTGTTTGCAGTTTAACGTGTGCTACTGTTTATCTGTCTGTAGAACAAGCCACCTGCCAGTTGTTTGAGTGATATGACTGGCTAAGCTTTGCTAAGCACTCAGTAATAACAATAATAATATTGCCAAAACAAGAAAAAAAAAGACTTGCATACAAGGTATGCACGCTGATGATTTTTGCAGACAAAAAGTGAAAATTAAGACTCAGGAGAAAAAAAATTTATGCTTCTAGACTATTTATTCACGACGTGCATTATCTGCACAATTCGGAAACATGCACACCCTACTGTTACATTACAAAATGTGCTGACGAGATGTAGAAAGAGCTATAACACTGCAGCATCTATGCACTCCCTTTGTTACTGTGCTGAGGCAGAAGTACATGCATGCATTTTCAGAACTAGTTATATAGCTGATTGTCAGTAATTCATTCGGCAGCAGTTCCATTGCATATCCTTCATTCAATTAACCCCAGAGCCATCAGCATTCAGAGGTAAAAGTGAAAATAAAATCTTTGTGGCTTGCAGTGGAAGCAAACATCATTTAGTAATACATGTGTCTAGGGCAGTAATGATACCTCACTAGAAAAATTGACTCAAATCATAAATGGACTTGTGACATTGTGTAATTTCTTCTTGTTCTATTACAGATTAGGAGTCTCTAAGGAGCTTTACAGATGTTCTCCGTTCTCGTTTTGCAGAGGATGCAGCAAATTCTTTCCATGGTCTGTCTGAATGCATTTTGCAATCTCGAACACGTAAGTCATTTCCATTTGTGTAAATAAAAGTTGATGCGTGCATTCACAGAAGCATCTTTATCTTCAGCCATTTTTTCCTTGCCCTTTCAGCATTCCAGGTGATATTGCTGGATACTAAGTGCTATGTGATACCAAAGTGAGTCTAATGAAGGTAGTTTAGGGAGTAGGCAGTGTATAACTGAATTAACATATTTTACAAGAGTAAGAAAGGAAAGTAAGCACTGTGCAAAGGAAAGTACTGATGTCTTCTGTCTTCTAGTTTTAATGCCCCTCTTGGGATGTTTTGTTCCATGTTCATGTAGCATGTCCTGACATCCCTTATGCTAAAATATATGGAAATTAAATATTCCTTTTTATCAGCATTTTTGGCACTCAGCAGTCCTTGAAACTATTCTTGGACTAATATCGACTACCAAACTGAGACTATTCTTCTCTTTTCTCTTCACATGAAATTGAAGCTAAAGGAAACACTGCACATCTTCCTCCCCTTTTCCCTTGGAATTAATAAAGACTTAAGGACCAGGAAAGAAAATTTCCAAGACATGCATTTACTAAAAGTTCACTTATTCCATAGCACTCTCCAGGACAGAAGTTGGGGTTTCTCCAGCAACATCAAATGAAACACAATGTACGGAAGTTTATGTAACTCTGCATTTCCATATTATTCTTTTGAGGCCTTGTGTCACAAATGCAAACTATTCTACTACAGAAGGAAGGCACATGCAATACATTTAAAGGAAATCAGCTCCAGAAGCAAGGAAAAAGAGATTATGCCCAGGCATGAAGAAGCCTCGTTATTATTATGAGCTCTGCCCACTCCTGGAAAACCTCCCCAGTTTTGCTGAGAAGCTCAACTCAGCCCAGCACAAGTTCTACCAATAGATTTTTTCCTAAACTCTATTATATATTATTCATTACTAGACACAAAGTCCCCAGTCAGGTTGTTATTGTATTTTACAACTATGTGGATTTTTTTCCACTGTCTAAATTCAGGGAGAACAGCTTGATAGCACTGCCAGACTTTTTGCAGTACTGAGAGCTGTGCTGCACAGAGAAGATACAGCCTCTCTATATCTTTTCCTCCCAGTTTTAAGCTTTTACAGCCAAACTGTGAGGATTATGCAGCTGCAAGAATTTCTCCATCAGAGAGAAGCCTCGCAAAATTTTCAGTCTGCATGCTCAGCTTGGTGTATTTTACAGTATATGGATCAAACTGCAACAAACAGGGCTTAAATAAACTGTATTTAGCAGTCAGTGCTGCACCTTCACTGGAGAGGTCCTTGGTTGCTAGCACTTTGCATATTTGTTAGTGTTACCTCGTCATAACAGACTCTCCCAAATAAGAAGAGGATTATCCAATATTGATTTCCTGCCTACCAAATTCTAGCACAGGTCAGTTTGAAATAGTTGAGATGTGATTCTCTCAAATGGGAGGTAGGGAT
The DNA here is from genome assembly GCA_013389825.1 of Crypturellus undulatus. Lineage (NCBI taxonomy): Eukaryota > Metazoa > Chordata > Aves > Tinamiformes > Tinamidae > Crypturellus > Crypturellus undulatus. Next base: position 379,723 of record VWPW01006109.1, read on the forward strand.
GAATTTTGAAGTGAAATTGCAATAACACTGGATTGCTAAAGTAATATTGCATCACTGTTGGAGATAGAGCCAGCATTCTGAAAAAAATTATTAAAAAATGGAGTCTAGTGCTACACAGGACACAGTAAACGAGGGTTAAAAACAGCTACACCTACAATTTTTGTATTAAAGATGCTGGGCCAGACCTTCAGTTTGTACAAGGTCCTGCCAACACAAGGAATTTATATTTTAGTGAGATTCTTCGTTGTGAATATTTGCACACCCTGAACATAAAAGCAACCATGTAAGTATCTAGTTTATACTTTGCTGTCACTTATAACCTCCACAAAAAAAAACCCAAAACAACAACCAAAAAAACAATAAAAAAGGTTCCTTTAATGGAGAGGTTGGTTACACTTTGCTTCTGGTTGTGCTGGCCTCAACACATTTCTGGGCCTGGCTCCCCAAGGTATGGGGCAGGTAAATTTGCTTTTTTTGAGCACAAACTTTGCTTAATGAAATGCAGTGGATCTCAAAAGCAGCTGTGCCAATAATGAGGTTCAGGCATATCAGGTAATAATCATTACTGTACCTTCCTAATTTCTTTCTTCAGCTGGTTGAATGTTGTAGTTTACACATTTCTGCAACATTGGTTTTAGGAAAACCACAAATAGATAAAAAAATAAACTAACCCAACCTCTTGCCTCTCAAATTGTCAAGCTGATCACAACAACAAAAGAACATTTAGTCTTATACTTGTAGGAAAGCCCCTTGTTAATGTTTATGGTGCATGAAGAAGGGAGAAGCTTCCATGAGATTTCGGAGACCTTCAATGTGGTTCTGTTGTTGCTGGTTTTCAAATTACACCATTGGTTTAAGCTAAATTGGGAAATGGGAAGATAACCAAGATTGGCTGCAGCTTTCATATTAGATGCCTTGAATGAGACAGTGTTGCTATTACCATGAGGGGGGCATGTGGGAGGCATTGTAAATTGGAAGGAAGAAATGCAAAATTTGATCAGACCATGTGCCTAAAGACAATAGAGCCCCACACCAAGAATAGAAACTGATCCAAATTGCTTATGAGAAAGCTAAAGTCATTTGCTGTTGTACAACGAGACTGACCTCTGAAAATTATGAGGAAAAACCTGAGTGGTGAGATGGTTAAGCACATGGGTACGCAGATGTGCCTGTTTGGTGGATAAATCTACATTCCTAAACCGAACAAGGTAAGGGATCTGTGTTGACTCCACATCATCCAGACCATCAAATTGCTAACATTGTTTCTGCAGCATTTTTATCCCAAGCCAACAAATAGTCTTCCAAACAATATTTGGGAAAGATCTGGTGATCTGTAGTTTGCAGAGGCTAGACCATTGCCAAGAGGAAGCCTGAGAGAAAAATAAATAAATAAAATAATATAATATAAAATAAAACAATAAAATAAAATAGAAACGCTTTGTAGTGTGTATAAGAGCTGTGTCCTGCCAGTTAGCCTTGGGGTTTTATGGTTAGTTTACTTGTATGAGCATATTCATACAAAGTAAACAGTTCAAGAGTACAAAATATATTCATTTCTTTTTTTTTGGTTTTGATTAGTTTTTTTTTTCCTTTGCACATCAACAGAATTCATAAATTAGGTCCATAGTGCCAAAATCTCAACTAAGTGTTCAGGATGCAGGCAGATAGCTGCGTCCTCAGTAGGAATTTAGTTGTCCTTAATCCTTTTCCAGGTCAAATCCAGGTCATAGACTGCTATGCAACCATACCAAACATAACGTTGACAATAACCTCAAAAAAGGTTACTGCTATTTCTTAGATGTGAATTCTCCCTGCACATTAACCGCTCCCACATATAAGCTGAGCTACAACTGCTTAGAAAATCTAGCAGGGAACACAGTTGCCAAGAATATCACAAAGGGAGGTTATATAATATGTGTGTGTATATATGTGTGTACATATACATATATAAATACATGTATGTATATACATAATATATAGGCTACATATATGTATACACACATGCACACATTTTTATATAGACATACATAAATACACACACACATATAAGTAAATATATACACATTCACACATATACATACATATGTGTATATATATATATATATTTTTTTTTTTTTGCTAGGGATGTTTTTTATGTTATATTGACTTCAACACATTTTAACAAGAGAAACATATCAGTTTATCACAATGTGCTATGGGTCCTTGATTGGAGTCAGTCAAGAGGAGAGGCTGATAGTGAAAAGTGGTAAAGCCTTGAAGGACCATTTAACATTTTGGAGCGTTAAGTAGCTCTTTCCAGCACAACAGGAATTTCCAAAGCCCTCTTTTCCTAGGGCATCCAGAGTTTAACTGATGCAGAGCTATTTGCCAACACACCGTCAACAAGTGCTAACCAAAGAGGTACTTAGTACAGTACAATTTGTTATGTAAATATAAAAGATGTTATATCTTATATATATTATATATATAAGATATATATAACAAAAAGCAGAATTAAATTTCCATTTATAGTGATCAGTTGGGGAAAACAAAACAAAACAAAAAAGAAGAAAAAAAAAATAGAGGAGAGAGACTGTCGTAAGGCTTGATCATCTGAATTCATCTCAGACTCCAAGAGCTACTGTTAAGTTTCTTTAAGACGGTGTTTAAAATAATGACAAACACATCACAAACGTTCCTGATTCATTTGTTTACCGCTATCGTAAACTACTCCCTAGAACTTGGTAATGGGAACTAATTGGAACAGCTTACGCGTCCATGTCCAGCTACTTTTATAATTGCTGAAGTCACTGATTTGGCATGAAACAGCTCCTATTTAATCTGCCTGATTAAAAAGGGCACTTTCTCTTGCTGCATTCATTGGACTGGAAATGAATTGTTCGCTGTCATGCGCCAGGCTGTTCTGTTCACTTGATAAACAAAAGAATTAGGCAAATTTAGCTGAGGAGTCTTGAAAACTCTCCCCTCCCTCTTTTCCCTTCCTACTGTGAGGAAAAATATTGTACTGGCTATAAGACTTCTTTTTTTTTTTTTTAATTTTTTGATTTCATGAGTTAATTGGACTGTCAGACTGGACGGTATTTTTCCTAATCAGTTCTTCCATAAATTATTTTCACATAATGATGTTCCTTATTTAAAAGGCGGATTTGTCTTAAAGAAAAGCTCAGTGCACAAGGCACAAAAATATTCTGCTTCTGGCTGTTGTTTCTTTTATGCTAAAAATGGTAATGGTGAAAATAGTGGGGGGCTGGAAAGAACTTTTTTGTTACTATCATCTGGCAAATGTTGAGCAAAGTGGGTGGAAAATTCTAGTGGGTTTGAGCAGCAGTGCATTTTGCCAGTGGTGCCAGCTGCAAATGTGGCAGGCAGTGCAGATACTTAAGGTCCCAGGTGAGTGTGATAAGGTCATCAGGTGCATGCAGAAAATCTGCAAGTGTTGATGAACAAAGGCAAGCACTCATGTGTGGGGTATGAATACTAAGGTGCTTAAACCCAAAATATTTAAAGCACTTGGGAAAAGGAAATCTGTTTGCTGGTGATGAGGAGGATGACTGAAATTTGAGAAAGACGCTGATATGATCATTATACTCTTAAATTTGTAGCAGCAACTGTTAGCATATATGTTTTTGCCACATGTACAAGAGGATAGAATGGATCAGGGAAGTCTGGCAGAGGCAAAGAAATCTTAAAACAGCTGCTGCAGGTGATCAATCCTTTTGTGCTAAAAGTTCTCATGTCTGTCAGCATTAAAATGCCTTCAGCAATAATTCCTTATGGAAAGAGTGCTCCATGAAGCAAATATTTACCAACAACCCTGGAGAAGGCAATGCACAAAGAGGGAGGTCTCGCTTTTAAGACTGACATATCCAAAGGGGATCTTTTAGAGATTTAAACTCAAGGACTGTTCCCAAAATTCCTTAGGTGTCTAGACTCAAGGACTATTCAGGAAGAAGTTCATTACACCTGTGGTCAGAGCAAAGTAAATACCAATAGTATCTCTAATATCTCATTTCTTCTGTAGCAGGTAATGCTGAAGAAGAGAGACAGACCTCTGTCAAAACCTGGTTTGACCATCAGCAATGGTGAAGTTTAAAGTCATGAAGATATGCCTGGAGGCAAGTTAAAATATTAATGGAAAGCTCTGTGGCAAGGTGAAGCTATGTCTGCACAGGTCTGTCCTCCCACTTTCAGCACTTTGCCTTTCTAAACGCAAGGCTGGGGCTGCAAAGCAGTCACTGGGATGCCTCAGGCTGGAAATCTAGGAGGGAAACTTACCTAAAATGCCAAAATAACTACCAGGGTTGGGGAGAATGCCAGAACTCTAATAAATAAATAAATAAATAAGTTAATTAGACAGCCAATTTTAGAGCTCCATAAAAGATCTTTCTACACATATATTGACAGCTCTATTTTTTTTTCCAAACAGCCACCATAGGTTACATTTTCTGGAAGAGCCATCCTTCCACTCACAAAGAAAAAAAGCAAATCATGACCTCTATGCCTAAATAATCACAGCAGTTGAGGGTGCAAGAACTGTGGACCCTACAGAAACAGCCAGAAATAACCACAAAGCAAATATGATTTCAAGCAGTAAATTGTGTCCTGCAGAGAGGTGGGAGCTACCAGTTAACATGCCAAGCGTGAATTAAAAAGGAGTTAATGATATTTTTGGCAGAATGCCTTAGCCTTCAGTAGGGTTTTATAAATCACTTGCTCCCCTTAAAATAAAGGCCTTATCTTGTATTTAAAGACTCAATTTACTCCAGTGTGTCAAGTGCATTTAGAATATCACTGCTCTTCTTTAAGACAGCTTATCAGTATCCCAGACATTGACTCCAGGAGACAAGATGTCTGCAATAGTCAAGCCAGCACTGTCTTTGAACAGAACTAAAACTTAAACTTTCTAAGAACTGAGAGACAGAGTGGCCACCAGACCACTAAGACGAGCCCCTGTGATCCCAATCTGAGCCACTGCCACTTTTTCCAGCAAAACTGGACCAGAAGAAGAAGGGTAGACAAGGCATAGCAATCCCTTTCTCTTCAAAATACTTACATTTCTCATCCCTTTACAAGAAATTTGCCCAAAAAGTATTCTGAGGCTTTTGTTTTTCAGTCTGCTCTCTTTGCAGAATAACTTGTTTAGCTCCACAAATCTTGGCAATTGAGAGTTTCTTCATGACATGTATTTGCCTTCTGTTATCCAGCCTTCATCCCCCTGGGAAACTCTTTCACCATGTGAACATGTTACTCCTGGCAAACAGTTCAGTGATATTTTGTGCAAATTAAACTTTTCCTGGCTTCAGCCAACCCCAGCTTCCATGTCAGGCTGGGTTAAATTCTTAGTCTTATTTCTTACTCTTTCCCTACAAAATCTTTTTCCCCTTTCCCTGAATGTATGACCTAAAGTTAGAGCATATGGTTTCCCAAAAGAACTTTTTTTTTTCTTTCCCCCAAGAAATCACATATCAGCGCGCAGTGCATCACAAGTGGAACTTTGAAACATTGGCAACAAACTGTGATACTGAATAATTTGAAGTGCATTGGCCATGTCACACTGCATTGGTGCCAAGACTTTTCCTAATAGGACCCGCTCTGCAGGCCCCTGAGGGCATTAAACCAAAGTGAGATTTCCTTAACCAGCCAGTGGGCTACAGTGTCTGTTGCACTGGATCTCTCCTGCAATTTTCATCTGTTCTTAGGGCAAACTTGACTCTTAGACCTTCTGTAATGCCAGTGAAATCAATTGGACTACCTGATGAGCAATTCAGAGCTGAATTTAGACCTCTGAGACACCAGTGATCCCTAACTAATTAACCTACAAACATTACTGTACATTGACAAATTGCCAAGTTATAGTCTGTATAGAGGACCTAAATTCTTCATCAGTTATGAAGTTCTCTTTCTTGGTTGAAACTATATTCAATGAACAGAATCACAATGCAATGTTTCAAGACTGCCCAGCTGTTCTTACCTAGACCTTACTGAACCAGAATGAGAGACAAAAGAATTCTTTTTCTGTTTTAAAATACCATTTCTGAAAACTGGTAACATCCTGGGCAAAGTGCAGAGTGTTTTGTGCCATGAAAGCAGTCTCATCTTTCTTATTATTAATTATTATTATTATTATTATTATTATTATTATTATTATTATTTTATTTATCAGAATGTAATGGATTTAATATTCTGTTATGATTGCATTGATAAAAGTAAAATATTGTCATTTGGTATCCCTGATCTACATCGATTTTACCTGCCTAAGCTTACAGAGATGTAAAAATAGATAATTATTGCATGTGAATCTGCAGCTTTTTAATACAAGAGTTCCACACTGGCAAATAAAATCATTTGAAATATTTATATAAATTCCAGTGTGAATTGGCATGTTTTTTCCCCCAGACTTAAAAAGAAGTGAGTAGAGACAAGGAAAAGAAAACAAACAATAATCAGTGGAAGGCTGTTAATATAGTCTTGAAAAATTCAGATAAAATATTTACACAGAAGCAGTGCTTTTGGTACACTGCACAATTTACATTACAAGTAGGAGCAACTAATCTTCCACAGATTCTAGTTTATAAGAGTTAAGCGTGCACACTCCAATGGAAGGGAACAGAGTTTTCATTATGAAACTATTTAAAAATAAATGTGTGAATATAAATGATCTATTTGTATCCAAGCTCCAGTAGATCTAAAATGAAAGCCAAAAAGCAAGATGGTGTTGAACAATATTGCTTTCAAGACCTGATTTATGTGATGCCGTGGTACTAGAGTTGTTCCCAGCTTATGGGTTCTGCATAACAACAAAACTCTCTTCCTAACAACAACAAAGATTTCTGCTTACTTAAATGGCTACTTGCTTAATTTTATTTTTAACAGTGTGTTGATACCAATTAAACACAAGTGCACATTAACTGCAATACGGAGGCTATTAGTTTTTGTTTTCCAGTTGGTAGCTCAAGACAAATAGTCAAGCTGCTGTTATAAAGATTGCTCTGTGAGTACATGATTTTTCAGCTTGCTGACAATTTGGAGCAAGTGAAAATAAAATGATGTGGGCTGGCATAAACATATAGTCAATGGATATGCATATTTTAGCTCACCTCACATTAAAAAAATAAAGCATTTTACCAATCCTTATACATTTTGCAATAAACACAGAGTTTGTTTGTCCCAATATATTTGCAAGCAATCCTCAGCTCAGAAGGAAGGGAATCAAAAAACAAAACCCTTGAAAAAGAATCATTTTAGAAGAAAAGTAACTTTTCAAGTAGAACTATAGATATTGTAACTTTTTCCTTTATTACTTATATGCATAATAAGTAAAACTGTAACAAAATTTAAAGAATATTCTAAATATTTTATACATCAATAAAAATCTTATTTTTCAATTAAATTTCAGTCTCCACCTTAGGTAAACACATATGAGTTCATCAAGTGATTGTATCAAACAACATCATGAAGAGGCAATATTTCTAGAAGGTCACTAAGTCATCTCAGCCACAAGGACATTGGATTCTTGTAGCAAGAATTGCATAACATTAATGTTGCCCTAGGTGGGGCCTTATTAAGGCACACATGGTTATGATCCTCTTACTTGCAGGACAACTGTAAAATCTGAGGTTTCATCTAAAGAAAACATGAGTGAAATTTTATTGTCTTTAACTTGAGTATTTCAATATGTCTATTATGTCTGATTAGGTACGTCTTATAGGGCAGGTATTTAGTTAAGTTCACACACTAATAATTAAAAATAATTCAGAGCTTTTCATGTTTGTTGTATGTTTGCTTTATGAGTCAGGAAAAAAAAAAACTAGCTAAATAAAGTTTCATAAGGTGTTAATGTTTAAATTCGTATTTTGTATAAAGTCAGATCTTTAGCTCTGACTATTTTTTTTAGCTCTTAGACTTTTTTTCTGTGCCGTGTTAATTAAAGTTGTGTTCAGAAGAGCAGTAAAATACAAATCAGTTATGACAAAACATAGAATTTAACAATTTAATATTCAGTATGAATTAAATTATATACAAGTCTGGCCAATGTAGCATAAAATGTATATCTCTGACAAAGGTATCAATAAAGCATTAAAACATTGCAAAAATGAATTATCACAAAAGAAGATGTATAGGTTAGCTTCTTTAGGAGGAACTGTGATGTACAAAATTTGAACTTTCCAGGTTTTCTTGTGAATTCATCAATCTGGCTCTGTAAAATATTTATTTTTTTCTTACCAAAGACTGAATAATTAACTAAATAGAAACATTCAGACCAGAGGAAAAGATGCCCTCATTAATGGTTTGCATAGATAAATATGAGCATCTAAGTTTCTATAAGCAAAACATAGCCATTTTTTCTCTTGCTTCTAATGAATTAATCAACCTGTTTTCATTGTTTCCTGTAAGAAGCTGGATCCCAGTTAAGAACTTTTTCTTTGACAGGGTTATACTCCCTACCCTATGGGACTGTGCCAAGCAATTTCTCTCTTGAGTGTCTAAACAATTAACTACATACCTACTTAATGCTTTTATTTTACTTTATTTTATTTCATTTTATTTTGTAAATGAAGCTTTAATTAACTTTTTCATTTGAAATATTTACCACAATGGCTAGTAAAACTGGTCAGAAGATGAGTTTTTTTTTGTTCTCACTTCTATCTGTTTACATTCTGCTCAGTTGAAACTGTAAGTTTTTTTTTTTTTTTTTTTTTAAAGAAAAACAATGTGGAAGTATTTCTTTTTTTACTGAATTGCCATTTATCACAAAAAGAGACATTTTCTGCATTCAGAACTGATTGTCCTCTCTGAAGTATGTGTTATTTTAGTCTTACTTAAAAAATTTTTAAAAAATTCTTGGCATAACAAAATCCTGTTTGGAAGACTATGCTCCAGAACCTCTCTAGAACTATTAAACCAACATTTTTTTTAACCCATTTGTAATCAGTAGTACATTCCTGCATGATAACTTGGTATTTGTGGAGACAGAGCTATAGTGAAAACTTTGTTGAAAGAGATTTTTTTTTTCTTTTTTCATCTCCAGGGTATATATAAGTGCCTAACATTTGCTGCCAAATAAATTAATACATGAACAACATAAACTGTATGGATTAGAAAAGGGTATAATTGTTCTTTTTAGTTGTTTAAATGAGTGATTTTCTTGCTACAGGGAAGAGATAAACTAGCCTGGGAGAGACAAACCAGACTGGAATTCATTTTCACTTCCCATGGCGAAATCTTTTATTGTTGTTTTTCTATGCTACAGTGGTTGAATGCAAAGCTGAAGCCACAACAAAGCAATAAGACTGCATTGATGAGCTCCAGAATAGGAGCCATCGGCAAGCAACACTGCTTTCCTCCAGGCCCCAGCTCAAGTCTCCTTACAGCCCTCTGGGCATTTCCCAACTAAACAGCTTTGAAAGGAGGGAAGAACACATTAGCAGTCCCTCTGAGACAGACTGAATAGAGTTACCCCATCAAAATATATAAAAAAAAATGTTTAAATTATGTTAATAGGGCTACACGCTGCAAAGAAATTATTAATCAGAACTAGCACAAGACCCTGGAGTTTATGCATTTTTTACAGCAGACTTCCACTCTCATGCTGCAACTCAATAAACCCCCTTTGCCATGGGGAATCTCTGGACATATCCTCCAGGCTCTGACCAGCTGCGATCTTTAGAGGCGTCTCCTGGACCTATTCCCTAGAGAATACCACTCAAAACACTCTTCACACCCCAGAGTACACCAAACTGCCTCATACTGCTGCCAGAATCCCATCAAACTTGAGGGAAGGGGGTAGAACAGATGGTGCAGTCCATGGCAGTCCATGCAGTTGGGACATGCAACATCTAGTGCCGCAAAAGAAATACCAAGGTCTCTTTAATAGATGTTCCTTCCCTCATAAGTGAGGGAAATATTTTGCAAATGTTTGGTAGCCAGACCTGCCTTTGCCACAGATAATAATTAAGAACCTGACCCCTGGGCGCCGGCTGTGGTATAAAATGACCACTGATGATGCCCTCATTTCCGATCATGAATACATACATATGTATGTGTATATATATATATATATATATATGTGTGTACTTCAATGGCCCTACATACACATGTGTGCAAACACGGAGTGGAGAGGAGAAAAAGATAAACACAGTATAAATAACTCTATGCCAGTCTTACTGATTAAAAGGATGGTCATAAGAAGAGGTTTCTGCTGGTAGCAAGAAAATCTTTGGAAAGAAAAGTGCATTGTCCCCACTCTCAATTTCATATGCCCTGATTTCACAGTGTACTCGATTTCCTGAAAGAGGGAGAACTGCTCAGGAGAACACCGCCAGAGATGACTGAACTGCCATTGGAAGAGGTTTGAATTGAAAAATTCATAGAGAGAAACATTGCGGTGCTACAGGACCAGATCCTGATCTCGCTAGCACCAGCTGAAATCGGCAGGAAGCAAATGAACTCAATAGTCTGTCAAAAGCAACGGGGTTAGACCCACATTAAATGGGTATGAAAATCAGTGGGGAAAAGATAACGGCTCAGCATATCTGTATGTACATCTAAACTCCCAACTCATGAAAATACCAGGCATGAGAAAAATCAAAGGTAATCTCAGATTATAAAGTGGTCCATTTAGTTTTGACATTAAAAGGTAGGTGTCATCTTCCTAGCTTTTAGGTTTCTAATCATTTCTTTCGGCTTTTCCATAATTCATAGCTTTTCGCAATTTATTGAATCATTCAAGACTGCTCACCCTTGCTTTTCATCTTTTTATTTTAGTTCTAAAATTTGTGTGTGCGTACATGCTTAGGAGGAAATGTAAAAGAACTACTTAGCATTTGAAGGAGTGCTGCAAACAGTTATTTCAAGGCTTTTGTTCTAAAATGAAATAAAAAAGCCAAGGGAGGAAATTTTTCAAATTTGTGTCAGAAAGGACTTTTTATTGCTGAGGTTTAAGAGGAAGATTTTTTCCCCTGGCATAAACCATCATCAATCTATGGTGCTCTTCTAATTTACACCACCTGAGGATTAAAAGTGACATAAAGTGAGCAACTAAAAAGAAAGAGACCACACGTGACTAACATCTGTCACATCACTTAATATACTCTTGCTCAAGGAATAAGGAGACAAGAATTGGTGCAGTGCCAAAAAATAATATAGAGCAGAAGAAATACTTCATAGCTTAGTGGAAGCTTTCATTACTCTTGCAATTAATGAAAAAAAAGCAACAAAATAGCTTTCTAGAAATACACCCTGTTGCATAAATATTGGTTAAAAATTGCGTAAATATTGGCAAAAATTGTTGGAGCACTGTTTGCAAAAGTCATAAACCTTCTGATATTTGCCATTGCTACATATATTTTTTCATTTGCAACTTATCCACCAACCATTCTTTTAAAAATGCTGCTTCAAATAAGTTTTCAGAATTGTTTCTGCAATTTCTGTAGGCTTTTCCTCATAGACAACTCTGAGTATGTGTTATCAACTCATCAGATTAGAGATCCTCTCTGTAAATCCACATGCACATTTGACAGGGGCATCATGCATGTAAAAGGCACTCAAATCACCAGACATGTGAGCAAACTTGCCTCCTTCTCAGAAAATGTGCTCTGGGGAAGTTGCAGGTAAAAGACCATTTCAGGGTCCATACGCCAAGGATGAAGCCAGGTCAGTAAAAGCCTTGGCTTAGAAGACCTTGTATGTGGATTTGTAAACAAGACCTTATGGTTATTACATTAAAAATATTATGTTACTTGAACATAACGTGGGGATATTCTAGAAGAAATTCAATAATGCCAAGAGTCTGCAGACAGAAGTGGATTTGTTGGTCAGTTAGGGATTTCCTTTCTTAATTTCATACTTGGTTTTCATACATTGCTAACAGAATATTATAGGTTAAAAATGTAATATCTTGCATCTAAAATTACCCATAGAACAATGTATAAAGCTTTACAGTATGTGAGGAGAAGGAAAAAAGTGTGCTTAACACTAGTGGAAAAGCCAAGTTGCCATCCCAAAAGAAGACCAAGCCTTGTTTTGCACATTTAAATACTACTTCTGTGGTGAGAAACTAAAGGAATATTTTCTGTGTGTGTGCACATTGCTGCAACTTATTCCTAGCAGAGCTCAGCACTTCCTATACTACAGCACCAACAACTCATCAATAAACGCTAATGAAAATACAAAGGTGTATAAATGTTCCTGTGCGGACAACTGCTACTCTGCATGATAAAAAGTATTCCTCTTTTATACACCACTGTGCAATGCTTTCCTCATGCATCATATGAAAAATAATGCAAACAAAACCTAGTTAGCATTGCTGTGACTACTGCCAGAAGGTATGGAATATACATTTTCCCTCAAACCACTCTGGAGAAAAACCAAAAACCTACTTGCTCAGTGTTTGAAGGCAGGGAGCTTTATTAATTACGGGGTCAAGTCAGTCACAGAAATCCCATCTGTCTTAACATGCTGCCGAAAATGCTAAAAGTAGTCAGAGGTCTTGACCAAAAGCCTCAAGACAGCTTTGGGAAGGGTAAGAACCATGTTTGGCCAACTGCATGACCACTCTCATAGGGGAACTATATAGCCATGAGTTTTTACTCTAAGCTGCATGATATTAAGTCATGGTCTTAATCTGTAGGCTGAGAGCTGGTTAATATCTGCTTTTCTGAAGGGTAGTCAAGGCCAGCTCCTTTCCATCTCTGAGTGGTAAGTATAGCTAGAGATTTGTTTGTGTTTCAAACTCAGCTGCTCATCATATCCTCCTCCTCCTCCCAGAAAACAGATCTCTAAAGATACCTTCATGCATCTAGATGATTAGTTGCTTTGGAAAATGTTGGTGGTACAGAAATAAGCATCCAAGCTTTCTTAATTGCTACTGTTTTATATCGTTCTGTGTGTGTCGCAAGTGCCCCAAAATAATGTTATCCAGAACAATTAAAGAGCAGAAAACAAATGAACAACAATAGCAAGAACAAAACCAGATTGTTTTGATCGTATGGCATATAAGCAGAGCTATACAAGTTAGACTCAAGGTTCAAACAGGCAACAGGTCTCCATGATCAGTAGTAGAGTCCTAGGAGGGAGAGATGGCTAAAGTTAGAGGATCATATATTCCCAAGAGTATACCTACAGGAATCTGTATCTTTGGTATACTGAGCCAGTAGCTGCTTGTTAAAACCTGGAAACATTTCTATTTTACCTACTTTTCTTACAAGGATAGAATAACATCATTCATAATATGAATAACCTGAATATGTTATGAAATCATTCATAACATAACATGATTCATATTTAATTTTAGAAAATTATAAGATAGTTTATATGGAGGGGTCACCTGGTTTGATTCCCAGTTCAAAGCTAGCTCATTTTTGAGGTTCCTCCACAGCACCTGAGATCTGCTGTGATTTTCAATTCCAAAAACAAACCCAAAACCTAATAACTAGGCATCACTGAATCTTTTCTCTAATCAATGATTTTCAAGGCTTTTTAGACTTTGCTTCCCAATATATAAGCTATTTTTATCTTGTCCAATTCACTCAAATTCGAAACTACTGAGCTAACACAAGGGGCTGAACTGAAAGCAGGCAGTATGTTGAAAGAAAATCAAGAGAAAAGGAGAAATAAGCCAGTGCAGAAGCATCAATTATTTTGGTTCAATACATGCATTCTTGAGCATTATTTATGAGCTGTATATAGCATGTTATACCCCAAATACAGCATGTTATTCTAGGATAAACTTCCTAGTCCATAGGAGGTAGGCTGTGTCCCAATGAAAATGCCTCCAGATAATGTATTGTGCATTGTATTCCTGCTATGCATGGTCCTGCACTCACACCTTCGTAGATCCCAGTCTGGCTCAGGCTGATGGAGATATACCTTCACTTACTGACAAAGCATGGGCATGCTTTATATGCTAGCAATTTCCCTCTGAACATCCCACAACTGAGCAGTGATGTTTTGGCATGTCTCTTTTATAATGCAGTGTTGGTGTCCTCCTCTACCCTAGCCCGACCAGAGTGGACAACAGATGGCAAGGAAAAGTCATGGATGTCCTCAGAATCCACATGGATGTCCTCACCCATCTGAAGCTTGGAAAAATAAAAAAAAAAAAAAGGCAGAACACTACTGTAATATGACAAAATCCATTACTGGCTTTTAATCCTGATAGCAACACAGAGATGAGCCATGAACATAGCTGCATGTGCCTTCAGGAGCACACTTTGCCCAGCTCTGGTACAGAGATGGATTATTTGAAGTCAATCAATATAACCTGCTGTTCTTCTTCGCTCTCTCCTCTTTCAGAAAACTAAACAGCAGCACTGCAGTGGATATTGAAAGCTATATTCCACCTGAACCAATTCGTATCAGAGTGAAAATCAGCTGAAAATAACCACAACAATAAGGTGAGGGTAAAAAGTCACTTGCAAAGAAAATTATCATGCTGTTCCTAGGCTATGAAAACTAAAGAAGAACCAGAGTTAGATTTTATTTTACCAGTTCAAGCACTTGAAGCCTGCATGTCATGTCGAGTGTTTCCATGTTCGTGCATTATTAGCAATATGCTTGGTCTTAACCATTGTTTGTGATAACTGCCATATGGCATATGCACAGTAAATGAGCCCTTGCTTTATTTCATGAGTGAAAAAAATAAGCCACAAATCTATTAGGTGTCTTATGCATGTCTGTACAAAAACACCTTCTTCACAGCTCTGTGTTGAACTGGGGTCCCAGAGCTCCAAGCCCACAATAAACTGTAGCACTGTCCTTACACTTCCAATCTTGTGCTCCTATAAAGATGGTCTGAACTAGTGGGTTTTTTTTGCTCTCTGGGAGTAAGACACCTTAGCAGAAATTTCACCGGGGTTTTAAGGATATACACTGAAAATGTTCTGAAATTCTTGTGGGAGCCCCATGAGCAATACTAGCCAAGCTATCCAAGAAGCAGAATTTCACTTCTGCAAAAAATGTCATAGTTCAGGAAAAAAAAAAAAAAAAGAGTATTTAGAAATAAGAATGAAATTGTTTGGAAAATATATGTGGAAATGAAATTCAATAATATGTCTTGATGTGCCTCAAAACAATCTTCTGTATCCCCAAATATATTCCTAGTAGACTTGCCCAGGTGAGCATGATTTAAGTCCAGGTTCCTGGAAGCTTTGCCCCACAAATCACCTGCCATCTGCTCCCTGGTCTTTTGCGGACACACAGGGAGGCATTTTGATGAAGAAAAGAGGTTGCTTGGAAGGCGGCTCCGAGGGTGAGCTGGTAAGGAGCCAGGCAGGTTTGCTGCCAGCCCAGTTCCTCTTGGAATCGACATGCTCCCAAGGAACACCTCACTTTGACAAACTGGCATTTTTCCAACGGAAAACATTCTGTCAGAACATTTCTACCCACTTCCTTTGCATCTTCATCCTTGCCATTCATTGCCCTGATGGGAAACTTCGACTGCTGAGATTAGCACAGATTGGTTGTTCTTCTCTCCAGGCAAGATGACAAGTTTGCTCTTCTCCTGCCCCTTCCCCTTAGGCAATATCAATCTATAAGATGTCTATTGTGTTCTTTTTTTGGTCACTTTTCTTTGCACTATTCTACCAGAATATTGGTTACAGCAAAACCCTGTAAGGGCTATTTTGCCCTATAACACTGTTTGTGTGCTTGTGTGCAAAAGAAAGGGATTGGGGATAATGTTTTTTTGTAGTCTCAAATACAATCTGCTATCACTTGGATGCAGTAAAATATTGGTGCATTATTCTTAAATAAAGCAGCAGATTTAATTACTGTTTCTTGCAAAAATAAACGCCACTTGTTGCTACAGTTATCAGGTACAATAGCAGACATTATGCATTCTGCTGTTCATGGAGGTTTAATGAGAAGCATTCACTTCACTCAGGTTCCTTTTCTTCCCCCGAAATGCAATTAACAAGCAGTGATTAGTTGAGCCAATTCCAAATTGTATTCAAATGAAAGCAATTTGGCCGGTGTGTAGGTCCAATAGGTGATGCTTTCTGAAGTCACTGAAAAAATTAATTGGATGTTTCCATCCAAACGTGCTGCAAGGAGGAGGAAGATAAAAGTTTGCTTTGATGTGGTGGCTATGTTTCCCAATGTGCCTTTATAAAAGCCTATCATCCCGACATGCCTAGAAGATGAGGAGAGATTTGTATCTGCCCCAGAAGTTCTCTTCGCTGGAGACAACATTGTCCCTCAGAGACAGAATTGCCGCTCCTCAGCAAAACACATAACAGAAACCTTCCAGCTGCTGACATTACAAGAGATTTCACATATATGAACATTTTTTTCTTTCTTAATATTTACTTGTAATTTATTCCACTTCCTGAAGGGAAACATTCAGATGTGTTCTAATAACTTGTCACAACTGATAAATCTGTGACACGTCTATATGAGCGTGATTTTCTCATCTTCTCTACAAAGCATTCGGTCAGAGATCTCAGCTTTGCAGTAAATACAGAACATAACTGCAGTTTAATTTTCAAAGAAACTCAGGCCTAGAAGCTGTGGCAATGTAATGACACTCTGACGGCAGGATTAATGGTTTCAGTTCCTAGCCAGAGCAAGTAGAAAGTTTTCTATTTATTACTGCAGTATTTCCATAGTATTTATTATTTCTTGGATAGACCAAGATTTACAAGCCTGCAAAAGAAATTGCAAAATACCAGGAAATAAACAAAAACAAAACAAAATAAAAAACAATCAAGCAAACAAAAAGGGGACTTAAAATGAATAACTCCTCTGAATCTCCAATGGACTCCTCCCACAAACCTAATAGGGTCAATTAAAAATCCCGTGCACTTATGCACTTTATGCAGGAATCAGGCTGTTTTCTTTGAAGCCTTGGCCAAATTCTAATTACATTCAGCATATCTACAACTCTCCTTGAAATATTAATGCGATGCAGTTTTCTTCATTTTCTGTCCTAAATTGTTGTAAAGTGCTCTATTGAGCAGCTGCCCCAACCTTGCTGTGTTTGACCGTCAAGCAAAATAATAGCGGATTTATACAGGGTACACATACATATACAGTAGGTATGCACAGGTGTTACAGACCACTCATAAGAGGATGTTATTAGCTGTGCTGACTGACTACTGCCTGTCAGAAAACAAATACTGCAAGAATTAGTAATAAATTCAGCTCTTTATTCAGGATTAAAGACATTTTATTTATTTTGCACTTAAATTTATCCTAGAATCTGCTTACAGCTTTGCTTGCATGATGACTAAGTCAATCAGGGTGAAGTTAATCACTGAAGTTAAAAAGGGGTTGTTATTCCACATTATCCCTCTTCCACAGAGCTGTGTAAGCGGCTGATCTGCAGTCAGTCCCAATGAGGATGAAAAGCTACTGCATGAAGATGAGAAGCGCAATATAAAAAATTACTATTTGTTGATGGCCTTCTTAGTGGGTTGTGCCTCCATCATAGCTAAGGTTACAGCTACAATGGCAAGAACAAAACCAAGTTTTTGACCATCACAAATCCTCTCCTCTCTGGATTTCCGGAACTCCCACTCTCAGTCACGCCTCAGGTTTTGCAATTTACTCAACCAAAAGGCCCATCAAATGCACAGATATTTGTCTTTTGTCTTTCCAGTCTCATCACTCATTAATGACACTCACAGACACGGCTTTGACTGTTCTTTTTTCCTTTTTTTTTCTTCACCCACTCCCCCTATTTCATGTTTCACAAAGAGCTGTGAAAAAAAGACTCATCAAAGTCATCATTACACTACATTTATCTGCACAGAACTGCCTTTCTCATCTATTAGTCTTTTTCAAATGTTCCAAGTCCTTCGGTGGCTGGATTTGCTCTCATTATTTTGGCTTCCTTGTCATCATCCCTTACTATTTCTGCATTTGCACTCCTCCTCTTTTTCTCCTGCCCAATTTTCTGGGCCAAATACCACTGTTTCTCCCACTTGTTTGAATTCAGATGCTTTTTGCTATTGCTAGCAGAACCATAACTAGAAATGAGTTAATGTCTGCACTGTTTGCAGGTTCTTACCTGCACTACTTAATTATTACTTCAGTTTCATTTCCCAAGAATGAGAAATCTTATCTGGTCAGCCATATATATATGTATGTATACAGCCACACCTTTATAATACTCACACAGACACAAAAATACGTATACGTGCATTTCTATTTTATAATATATATAATTTATATAGCATAGATTTTTGCAAATGAAGAGAACCAAACCATCAGTTAGCAAAAGATTGTATACATATACATATATGTATATATATGTATATATAAAAAAATATAAATATGTATACATATATATGTATATGTATATATATTTATATGTACCATCATGCACAACTTCATGATCTGCTTTGTCCATTTTTGCAGCTGGATTAAATCTTTATCACATGGCCCTCCTACGGCCTACCCAAAGGAGAAAGGTCCCACAGCATCTCTTCTGCCTCAGTGACTAAACTCAATCATGAAAAAAAAAAATATATATATATATATGAATATATATGTGTAGCTTTAAAATTAACATACAGAACAATGTATAATGGGATTGTGGCTGGCCACTGGCCTGATGTAACATGGCATATATGTCATATTGGCATGTACACAAAGGAGAATATTTTTCTGAAAATTCTAATGAGAAGGATTGTGAACAATAACAGAGTTTTTTCAAAGCATCCAGTAGGGTTGTGACATCAGTAATGTCAGGCTGAAAAGGACCACATGAAGGAGAACAACCACTATAAAAATACAAACTATTTCTGACTTGAAGCAAGGTTACAGCCTGAATGCCCTTGTCCTAAAGTCTATTATCACTCTCCAAGAGATCCTTTCACAGTACTGGTTTAATTCCAGGCCCTGAGCCTCATCCGTGGTTTTCCTCTGAAGCTGAAAGTGCAGGTCAGTTACTGTCACATGGTGATGCTTCCTTTTAAAGAAGAAAAGGTTACAGAGGCTGCTGGATTTAACAATCAGAAGAGGAGGAAAAAAAAAAACTCTTTATTTCCTGTTATGTTAACTTTTTCTGCAATTTACAGCATTAGAGAATTCCCATATTCATAGGAATACAATGAATGTGTTAGCAGAAGCATTATGCCTGAAAAGATGTTTAATATATGTATCCAATTTACTTTTCAATAATAAAGTATATACTTAT
This sequence comes from Crypturellus undulatus, assembly GCA_013389825.1. NCBI lineage: Eukaryota > Metazoa > Chordata > Aves > Tinamiformes > Tinamidae > Crypturellus > Crypturellus undulatus. The sequence continues at coordinate 398,861 of VWPW01006109.1, forward strand.
AAGCTACCCAACTTCATTTGCTAACATCCAGACTGAAAAAGAAAGAACAAAAGAAAAAATGAAAGAGAGAGAGAAAGAAAAGAAAAAAAAGCAGTGTTTCTAAAGCATTTGAACACTTGTGATTTTTTTCAGAACACAGTTTTTATGTATTGCTTAATAAAGTTTAATAGCTCTTCTCAATTTAAACTAAATTAATATGCCAGCTGTAGCCAGTTCTGTGCACACAAAGCCCCCAATGGTTTATAATAAATTAATACATATGGTTATGGTACATCTTAACATGAAACTCTCATTTGCATGTGGGATGCCAGAATCTATTAGTTTTGCTTCATAGTTCTTACATTAAGTTTATCTCAAGACATCACTCTTCCTATCGATAAGTACAGTTAAACACATATTAATTTACTCTAAGTGGATTTTTATATTCTGGTTTGTAACCAAGGGGTGCATGTTTATGGAAAAAACCTTTCTAAATCTCTGTATTTTCTCATTGCCCCACTAAACTGCTAATCCTTTTCCCCAGTGGGTTTCCATTATCCAGTTGCCATTTACATTCGTTATTTTTTTTCAGTTTAGGACCTCTAACAATTAATGCAGGGACTTCGTCTTTAAAGAGGCACTGGTTTGCTTGTCACTGGGACTCCAACTTGATTACAACTAAGCGCATACATAAATGTTTTCCAAATCAGCATCTCAAAATCAACATTTCCTTTTCATCCACTAAAAAACATGCTGAAAGCACAGCTCTCACGGATTTATCAAACTTCATGTTCTAGACAAATTGGCCATGGAAGCATCATAACTACTTACAACGCTTAGGATGAAAAAGTCAGATCCTCAATAGCATCCTATTCTAGGGATCCAAATGACTTTAAAGATATGGCTTAAAGATATACAGGTGTGTGCATGTTTGTGCACACACATATAAGTATATACCATATGTGTTTGTACATGTATATAATAGATACATGCATATATATACATATTATATACATATATATCAACACAGAAAAAATGTTTTAAAGTAACCAGTGAGTGAATGGCTATAAGTGCCTTTTTGATGGAAAAATTAACAAACAAAAAAGGAAACAGAAAAAAAATAGACTTTTCATGAGAAATAACATCTAATCTATTAGCCAATCAAAGAGCTTGATGCTTGTTCACATTATTGTATCATATCTCTAACAGTTTATCAATTTATCAAGATCAGCAGCTTTATCCTCCCCAGAAGGCTAAAGGTAAGTCATGTTTTGGGTTTCAAAAATATACCCTGGCAACTTGAACAAAAATTATGCAGTTTCCAGGAGCCAGGAGAAAAACACATGATTCCATAGCTCAAATTGTTAAATTGTTGAATGGAAACTTTATAATAAATATTTTTATATGATAGGACTTTCTTGGAGAACCTGAGGTTTATTCCACCCTTCTGTTGATGACGCAAGTGGATTTTCAGGAATGGAAGCAACGCTAAAGCTGTATCACCAGACTGCTTTTGGCAGTCGTTCATGGTCCAGTTCCTTGAAGAGTTGAGGTCTTTAGGCAACCACTGTCTTTTTGAGTTTAAGAGGTCCTTTAGCTTTGAGTAATGAAACCATCCAGCAGAGACCTCTGTAAGATCTGTTACGTCAGAAGGTAATTTTGGAGAGTACAAGTAGATTTTTAGCAAGATAGAAATATTTTATGAATCATGTAGGAGATTTAGAGGACGACAGGATATTTTAAGGGGTTCCCTGTCTAAAATCTAGCAGTAGCTAACTGCATCAGTCTATGATCTATTCTGGATCATTATTCAATAGTGTTTAAAATATACACAAATAGACTCTTTAAAAAGCAAAATAGGAAGTGAGTCATATGCATTATGAATTATATGTGTTTTGTCATGTCAAATGAGAATAAAAACAGTTTCTGTTTGCCATATCACCATATCCACACAAATTCTGGATTCTATAAACTGCAGATAGCAAAGATATCATGGACTGGTATCTAATAGATATGTCAATATGATCTAGGGATTTTTCACTTCTATTCTCTTTGCCATTAGCCCTACATAATAGATGTCCAGTACTGTATATAAAAATAAGTTGCAGTTTACTTCATTAGAATGAAGTAGAATTTAAGGGCCTTCCAAGACAAAATGAAACAAAACAAAATCAAACTCTGATGGTCTGCCTAACTATAGTAGAAATAAAAATAACTATCCTTGTTCCAGTGCCTTCTACTTTTCTGACTTTTACCCTGAAACAGTAAAGATCATCTGAGTTGTCAAGGCTCTACTACTACCAGAAAACTAATTTTTGAGGATTTCACTAATTCACTAGGGAACAAAAATGCTTCACATGGCATGTGCCTAAATACAACAGCCTGAATTTTAAGTAACCAGCATTTGCAAAGAAATGAAATGCAATCTAAAGATCAGGCCTTTTTCAAAGGAGTCATTTGCAGAATAATAAGGCTTTCTGGGAACTCAATGTGCTCTGGGAAAACCCGCAGATAGAGAAATTCACGGAACGGAATATTCATTATTTGCCTACTCTAGCTGTTAGCTCTCAAACTGTTCGTGCCACAAAATGGAAGCATCTCTTAGTGCCCAATAACACTAAACAAACTCTAGTAACACAACAAATCTAAACTCTTAGGTGCAGTCTATAGACAAGCACAGGATTTAGGTTCATGTGTGAGACATCCATTGGTGTTACGGTTTCCAGTTTTCTATCTTCTATGACAAAAAGGGCCATGATTAATGCAACATCTTTTACAATTCAGCTGCTCAAAAGAGACAGTAACACCTAAGTAATTTCCTGGCCCAATGGTTTTTTTATTATTTCTTATCCTATGTCTTTTTTATTTTTCTGATCAAGATGAGCATTTTAAGATAAGTTTTCTAGACTCTCACTATTAGAAAGCTGCTTCAGAATATCACTCCTCTAACGAAGAGAAGTCATCTTCTAACTTCCACTTTTTTATGAGCTATTTATATTCATTTGTTCTTGTTCCAATGTTATATTTTAGTTTAACTTACTCTTTTCTTGCTGTCTTTAACTTCTTGATGTATTTAGACTCTGCTCTGCAGGGCGGAGCACAGTTAATTCTACAGGTTCCAAATCAGCAAAGCATTCAAGTCTACATTTAATTTTAATGTGTGTGTGTAAGAGGCTTGCTAAGCTAGAATTTAACTACATCAGGCTTCATACAGATAAACTGGAATCTGTTTTTTTAGGGCAAAATATTTGTTTGACAGTCCTGCCTTTCCAAACATCTGTTTAATCCACACAGCAAAGTTTTATTAATATCTATATAGTTGTAAGTAGAAGTAGTGCACAAGGATAAGGTTTTATTTTCGGTATTTATCTTTTTCTAATTTTATGCATTTAGGCTGAAATGTTCTGTTAGGCTATGTGATTAAAGAATCAGCTCTGTAAACACAAAAGAACACAGAGGAGGAAACGGGCAGAGGATAGTCCACAAAAATCCAGTCCACAAAAACCCTGACCTACCTCAGGGCTGTCCCAGGGAAGCCACCAGGCCTGGGGCTGGGGGACGCCCAGCACCACAAGGCAACAGGAGCAGCTCTCCAGAGCACCCCATGTGCATGGGTCACTCTGGGCAGTAGGACTTGTTATGGGATGCTGGGAGGAGGATTTGGGGACTTAAGTATGGGATGTTGAAGGAAGGAGATACAAGAGGGGAAGGGCAAGGATCAAGCTGGCTTGGGGAACAGCAAGCATGGGAAAAACGGAAGGCTAAAGGAAGAAAATGTTTATGGCTGCATGCAGACATGCATGGTACACCGGTCTGGTCGGTTCCACATGAGATCAGCATCTTCTGTACTATCTTACTAAACTTGGTTTCTAACTGTTTTCCTGGGTGAGGGATCTCTGTGTTCTGTGCATTGATGTGCAGTGTCTGAGTGCCAGCCCCTAGTGCAGGAGCACAGGTCTGGGAGCTGTGCATCTGGTGCAGCAACTGGAGCAAGCAAGGGAGCACAGATCTACGTGTGAATACCAGCAAGCACCAAGCAGGACTATCCAGAAAGTAGGACAAGACGGTTGGGAGCCAGATGTTGGAGCACATGTACATCTGGCCAGATACTGGAGATACCTGAGGGTCCCCAAGGANACATAGATCTATGTGGGAGTACCAGCAAGCACCAAGCAGGGCTATCCAGAATGTAGGGGATGTTGGAGCACATGTACATCTGAGCAGACACTGGAGATACCTGAGGGTCCCCAAGGAAGCTAATGGAGCGAACAGGGGTCCAAGCCAACTAGTGTGTATGCATGGGGTTAGGGGTTGGATTCTGGTGAGACCATAGGTCTGGAGCAGCTACAGGAGAGACCTGTTGCATCTCAGTGCATGAGGGGAATGAAGACAAGAGGATTCAAGGGCAGCTTCCTGGTAGCTTCAGTGCAGGCAGCCCAGCTCCTGTAGGGACTCTTCCTGTAGACACATATGGTCCTAGGGGTGCTATTGGGAGCATGAACTCACCTTCACTTCTGGATGGATGTAGGAAGAGGGAGCAGGGGCAGCTTCACCTTCAGGAGGTTAACGGGGTAGGAAGCTACTAGTATCTTTAACACATTTGTATTTATTTATTTATTTATTTTTTACCTCCAACAGATATAGAAAAACAAGTGACAAGCATTTTCCAACTCTAAGATATATGGAGAATGCAAACATGAGATATTGAAGGCCCGAGGAAGGCATTAGAGAAAGGCAAATTGCCTTGCACTCAAAAATATGTGTTTTGACATTGTTTTGAAAATGACTTACCAAAAAAAAAAAAAGGTTAAATGCGCACAACAGTTTATGTCAAGAAGCAAAACCAAACCAGTAGTTTGTTCAGAGGGGACGGTATAAAACACAGGTGCTGAGCAGTAAGGCTAAAATAAATTTACAAAGGAATGTAAATGGACCTATCTGTCCGAAGCCAGAAAAAGAAGAGTGAGTACCCTTGTATTACGTGACCTTGAATATGAATAACACTGGACATATGGGGGATTATCACTTCTACAGCCCTATGAAAAAATCCGCACCTACAGGTATTAATTTATTTCTGACCTGTCTTAGCTTTTAAATGCTTGGCTTGACAAGTATAGCACAGTTTTGTGCAATATATGGCACTTTCCTGAGACGAAGCAATGCCACAGAGGATGTTGTGCTGACCACAAGTTTGCATGCATTAAACACGCATGTATCGTATGCAAGGAAGCCGCAGCACTATTGCCATTCTGCAGTGTCAAGAGTTGTCACATATCAAGCAGAAGATAATGCGGGAAAAGCATTAGTAATGGTGCCATCTTGTGTTTGAAATCTGAAAACGTTAAATAAGTTTTCTACTTGTAAACCACTCTGCAAAGTCAAAATGTATAGAAGGTTTCAACCTAAATTTAAATTGTTCATTAAAGAATTCAGGTTTGGACTCTCATTCTGCAAATCAGCTAGCATTTTGCGAAATTCGATTTTATTTTGAACGTATGTTAGAAATGGTTAATCTAAAAAGAAATAATATTCTGTCTCTCACTTAAAAACTGAAATGAATCACTGTCTTTCCACATTGTTTTATTTTATGTGTATTTCAAATATAAATTCCATAGAAATTATGCTACTTTTGCTTATATATACAAGGTTGTTATATAATTGTCAAAAGAGAAAGCCATGTAAATACTAAATTTTCCTAACTTCATAAAGGGGTTGCAAACTGTTCAGATGTTTCTCACATATTTCCCCATGCCTAAATTAGCAGAAAAATAATGCTAGAAAAGCATGACCCTCTGAAAAGAATTAGATTAAAAAAAATAAATAAAACCCAACAAAACTGTCTAACAACCCACCTACCTGGCTGCAAACACACAAGAATTTTCAAAGAAGTTACTTGTTTTTACTCAGGATGATTTCTTTTGAGGTTTACAAGACACAGTCTGTGCAAAGAAATGTGGATAGGTCTCAATATCCAGATAATCTACATCACATATGCAAAAACACCAAACATATATGAATGGAAATACGTATTTCCCAGAATGCTGAGAGATCTGGCTAGAGTGAAAATACCCTTTTCTGATTTTAGCTTTCAAACAGTTATTCTCTAATGGCAAAAAGTGCCAGAATATGAAATATTTTTCATTTTTACTTTTATTTTATAGTTAGTACTTATCTTCGGCATTCAAATATCAGGTCCAGGATTCAAAGTATACATACAGCTTGAATATAAATCTGAATATGAATATGAACCTGGAAGCAGCACAAGCCTCCTTCAACATGGGCATCTAATATTCAGTGTAATAGTCCACGGTTCTACCAGGTAGTTACCTGCACCGTCTACTGAAAATAAACAACAAAAAAACCAAAACAAAACAAACCAACTAACAAAAATTTTCCTTAAGATGCTGAAGTAAATAGCCATTTGCTAAAATTTACAATGGCACAAAATTGTTGCACAGTTTGCTGGTTGATTCAGAGAAGAACAGCTTATGTAGCTTTTTTTTTTATGTTAGCTGTTGATGTTTGAATTGCAAATCTCTGGATGCAAAATGTTTTACAATAACTGCTGAGCTTCAGCATATCCTAAGGGAGGATTTCAGTATAGCAATAAGTGGAGTATGCTATCCCTGACCTGACTATATATTACCATTTGGCAGGGTTGCATAACACTTGGCCAAGCAGTATTCTCATTTCGCATGGCAGAAAAACACAACTACATGCAAAACACAGGCTTAATTTAGCTCTTCTCCGGTGTTGCTAGATATGTTTAGTGTGTCCTTGCCATCAACTTTCCATTTAAATATGCATTATAAAACCCAATCCATATTTCTATTAATATTAATAAGAATGTGATTGAACAACTATGGAATAATCTAGGCCAGTTGGTTTCAGTGACAGCAGCCTTGATCAGCTACTTCTCTAACTCTTTCCTCTGTGCATTTTTTCCATAATTCTCTCTGGGTGTTGGGAAAAAAATACAACAAAAAAATCTTGCAAGTGATTTTTAAAAATCAAATCCTCAAGTTTATGTCCATTGCAACAGGTCGTTCAGTAGGGGAATGGATATACTTCATGAGTTTGACTCCAGCAGCTATTGCAAATGTTACTCTTTATTCTTAACTACCTTCACTCCTGCCTGTTTCCTTTTGCTATCTACCTCCACGAGGACTCCTGTATCTCCAGTCCCTTGGTCTGGAGTAAAACCTTTGCACTGCTTTGCTCTCTGCAATGTAGCTTGCATTTTCAATTGAAATTGTAAATAAAAATGACAAGGTAGTAACGATTTGATGTAGTTTGGGAGTTTCTTTTCCTTCCTTCCTTCCTTGGTTATTCTAAAGAACTCTCTAATACTGAGAAATCTGAATTTTCAGAAAATTTCATGGATAGACTTTTGATTCTTGGCCTACTGCTAGTTCTATTCGCTAACAATTATCTTTTTTATTATTTATCCCTGTGTCTTTCAGATTTATTTAAATGAGCATACCCACATGGGTACCTAGCAGAAATATACTCAGAATATCTTTATATTTATATCCTATTCTCAGACCAGGCACACACACAAAAAAAAAAGTAATGATATTTTTATGAAACCAAGTTTTGTTCTGATTTTGGAGCGGTGACTCACTTTTTATTGGGCTATAAAAGAAAAATACATTCAGAGGTAGATTTGATTTTGTAAGCTATGATTTAAAACAGTAGTGTTATGAGTATTTTGTATAATACTGTGGGGAAATTGAGGCTCATGTTACTACTGGTAACGTATATACAAATTATTTAAATATGGCATCTTTGAGGAGAGGAAAAAAATACTATTCCAAGAAGCAGAAAGATCACTTCAATGTTATTGCATGATGCATTTTTTAACCACCTGCTACCATTTATGAAATATTAAGTGGAGAATCTGTCTACTGACCGGAAAAATCAAATGAAAAAGCTATAGGCAGTGAAACAGTGCTTAAAGCAACCTGACCAACAGGAAAAACACAACAACAACAAACAATGAAAAACAGCACCAGCAACAATATTCTTCTGTTCTTGTCACATATCCAGGATCACTGGTCTGCTTTGACATGGACCATGTCTGTCACCTGGAAAAAACACACTCAGTGCACAAGGTTAAGCTGTCACACAGCTGTGCTTCAAGGCCTGCATTACTGCAGCAGTGGGGGCCTTTTCAGAAACAAAAGATCTTGAGAACCCCAAGCCCATCAATGTCACCACAGCATCTCTAACATACTGTGGATTCACACTTCTGAAGATATTCTCACAGCACCCAGGAGACCTCAAAGCATTCTCCAGTAATAATGGCATAAGTCTACATGCTTCTGATGTATTCTAAGAAGCTACAGATCCCTCAGTGACAGGCAAGCTGCCTCCATCCCTTTGAAGAGGACAAGGTTGGAGAGACACCAACCATGAAGCTCCCTTTAGTTTTCTCTGCAGTCTCCAACTTCCACACTTTTTATACCAGCTTTCTCTAGCTGAGGCTCCAAATGAACTTACTTCAGAGGCTTTGCATTTGATACACATAGCAGAATATTTTAGTTAATATTATTAATCATTTCTTAAAAAAAAAAAAAAAAAAAAATCCAGAAAAATAGGTAGGGTAAAAGCAGCTTAGAAAATGCATTAGTGGATGTTCTGTCTTGTAGACACATGAAACCTCTGCATTTCTGTTCTGCTGCAGTCCAGGTGGGACATCGCAATAGCGCATACATGGAAATACATGCACTGGAATACATGTATTTTAAGATAACACATCAATTATCTTTAATGCTCTTTTGTTATCAAGTCTGACAGAGAATGACACTAGGCCACTGGCTCAGAAATAGCGAGTTTCTCTTGGATAATAAAACTGAGGACACCGGGCTTATGTGGGGAAGAATGAAGAGGAGAAAATAGAGGAATGTGCAGTGTCATCAGTGCATCCTGAGTCTCACAGTCTTCTGGATTGAAAGAATAAACACTGGAAACCCTCCTTCCCACTACACTGTTGGAGGATGCTGGCACTACATGCAGTGAAATGCGCTAAAGCAACAGCCTGCTGACTCATGGCTATATTGCATAGAAAGGATTTAAATATTTTATGAAGCATAAAATGAGCAATGAACTGTGTAGCATTTTAACACTTGCTTACAATTCCAGCAATTACAAGCTAAAGTGCAGTGGGTCTTTAAAAGAAACAAGAGACAAAGAAAGAAAGGAGAAATGCTTTAAAACACAATACAGTTAGCAGATGACTCTTACTAAAAATTCTGCTTCAGTTCATGCAGGAGAAAACATTAGAGAAAAATATTAAGTTATTGTAATGTGACAGAAGACTCTGATGTCAGAAAAGCAGCACAAAACAAACAGAAAACGGTCTTATAAGGCAAAACTACAAACAAGATAAATAGCTAGAAAACACAAACACATATCTTTTTTTGTACTTCTTAGATTTTTTCCCCTAAAGCTAATGTGTTTTTTTTTCTCTAATGTAAATATCTCTGTCTACACAACTCAGTGTTACAAAAGAGCAGACTCTTTTCAACATCATATCTTGCCAGCTTAGTCGGGTTATAAGAGTTTCAAGGAAGTAATAAGGAGAAACCTACTAATGAACAGCTCCTAAATAGTTACACAACTAGCCAGAAGAAGGGAAGTAACAAAAAAGTAAAAAGCCTCTTTTTAGTTATCTGATGCCAAATGCTTTATGGTTGAACTGATTTTCTTTTACTACCCAAAAAAGAATCACAAAATCAGATGAAATCAAAGGGCCTTGAAAAAGAAATGAAGCTTTATTTCCTCTCCAGTTTCAGGCGGCTATATCCTCATGCATTACAGGAGGTATGGAATAAAAATTTGGACCACCACCACCAACAGCAAAAAGCTATCTAGAAATGGAAAAGAAAGATGGAAGAAAAATCCCTGCAAGTGTGCTGATGGTCTGATTGCAGACTCATATCACTTATTTTTAGGTGATAAGGTGCCCTTCCCATTGCAGACTATATTTTTATTGACATCAGAGGATTGGTTTGGTTCTTGATGAGTGAGATGTCTCTCAGCCTTTCTCCTTACCTGGCACTTTGGAGTCGCAGTGCCATACTCTATACATACTCTATATTCCACATATCTAAATTTTTCTTAATATTCTGGTTTTCAGTATTAACGAAGTAGACACGGAACAACCATTTATATCTGTAGCAGGTTAAAATGCTGCACTCTACTGTTCAAAAGTGATACTGCATAAAGTTTCAAAAATCAATCTATTCTTGAATGCTTCCTTTCTTTATGCAACTAAATTTGCATATCCTGCAGCTGAAAAAGGCATAATTAGTAATTTGTGATTAATTTAAGCGGGAGCAGCTATAAAAATCTTAGGTATTTACATAGTTCTCATAAATTAGAGTCACAAACTGTAATTTGTTAAATTGAAATTCTGCTAAAAGCTTACATTTACATAGATGTTCAGATGTTAAAGTGTTGACACGCATTTTAAAATCAACACTGCTGGCACATTCATAATTCATACCAATGAGCCGGAAGGTTTATTTGTAAAGTTCTTTGGAGAGTGAAATATGATGGTCAGTAAGAAACTGCAAATGTAGCTACTCACAACCAGTGAAAAATACATCTTTCTTTATCAGGAGCTGAGGATGTTTCCATGACAGGATCTGCATGAAGGCTCATTGCCAAAAAAAATTGCTGTGCACTGATTGGTGCCCAGCAATATTAGGTCTAATCTCACGGCCCTGCTTCATATCCACTCTCTGCTAGCAGGAAAGATGAGGAAACTGTCCACAAAAACCTGTCTGGCCAAGTCAGCCCTTCTTGCATGATGACAATTTGCAGATTAAGACACCAGTCTTGCAAGGTGTGTGCTTCAAGAATGGAATATGAAAAAAAAATGCAAAAAGTCAAATCCATCTCATTTTAAGATTTTTGTCAATGCTTCTGAATTTGAAATGCTGAAGTAATGTTAAGGTCTGGGAGAGCTCTTTACTATAATCTTGTGACTGCCAACCATACTAATACAAATAGTGAGATGGTTAATGGGCCGAAAGAGAAACATCAATGCCAGGTCACACATTAGCTGACACAAGTCAGCATTTATCTACAGAGGCATAACGGCATAACCAGCTCTATGTCCTCAAAGAATCTGGCATCTAATATACTTAAAAAAAAAAAAAAAATCTTGTTTCTTAGTACTCAAGAAACAGTGCTTTAGTGTTCTGGAACTCTGAAATCAGAAGTCTCATGGAAAGACAATTGATTTGAATTTACTTTTCAAATATATCTCTGCATGACCAGACATTCCTAACATATGAGTAAGTGCTTCTGCATACAAACATCTGTTTATAAGGTACTACAGAATTTCCTTCTGAAAGGCGAACAAGAGCTATAAAATCAGAAATGGATAAAATGGTTATGACACCTATAGTTGTGCCAGCTGAAGCAAAACACAGGAAAGCTTCATGCCAAAGTCAGTGATTACTGATAGTGTCAAGTGAGATGTTCTCCTGACTCTCTTCAGAAACTGCAAGGAAACACCTTTTCTGGCACTATTATTTATTCACACAGCATTGTTAAGCAAGGTGACATGAGGTGCTCTTGATTCAGCAGAGGATCTGGACAAGGTTCATCTCATGCAGAGTCATCTCATGCAGAGTCATCTCATGTCACCATTTGCTGACATGAACCCTTGTCCTATTCCCCTCTTTACCTTTCTTTTATAGTTTTCACTCCTTGTTGATGGAATTTCTTGTTAAGAAACTGCACATACACATCCCTCTATACTCCAGCTCACAGAAATCTCCCAAAAATGTATAGCCATCATTCACTTTTTTTCACATCAACCCATCAGAATTTGGGTTGCTCTCTGTTCTGAAATGCTCTGTGGTAATTGTTTGAGCTTGTACCATAGTACCATGAACTTTAACATGAATTTGATACACGTAGCATTAGATTACTGGTATGAACTAAGGCAATGCTCCGGAAATCATCTGTAACACTAAACTACTAATGGGTCCGGCCAGTGCAGAATAACATCAGCTCTCCATCCGGAGCTGATGTCTACTCTATGGCTTTGCATTCGGGTACTTCTAATAGGGTTAGACCATCCATAAATTTTAGCAGCTGCGGGAACAATAGCCAAGCTGCTATCACTAGCATTAAAAATACTTGTATATGAAAACAAAAATCAGATAGAAAGTAAAAAAAGAAAATCAAATCAAATGTTCAAAGCGATGATTGCCTAATTTTATTTGATTTGATTTATGAAGTACTACATTTCCTTTCTCACGCTTTGTCATTTTATCTGAGGTTGAGTCCCACAGTCTAGTCTACATAAAGCTCCTTAGAGAAAAGAAAATTACGTTATCAGTGCTTAATTTTTGTGCACAGCTTGCCACAGTGAGTAGCTCTCCTTAGAAAAGAAGCTGAGTTATTTGTTACTGCAAAGCATGCTGCTGCTAATAAGATTAGAGGTGATGCATACTCATATTTTCACCATTACCAATAAAGCCCAGCTCCCATGTGTTTAACTGTTCAAATCTTCGCAGCGCTCTGCTTTATAAAATGCCAGGCGCCCAGTGGCTTTCACAGAAGTCAGTGGAAACAGTACTCAGCAGTTCTGAAAATAGATTTTAAAAACAGAATGATCATCTAATCTAACATTTTTCATCCTGTTATCTCTAGAAAAAATATATACATGACTACATAAACTTTTAGAGACTTTCTTACTGGCAGATGTCTCTTAAAATAAATTAACATTTTTCCTTGATTTTTATTATTGTCACTTTTTAAAACTATTACAATGTTTAAAGGTCATTTTAAAATTCTCTTTTGTGTTTCTTTGGAGTTTTGTTCTCTCCTAGACTAGTTTACTTTGAGTTGTGAATTTCAGATCATCCAAATAGAATGTAAATTTGCCAGCAATTTTAAGTTTTTAATTTTTTAAAATATGTTCATTGAATCAGGCTTGTCAGTTACAAAGCATAGTGACTTCTTTTGTCACAAGTTTGGGGTTGTGTTGTGTTGAGTTTTGCAAAAAAAAAAAAAAAATCCATATTACATCCATATCCATAAAATACTCATACCCAATATGCAGCAAAATACTTGTCTTTGCAGTCCAAACAATTTATACTAGATCAATGATGCAATAATAAATGGTCATGTAATTTAAAAAATCCATATGATTATGTTATATGTGTGGTAATATATAACTACATCCTCAATGTATAATCATTTGGTAGGACTGTTTTCCTTGTCTTATGATACAGTGTAGAATATCATCTTGTGAAGCTTGTGAAAAAACAGATTGCTTTTCATTTATTTGCTTCAAGAAATACATGGTTAAGCACAGTGGCAAAAATGAGTAACAGAAAATGTGACACTGCAGAGGATTTCTTGGTTTTGTTTTGCACATCCTATTTTTTAATTGTATGCCCTTATACCATTGCATCCGAGGGATCGCTACATTACTCAGATTGCTTCCCAGGGAAAAATGTCAATCCTTGTCAATGAAATTGAAACTGGTGGCAAGGATACAGGACCACACTGTTGATTCCAAAAATGACTACAAAACATATTAATTGATATTCCCACCTGCTATCAATCCATCTCATCACTGAGCTCTCATTATCTAGCTTCATCTCTCTCTTCTCTGGAACATATTAAAATAAAAGCCTTAATTCTGATCTCTATTATAATGAGCAAACACTGAAAAAATACAGGGGCTTTTCGTTGAGGTGAATATAGAAGAAACATCTGGATTTAACTGTCTTGAGCAAACACACTCTTTAGAAAATGCCTTTACAGGACCAAACAGATAGGTATGTGACTGGAAATTTAGGGGACTAAGTCACCTAAGCCTTAGTCCAGCTCTGAACGTACTTTGCCATGATGAATTACTAACCTCAAATCTCTCACGAAATACAGCTTTCTGCCTAGGATAATGATGCACTTACTTAGATTGCTCACACCTCCTGGAGCAGCGTGCAAGAGTATTCTTTAATCAACAAACCAGAGACTTGGCTCAAATAGCAGAAGTTTCTGTTTCTTCCTGCTGAGCTTCACTACTAAGCAGGAGAGAAGAAAGAATTCAAGTGGCAGGAAAAAAAAAAGGATGATGACTCTGAAGCAATAAAAAGAGATATTTCCTCTTTTCCTGATCCTGTGAGATCAGGAAGTTCTGTCTGTTTCTCTTCCTAGAACCACCTTTTTTTTTTTTTTTTTTTTCTGTTAAACTTTCATTGAATGAAAAATAGAAATTATTTTTGAGAAAATAAGTATTGACAAAGATCCATCATAAACAGAGCCAGAATAATTTTCTTGAATTTACATGTTAAAGTACAATCCATATCATAGATATATATTTGAACTTTTGTAGGGTTGTTTGCCTCAGAGAGGTCTTCTTGGGATATGTCTGGTGGCAAACACCAGCAGCTTTGTGTTAGCCACTACACAAGGAGATGAAAGTCTCCAACTTGTGTCTAGTTCAGGAATAAACACAATATGGGAAATCTCTGCAGCCTTCTTAATGGGAATGGCAGTCCATACAGGCAGATGCAACAGTTCCCAGAGGGCAGGGATGGCACTGGACTTGATTTGTGAATCTCACTTGCAAACCTGAATTAAGATCTAGTCCCAATTACCATAGCAAAATCTCACTTTATCTTCAGTGCAGCAAGAATTCAATCAGTTCAAAAACTTCCAGCTCAGTATGTCATATCCCTGGTTCTGGTCTATATACTCCATGGCTATACTTTATTAAAATAACAATTAAAAAAAAAATTCTCCCTAGAATTAATTAATGCCATAGCTCAGATTCTGAATAGTCATTCCTCTAATCTTTCTAATCTTTTCCTCTTCTTACAGAAAATTCTACTTTCCTTTTTTTTTTTTTTTAATTTATCTGCAAGCTCCTGCTCTCTGCACAGTTGCTCCTGCACTTGGAAACATTAGAAAATCTCTCCCTAATTGGTCATATGCTCTCTTTTAAAGGTCATACCCATGATTCTTCTTATCCACTTGAGAGCAATTCTTTTAAAGGGCAGGCCTGGATGGAGATTTATAATCACGTTCCTATATTGCTGCTGGATGGAAAACGATCAAAAACATAAGCAATTCTATAGGGAAGTCAGCTGTCATAAGATTTCCAATCCATAAGACTCCTGACTAAAATCCAGCAACTTTTTCAAAAACTGATCCAAACTTCCACCCATGCTGTGAAGCTTTGGACATTTATGTACATGATTTCAGTTTTATAAAAGTAATATTACATCCCAAAACTGACTTCTTATCTGTCAATCACGAAATTCTTTTAATAATATTTGAAAATACTAAAGGGCATTTATTTATCCTTTGAAAGAAGTAATTTAGGTCTCAGCAGGTAATTTGCATATGTCACTAGTTTAACTAAGTAAGGATTAGCAAATTAAAATGTAATTAGGGTTTTTTACATAATTTGTCAAAATTATGTGCTTTGTGTGAGTGGCAGGTGGGTGGTAAAGCTTTTAGTACAAAGTGGATTTCAAAAGTTTCTTTGACTTTGTAGGGACTTTAGTGGAAAAACAACTGTTCATTTTATTATTTTATTTTAGTGAGAATGGGTCTATCAACATCTCCAGGTTAACCTAGAGTAATAAAACAATATTTATTTGTTTGTCCAAAATCTCACCTACCAGAAAGTTCCAGCAAAACTTTCGGATGCTACCCAGAAAATCTTTCAAACAAATCAGGCCAGTCAGCTTGCCCATACAACAAAAGATTTTACAATCACCATTAAAAATTATCATTTTATTAATGGAAAACGGCAGTCCGCAGGGGTTGTGTGTCCCGGTCAAGGTCATGCGAGAGAAACCAGGAGGCAGAACCTGGAGTCTTTGGAGTCTTAGTGCAGCCCCTTCACTGCAGTCAGTGCCTTAACACCCACCCTGACTGTCTCATTTGGTGCAAAACATTCAAGTGAAAGCCACACTCAAAATTATGGTAAAAATGGTGATGATTTAGACTTGAACAAGTGTGTGTAGTATTAAGAAAATTATTATTATTTTTTTTTATATGAACCCATCATCAGAAAAATGCTTTGGTAAAGTTTATGTGCATTTTTTCCATTTGGTTACCCTTCACAAGAACTATTTCATCTCGTTTATGTGTTTTTTTCTATTCGGTGCGCTGACATGAGATATTATAAAAAAGCATAACTGTGAAACAGGCAAAAAGAACAGGCTGCCTCACTCTGTATTAGTCACACAATCCTCAAGTGCTTCCTGCTTTATCTACCAACATGATGCTGGGTACTTCTGCAAAGGCCTCTAAAATCTGAATAATGAACTACCATGTATATATAGTTAGAGCATTAACAGCACCTATTCATTTAGACAGTTGAACCACCCGAATCTGAGGTGTCCTTGGAAGCACTGTTCTTAAATGCATCAAAAGTGGAATGTGCTGCAAAGTGGTCCAAAGAGCCCTCTTCAACATAGGCATTCTTTAGTGTACTCAGAAGTGTTTGCTGTTAACAGTACTGTGTTATTACCTCTGCTTAGTGCTTTCATGGCATCATTTAAGAACACAGGAAGAACCCCCTCTTACTTTTACAATAACCAAGCCTAATAAAATACATACAAAAACATCCTAAGCTTTTGGCCACATCCAAAATCCACCCAATGTCAGTGGAACATGGACTAGTTTTATTGGATTTAGGCTGTCTCCTGTCCCATAATGAGAAGGAAGAAGAATGAGGTATTACTTTACAGGAGCAATCCTGAACATTAGGTCTTTCAAAATAGGGAGACATGCAAGGATAATATTAATGACTTGGTTTCTTTGCTGACATCATCTCTCCACTAGGAAGTCATCACTGTTAATCTAACTAAATCCTTATAATTTACACAGAGGTTTAACAGAAATGGTGAAAATATTTCTGCTTTTTTCACTTGCTGGCAACCAAAAGGAATATCCCAAGAGCTGAAACCACCTAGGTACACCAGGGACTGCAGGCAATGGTCATGCAGGTGTTTCCATCTGATTTAAACTGATAAAAGTAAAACGTGATCTCTTTATGAATTTTTTACTCTATTAATTGAGCTGGACTGGCTAATCCAGGGGGGTATTTTCAGCCCTAAATATCTGTGTAAAGTAAATAATAGATTTACTCATATGTTTTGCTGATGGAAGAATGGAAAAGCCTTAGGAATGCCTTACAATGTGTATGTAGGGTATCACAAAAATGCCATATATGCTACTGAAAGTATATATGCAGCCTCAAAACATGAGACTTTTTTTCTAAAATAACTATTCACAAGCTAAGGGTTCCACAGAGGCTTGAGGGATGACAGAGTGCCATTATAAATAAACTGTTGTCTGTTCAGCTTCGGATGACAAATTCAGGTGCTACAATGCTTTGGCTTTTGTAATATATCATTTTTTAAAGCATATAATGGCTTAGGAGAAAATGCTCAGATGCTAAAAATTCACAGGAGGACAATTAGCAGAAGTAGGGCGATTGCTTGTGACAGTTGTGTAATAATAAAACTCTGAAGAATCCTGAAAAATAATAGTGAGGAGTAAATTGGAGCCTCAGTATTTTGTTTGGTCTTTTGTCTAAAATTTAAAAGATCATTTCCCAATTGTGAGTGGAATTAATTATATTTTATCACAAACAACTAAGGAAAGAGACAGGGAAATTGTGATTAGAGAAAGGGAAAACAACAACAACAACAACCACCACCACACCCAGTGGTGCAGTGGGGCTAGAATAGGTCATTTTGTGGGAAATGAAAATTATCTCTGTCCAGAAAATTATCAGTTCTTACCTAAGTTTATTTCCTCTCACTCTTCATCTGGCAGTTGGTCCCTAGTGCAGCTTCACTTCACTACTTGATGGCTGCATCATTGGTTGCAGCTGCCAGTTAAATGCCTTAAAATTAATAACCAGAGTTTAGTTCACTTCCTACTGGAGGACATTAGCTATCCCCATCTTCCTAGCTGATTGCATATGTGCTTTTATTTCTCCATATGCTGAGTTTGATCCAAAAGAAGCACAAACGTTCGGCTTAGGAATGAGCCACTGCAGGCAACAAGACTCTCAGCCTGGGCTATGAGGTAGCAGAGTGGGAAGGATCGACATGAAGCACCTTGCCGTAATGCATAAACACAGGTCTTTATTCCCAAGCAGATAAACACAAAACAGCTATTGCTTTTTTTTTTTTTAAAAAAAGTGTTCTTATCTGCAGAAAAAAAAGTTTACATCATTATGAAGAATGGCGGAAAATTGTATTCTCTAAGAACAGTGTTATACTTAAAGTGAGACATTTTGGTGGCTAATGTTCAGGAAGGATTGCTGGTATGTTTTGTGAGAATGCAATTTCAGATCTTGGACATCTGACCAATCAAGAAATCAGGTGTCCAGGAAGAAATCTACCTGTAACATTTCTAAGGAGATAAATATATTTGGCATTAAGACCTGAGCACAAAAGAAAAATGTAGATGAAGGGGAATTCAGAAAGAGCTAAGGAGGAGCATTAAAATGCTTCAATTGGCTGCATTTTAACCATGGAAATGCTCAAACTCACTAATTACTTCCCTTCTTGACTGCAAAGATTTTCTTTTGTGCATGGCTTCTTTTACATGCAGAATTTTCTCTTGTGCATGGTTACTGCTCAGTTATGAACTTCTGTTAAAACTGATGCAGTCCCAGAAATCTGAGCATTTAGAAAACATTGTTTTAAGTGAAGATGCTGACTGAAGATGTCTGAATATGTCAATATGTCTGAAACTGAGAATGTCCACCTAACAAGTGGACATTCTTTTTATCATTTTATATATTATGTGCAGAGTAACCTTTGAGATATTCATGCACTTAAAACAGCTTAGAATTGAGACAGATAAACACTTTAGAATTATCAAGAACTAATACAGAAATCCTTTGGGACTGAAATTCCAGGAATAAATAAGAATTCTCCACCTATAGCATGACAGTCAATACAATATAAGTGTTCTTAATTTTAAAAAGGGTCATAAGTCCATAGGCTTTTTACAAGGAAACAAAGTGCTGCAACTCTTTTTTTTTTTTTTTTTCAGTTGTAAAGATATCATTATAGGCACTCGAAGCAAGTTCATGGCAATTGTTAAGGTGTGTAGTAATCACAAAAGACTGGAAAGTCCAGGAAAGTAAAAAAAGACAGTAAGACTGGACAGAAAGACAAGGGAAGTTATTTAAAGAAAGAATACATTCCTTAAGAAAGCTATACTCATGATCAGTCAAGGAAAGTAGAAAGGGACACAGATTTAAATGGAAAAAAATATATAAGGCAGCTCCAAACAATTCTGAAAAATAAATTACTAAGGGCATAAGAACTAAAAATTTAAAATAAAACTACTAATAAAGTTTTCTTAGAACACACAAAGCAAGAAGTTTTCCTTCTAGTCTGTGGAGCTATTAAGTCATTGAAGAAGCACAGAACATTGAAAGTGTAACGTTGAACAAAGCTTATGCATACATAACAAATATGAGCAATCCTAGGAAAGAGTCAACAGAATGTAAACCAGAAAAATAATGTATTGTAATTTTTTTGAGTCCTGTGAATGTTCTTGGTGAATTTGTCATTAAAACTTCTTACAGAAACAAACCTGCAGCAGAGCATGAAGAAATTTGTTCTCTAAAATTCATGAAAAATAGGTGACAATGTAGAAAACAAAATATAGAAATAAATTATCAGTGTTCAGGATAGAAGGCAGATTATCACTAGAGTCCCACAGGAATCTGTACTAGAGGCATGTGTTAGTGACCTACACTGCTTGACATCTTTGTAAATTAGCTGAGAAATGAGTGAATACTGAGATGATAAAGCCTGCTGATCAAACCAAGTCATTTAGAGCAATAGAAATGAAAAACTGTTTGGAAAGAATTGCAGAAGAATCTTATGATACTAAGAGTGACATTCATCCAACCAAATCTGGGCATCTGCAGGCCTTTACTCTTATTGTATAACCAGTGGAAAGAAATAGGTACATTTTTGGAATGATTTATCTTATACTAATGACACGTAGGATAAATCATCCCCCCAAAATCCAATCTCTCTCCATGGATTATAAGGGCAGCAAAAGGCAAAGAGCCCAGGTGTCACCAGATGAACCTCACCTTGAAAGTACTGAGGATAAAGTGTCAGATGAAAGTGAACATGAGTAAATGTAGAGAGGGATGTGTGAAAAATGTATCTAAGTCTACATGCTCAGTAATGGAGTATGTGCTAGCTCTTTGTGTTCAGGAGAAAGATCTTAAAATTATAGTCCATCATTCCATAAAATCTCAGTCCAGTGCTGAGGAACAGTCAAAAAAAAATATCAAACATCAATAATTACTAAGAAAGGTTAGAGAATAGAATAAAAAACATCACTGTGCAACCTTAGCAACTTGAATACTGCCGCCCCTTCTTCCCAAGAAGAGGAAACTAGATAGAAAATGTTCAGGGAAAGTGACACCGAGGCTCAAACTATGGATTCTAGAAAGACCAGGAGCTTGATAAAGAGAAGGTAGAAGGAGGAGCAATATCAGTCTATGAAATACTGAGTGCCTCAAAAAGTTAAAAGGTGGTGATCATTCACTGTTTTTCTTAATATGACTCTAGGAACATGAAGTGAAATTATTAGAATGAAAAGTATAGCGCAAACAAAAGAAAGGCACATTTCTCCACACAACTGGAATTAAACTAAGAGGGAGCACTGCCATGAGAGGCTATAGGCATTTCTATGGATTCAGACTGCAATATGGAAATTTAGTTGAAAAAGAAGATATATATATCAAGTACTACTAAAAACAAAGGTACACTACTCGCTTTTGGCCCCACAATCTGTAAACTGCAGTAATTTGGGATAATATACTGGAGGAAAACCACCTCCATGCTTGCCTTTGGACTTACATGGTGTCTTCTCTAAACGTTTTTTCTAGGTTTCTGCCAGAGACAATAGACTAAATGAACTATTGTCTGAATCAGTAAACCCGTTCTTATATTGTAATGCAAATCCTTTGACCTATTACTTTCTAGCAATTTTTCCGGTGGAGCTACATATCCTTTAAACCTATTAATGAGAGACTAGCCTTTCACAGCTATATTTTTCTCATTAGCTGCACTGCAATAGAGTAATGGACTGATATTGCAATGCAAATGATAATTCTGTCAGGAGTAACGATGGACAGTGTATGCAATCAAAGGTGAAAAATGAGACCATTGCAAAAGCTAGGGATTAAAATTTTTAACAGATCAAAAATAAATGCTGCCCACTCTGTATTCTCAGATTTAAGCATTCTAATTAAAACTGCCATAGATGTTTAACTCTGAGCTGCCCTCAGCACTGACTGCAACATGCTAAATAAGGCTTTATAGCATAACATGATAAGTGTCCTTGATATAATGCTTATTCATATCAAAATCCATGGGATTTAGAAGAATACAGTACCTGACAGATCGGGCTAAAAGATGAATTACTGCAGACATGGAATCCCTTTTGCTTTAAAGACGAAGAGTGATTTCAAGTGGAACTCTGCTCTAACACAATCTCTTGAAGAGTTCTGTAGATCCCATAAGGTTTACTAGGGATCTGTGCATTGAAATTAGTAGCATAATTCTTGCTACAAGTGCTTTTGGATAAACAAATAAGCACTAACTCTAGCATTTTGTATTTAACAACCAGCTTTATTAAAAGAGCCTCAAGAAATCACACTAGCTGTCACTGCTGAACTCTGTGATCAGATGTTTCCATTTCCTAGAGCATCTCATTATTGGCTCCAGGAAGAACTGTATACCCAGATGTCTTCCCATGTTGTTCCATTCCCTGCAGGTGGGAAGACATGGAGATAAATTCCCGTCTCTCCTGCTGCTAGGGCCTGGATTACTCCACAGGTTGAGAGGAATCTGTAAAGAGCCCCTAGAAATGATGTGCACTTAAGGATGATCCTTGCCCCATGTAGGACAATTGCCACAGAAGGAGTAATAATAACGGCTTGTGTTGCAAACTCAGTAGGAAAAGTGCATTAGTAGAGGAACAGAAGCAGAAAGATAACAAGAAGGAAAGAATCTGTATTCTGTTTGTGGTGCCTTGTACTTCCTCCAGAGTAGCAGCAACATCTCTTCTTTTAATTTTTGCATTTGAGTATGACCATAACCCACGCAGATGTTGTTTCATGCTTCAGGTGTTTAAACTGACTAATTTTAAGGATGTCCTTGGGGCATGTATATTTTAGCACTTTGAGCCAGCTTTTTGCACTTCTTCTCTCTTTAGGCTTTGGGAAATATTTCTTTACACTTGAAGACACTTTTGTTAAGCAAGTGGCCTGGAAGCAAGATTTCTCTACTGTCATCTTAGCAACTTTAAACTTAGACCAAAAATAAGAAAGCCTAGAGAAAGAGATTTTTGTTTCTCCCTTCCTATTTTGAGGAATCTGCCAAATATTTCCTCTCTGGATAGTTTATGTGAACAGAATGGATATATCACAGCTGAACTGTATACAAGTTCACTTCACCAAACTTCAATTATGCAACTTATTACCTCAGTGAAAGACAGAGAAAAATGGTTTTCAGGACTTCAGTAATCAGAAGGAACTAGGAGTCCTACATTCAGTTAAAACACAGATGAACCAAACCTTATGAGGCAATGTAAGGATTCAAATAAAGTTCAGTGATGGCCCTAGCTAAAAATAATATTTACCCTACCAATGATGAATATATGTAACAAAATTAGTACAGAGGAAAAGCCAGGTGTAGAAAACCAACCTCGGGTTTTGTGAATTTTGAGAATAGCTGCCATATACTGTTCATATATGCATGCAGTGCATCAGGAAAAAAAATCAGAAGCCTCTGCTTAGAAAGGGAAGGTGGAACCAACACTCTGTTTCTCTGTGGTCATTATTTCTATGTGTTTCCACCTGAGAGATTCACTTATACCAAATCTTCAAAATCAAGTGCTGCTTCTCTGCAGCTTGAGGCACCTGGGGCCTAATTTTCACAGGCTTCTGGACCCTGTTGTTGTCATTGATTTCATGGCTCTACCGCACTATCAATCTGAATCTCAGTATTCCTTGCAATTACTTAAAGCTCCTGAAGGATCACTTAAGAGTCCGTTAATTCCTAGCTAAATTATCTTGAACTTCAATTTTAACTGCTTAGCATCATAGAGTTAGATGATCTCAAGAGGATAACCAACCGAGTTGCTCATACTGAGTAGGAACAAGTATATAAAAACCGCCTTGACAAATATTTGTCACACCTGTTGTTAAAAATCTATAATGAAAAAAGTTCCTTTATATTAGTTGTCCATTATTTCAATGCCTTCTTTTACCATCAAATTCCTTTCATTCATCATAAAAAGTGAACTTTAGTTAACTTTTTGAATATAGGGAACAATTCTTTTTTTGGACAGAAAAAAAGACTTTAATAGTAGACTAATACTAATTTCAGTGTTTCTTTTTAGATCATAGTTTCTGATTTGCTTATCACTGATATTTTTCTCTGCCTTGATTATGATTTACCAACTCTTTTTTAAAATACACTTTTTTCCTCCTATTTTTCATATTTGATGGACTTTGTATATCAGGAGATCAATATTCAGCACCTATAACTATTATGTGAAATAATATTTTAATAATCTTCTGTATACACATTTTAATTGCACTGATTTTTCATTAGTCAAGTGCCATTAGGCTACTGCAACAGTAATTTGATTTTGCTATATAATACAAGCTGGAGGAAAAGAAACATTAAAAGCTATTTGTCAAGAAGAGTGATCTTTATTAGATCCGACCTTTCCTTAAGCCAACACAATAAAAAGGTGAGTGTCATTTTTATACTTGCAAAGATTAGTTTTGCTTACAGTAAGCAAAAGATTAAGGGGCTTAAAATTCTACTTGGAAATAACTGAATCTCATTACCAAACATGCGCTATGAAGCATTTATGACTTAACCCAGTCAACAATTAAAAGCACGTTCTCACTCAGGACACTACTTTCCTAACCTGTGCTCTACATAGTGTACTACTAGTATATTGACCTTTGGGAAGACTTAAAGCACCATGTAATTAACTTTTTCTATGTACAGAGCTAAAATTTAATGAAATGAAAGTTAAATGTCAATACTTCCTTTGCAGGCATCTTTTATTCTACAGACTAATGGCACACTTCAACTTTCTGTATCCTCTTTATTTTTTTCAAAAAAAGTGTAAATTTGTGCATCAGTGCTACAACCAAGAGGTCTCGATACCCATCCAGTCTTAGCACTTTTTTGTCCCAGAGTCCTCTCTTGAGTTTTCTGTCCCATTTCCCACTTCAGTCTTGCTTCATTTGCAGCTTAAGATCTTCAGTTGTACACAGGATTTTGAGGTTAAGAATGGGTGCACCCTGTGCTCCGCTCTCTGGATTCAGCCAGGTCCAAGTCACTACACATCAGGCACTACAAGAATCACCTCCTCTTGTATACCAGACACGCTAAATGTATTTCTTGATTGAATGTGACCCATAAAAATGATTTCCTAAATTGCTGTTATTATTGTGTCTCCATGTCATATCAAATTAATAAACTCTTAATACCCAGACAGTAATCTGCCTTGCTGACATGCACTGTGCTTATTAGATAATTAATTCTAATTAAGAGAATTAAGAAAAATTGTTCTTCTAGGGTAATTTTGCATTCATTTTTTAAACATCATTGACGAATATGTTTAGAGCCTCTCTCTGAACCGTACACAATTGGATGAGCTATGGAATTTATGAAAGCCACACTCCTATCTTATCAGCTATTATTTGCCTCATGCATTTTATGATATATACCAGAGATTTTTGTTCTCTCCCCTCCTTAAAAACCCCACACTGCAAAGCTTGTCAGACCAGAGCTAAAAGCAGTTTTTCATATGCATCAAGACAGCAATTGAAAGTGTGTATTTCACTCAGGAGCAGTGAGTTGTTATAAGAAACTTTAAAACCAGCTAGGTGGCATCAGGGTGTAGGCCTGGATGTGAAGGCTACGCAATAAGCCCCTTCTTTGACTCCAAAGAATAAAATGACCTTATGAAAAAAAATAAATAAAAAGCAAAAGGAAAGGAAAGGAAACAGGTTTCTGAACAGCTAGAAAGGAAATCCTAAATTGCATGGAAATTGCAGCTTGAACATTGTCTAGCCCATGGTGCCACAACATGTGAAAAGGCCAATTGCTTCAAAATCTGTCCCTGCAGGTTTTCAGGGAAAATGTCTTTTATTATAAGCAGCAGTGGGGAAGTGCCTTGGGGAAGCTGTACAATGCCAGCACTCACACACCTGTCTCCAGCGCGTGAGTCAGGTTCCGGCAGACAATTACGAAGCATTAGGGAAAAAATGTTGGAAATTATAACTCATACATTAGCTCACCAGCTCCTGGAGCGAATTACTCCTGAGTTAGAAGAATCTGAACATTGGGTGCTGCATAAATGGCAGGACACAACTGCATTTCTTAAGAGGGGCCCTAGGAAAACATGTCTCCTCATTTTCTCTCCCTGCCTAGCAGAGGATGAGATTCGCACCCTTCCAGGTTGCATCTTTGTACTTTCTCCTCCCTTTGCATTTGCTATACTTAATGCTTTAATCTGCATATTATCTGTGCGTTTCCTGAAGAAATAATCACGGGAACGAGGAATGCTAAGGAACATTAAGTGCATAGGTCTTCTTTCACCGTAACTCTTTGACCAAAATCTAGGGAGATTTTACAGTGCTACAAGCAGGATGTGGTGGAGAGTTTGGCCGAACAGCAAGACCTAATTAATAATTACAGAAATCCTCTCCATTCTTGAATCCAGCTCCACTCTGACTTCCCTGACTCTGTTCCCCAAAGCTGAAATGTGGCTTTTACTTTCAGTTTAAATGTATTCAGTCAGAAGTGAAATACCAGGCCCTTCTAAACAAGGTGACAATGGTGTACTTAGAAAACTGGAGCTAGACGGCATCTCGTGATTTTCACAATAAAATGGCATTGCCCAGAAGGGGCACTTACACAAAGACGAAAAAAGGGTTTTTTGTGGAAGAGATGAATGCTGAAGCTTTAGATAAAATGTAAAGGACTTTTTTTTTAATTCCTCCAGCAGAAATATGAAGCAGCAGCAGAAAGAAGGTTCTGACTTTGTGGAAGGGCTTTATGTTCTCGTTTAAACAGGTGAAAAGTATTGTAATAAAGACAATAGAAAAAAAAGATCAAAATCCAACTACCATCTTCTTTGAGCATTTCTATCTATTTCATTTCTGCAGACAAGACTTAAAAAATTTGTCACCCTTCCAGCAGTAAGAAAACTGGGTAAGCAAAAAGTACCTGTATGCAGATGATGTATAGGAAAAAACATAGGATTTATAGGCATCCTAAGCTCAGATTGCCTATATAAGAAAGGCAGAGTCAAAGCCAGGTCAGCTGTAATACAGGTGCAGTCAAGAAAAATCCAGACTATAGTCTTTTATATGTGTAAAAAGACCTTTTTTATTTCTATCTGCTTGCTATAGCCTTTAACTCTTACCTGGGCTCCTGTAGCTTATTCCATAAACTATTCCACTTGCCCGCCCATAAAATGCAGTTTCTTTGCAGATCTGCTTTACTCTGTGATCTCATTGCACCAATAGGAATAATGGTTATATTTCTGTGGTCCTGCTTTGATTAAATTTCTGTGGCCCTGCAGGAAACCTGCTTTAGTATATAGCACCATAATCTCTTAATTCATTTAATGGAAATCATCAGGTCTTGCTGTGGAATTCCACTAATTCATGATTTGAATATGTACTAAAAATGACTGATAAATCTGTTGGAAGTTAACTTAAAAACTCAACTCTATGTGAGCATCCCAGAAAAGAAACAGGAAAGTCAGCCAGGGAAAAATATATATATATATATACATATATATATTTTTTTATACCAAACATTATCTCTGATGGAGCAATTTCTGTCTCTACATGTGAGAAAGCATTACATAGGAAGTTAATTTTCGTTATTACCACTTTCTTCTTAGATAGGTAAGCTTAGTGAGAAAGAGATTATATAACTTACCCAAGACCCAAACTGAAAATGAGGCAATACGACCTATATCTCCTTGAATACCTGCCTGTTTTTTTGCAACTCTGTCAACCATGAAATAAGAGAAAAAGATTTACCAGAATATAGCAGTCAGGTTGCCACAGAAAATGTGCCCAAAAGTTTCTGAAATGGCTACATTTGGGGTCAGGGATCTCCATTTTCCCTTGATCTAATGTGCCACCTGAAAGAAGCAGACGTAAGGGCCTTGAGTGTTCTACTTTGTCCAGTTATCAGTGAAATTGAAGGGATGGCGTTCAGCAACATCATGAAATGACCTATCCTTAGAATTAAAAATTCCTATTCTGTGATATGATTAAATTACTTATTCTCTTTGGAGTATATTTATCCTCCCTTTCCAATTTATTTATACAGTGTGGAAGGCACTCCTGATTATGGTTGTAAATCAGTTGTCACCTATCTCTAATTTCATCAACACAGTTTAATAGTGTGGAATATGCCTTAAAGGATCCAACACTCAGTAGAAAAGGATAGAAAATAATAGAAAAAAACCTTTTTGTTGGCAAGTTCAGCAGTATTCTCTTTTCCTGCTGCTGTTATTTAGATGAAAGAATTGTTTCTTCTGAGAGTAACAGCACCCAATAACACAAAACTACACGTACAGGTGAAATAAGAAATTGCAGATGCCAAAAACATGGTGGTTCTATGCATTTAGGCTGCTCCTTTTTACTGCTTTTTGTGGACTGTGAAGTGTTCATAATCTAGTTACATAGGCAGCTTTCCTTCTGTAAAAACATAAATACTGCTGCATTTGCTCTAAAAATTCTCCGAAACCGTTCAGGGAGAACAGCAATAGCAGCATTTTCCGTAAAAGTTTAGTTCATATAAAAATTTTACAAGTAAACATAGCCTTGCAAATATGTCTTCATGGTGTTGGTGTAAGACTGCCTGTAAGAAAAGAGGTGCAGTAGAGGGTGTTTTTTAAGCACAGTTCTCCCTCCTGGTAGAGCCCTTCAGAAGAAATATCTTTGCTTCACTCACTATCCCTTAGCTTCCCTTTTTAAATGTAAGCCACTTTTCTGTCTATTTTTCTTTCCTCCTTTCTCAGTTTTTCCCCCTTTCTTTCCCGTTCCTTTTCAGCCTTCCATTCTCTTCTTATCCATCTGCCTGATCTTCCTCATTATCCTCCTACCACAGGGCCTGTCAGGATGGCACGTTACTACCATAAGTGGTATTATCAAACCAGTGATATGCTCTGATCTTTATTAAAAAAAAATAAAGAATACAATGTGTTTGTGTTCTAAGGGAATGCAATGGCTTTGTAAACTCTGATTATCACTATTTTTGGCCTCTGCTATTTATGTCTGTTGATAGTGGTAATACCTGTGAATACCTGTGCAGATTTACAGATCTTCTGTGCTTCTGCCATTGCAGATTCAGAGCTCAGGGTGCTTCTGAGATGAGTGTAATCACTCCCTGTGTTGCTGAGAATATTTCAGATTCATCCCAGAGAACAGTTTAGGCTTCTGATAATTTTCTGTAATCCAGGTCTCTTTTAAAAGAAGGGAAGGAAAATGATCAAAATACTGACATTATTTGCTGATGAGGAACAGAAAATATCAAGCTTATCTCACATCAGTTGAACATCCAACTATCTTCATAATCAAACTAAAACTAGGTTTTGCTTGATCTCCTGTGAATGACATTTATAAGCCCCTTAAAAACTTGTAGTTCAGGACAAGTAGTGAAACTATGATTTTGTGGAAGGCGCATTTTAGAACAGAACTGACCCTATGAACCAAGCCTCTTACAAAGCATTGTGCAATGACCTCTTGTTACCAATAAGCTGCCTTTGTAAAGACTTTGACTTGAAAGCCTTGTTGCTGGGGTAAACACCTATTTGTGAGAGCAACTCCAGATAGTTGAGATTTTGGAAAGCAAACACCGCTAAAGAGTAACAACTTATAAAAGTTAGATTATTCAAGAATTAACAATAAGAAGCCCTTTCCCTTTATCACATTTCTCCACTTTGACCCAAGCACAGATGAGTTCAGTTCTTGGCTTGCTCATAGTGTCGATGACTGACATTTCAGCCTGTGAATTTAGCGCACTCCTGCAGCTCCCTACCAGCATTTCCTGTAGGTCAGCCAAAATGAGAGGAATTTTGAGGACAAATTTTACTTGGGGATTTTAGTTCAGTAGGGTGAAAGTTATCCAGTAGTCTTTCAAAACAAGTACAGAGACAAAACACCTACTTAAAGAAAAAAACATGTATCAATCTAACAGAGCTACTTAAAATTTCAGAGTATTTTAAGTCCAAAACAGAACTTATATTTAATGAATGTCTCCCATTTATTTACTGATACAAACAACTTACTTTTTGTTGAACTCTAATATAAAAACAGATTCAATGGCCCCATTTAAGGGCCTCACTCAGAATAGTATTAAGCTTTTAAATAACTAAACACCTTCTCTAATGCCTCTGGGACTTCAATTCACAACATATTGAGTTGTTGTCTTCAATAGTGATGCCTTAGAACTGGAAGTGAAAATTCAATTGCTTCTAAGGCCTACTTCTCCCTTATGCAGTGTGTCAGCATTCCTGTTCATAATCAGCAATAGCCTGGCTTATAGCAGCAAGGACAAACTGACCCTTTGTATGCAAGCAAGAATGAATTACATTTACCATAATGTGTACTGATGAAAATCGTAAGGTAAATATGGCCTTATCTAAAGAATTAGAAATACAATTTTGGAGTATTTATTAAGATGCTATATCTTTGTAACTTGTGCAAAAACAACAGCACTATCTCACACATAATTCAGATTTCAACTTTTGAGTCAACCACTGCATGCACCACTTATTTCTAGGCTACTGTGTTTTAACACCATGCACTAATTGAGGGAAGAATATCTATGGAGAACATGAGGGAGTTCTGTTTTTCATCATAAGATCCTTTAAAAGCAAATATTTCCAAAGAATAGCAAAAACAAACAAAAATAACAAGATATTTTACTATATTTAACTAGTTAACTAAATTAACTATCCTTAATGCTTTGAATAATTGGTACTGAAAATCCCTTTGTGACCTTCCATTTAATTCAAAAACTACCTTCTGCAGTGACGAGTCCTTTTCAATACAAAGACACCAAAGTGTAAATGCATTCTGATATATGTCCTGAATGTCCACAGAATGTTTAGAAGATGGTTTAGAAGAGGGAAGGTGAATGGTTTATGATAGGGTGTTATTACTGTGCAGTGAGATTTTGGAATGCAACTTTCTCAAAATAGCTTAAATAAAAGCACTCATATATATAATTTCTTGCTTGCTATCTCCGCACCACTCCAGAGATATTTTCATATGAGGTCTTTGATTTTTCAGACAGTACTGATATTAACATGACGTTATATCTACAGTCTTCATATTGCCTTTTTTGGTTCATAATAAGCTTTCCTTTTTTTCCAGTTCATTGCTGAACTATATGGATGAGGGAGGATACTGTTGATGATTGACTTTTTTTGATCTGTATCTTCTCAGAACCTCTGCATTTACATGCAAAGATTGCAAGTGATTAAGAATCCTTCACCTTCCTTGAGAGTTTCTCACAGTGATTCATTACCATCACCTTTGGAAATATGCATATTAGTAATATTTTGAACTTACTTATGTCCCTTTCAAATTCCAAACATGGAATTGGATAATTCTTTAGTCTTTTAAAGAGCTTCTATTACCTTCTCTCCTGAACATTGCTCTGGGGAACTGACACTGTCTACTGAGCTGAGAAGGTTTGGGTGCTGTTTTTAGTCTAGCATGACAAAGTGTTCTGGTTCTGTGCATTGTGTTACATCAATATCTACCAGCAATAAAGAGAAACAATGGCTTGATTATGGCTTTTAAAAGCCTATATTTTATAGAAAATACCTTTTTAGTCTAAAAAAGAAAAACATAACAAGATACAGAAGATGAAAACTGAAACAAAAAGTAAACTATTTTCAGGCTACAAATAATGAGGACAACTTACCTCTAAAACTATTTGTTACAAAAAAAAAAAAAAGGATTTTCCAACATTTGAGATCAAGACTGATTTACTGCAACACACAGAAGTCCATTTCTCTAAACTATGTGCTTGATACAGGAAATTTTGGATGGACATCTGTATCCTGGGAGCAAGTCCAATAAACAGTCCTATGGGATTTCTTAGAAGAGGAAATGGGCTTCAGATATTCCTACAGAATTTTCTAAACTTAAATTACTTAAATCTCTTCTCCATTTTGTGGGAGCTTACACAAAAGGGGCCTAGGGAACAGCTGCCATTCAATGTTGCTGAGGCCCTAATCTGTCAAAAAGAAAGTTTGCCTTGACATCTGAGGATGGTGAGACCATAGTGCTGCTGTAACTTGGCATGCACATTGCTAACATTTGTCCTCTGACAGCTCAAGGCAGCTTGAGGTCCCAGGGAACATCAAAGTTGGGTGCCTGGAGCACACACAACAGATCTACAGATTTGCTCCTATTGCGGTTTTCAGTCTGACTGAGGCATTAGCCTTCTGAGATGTCTTCCTGTTTTTACCCATAAAAGTATGAGCAAAGGTGTCATTAGCCAGCTGATTTCAGATGGGTTTCCCTCACTGTTCTTAGATGTTCATAAGGTGTGACTAAACTGATAAAAGTATGTAAAACTGGCACCAGGTTCCCTGTGAAACAGAGGAGAAGAAAGAGCCTTATCACTCCATCCCACTGGGTAAGTTTTAGTAAGACTATCCAGCTTTTTTCATCTTTGGATGAGAGTTATGGTCTTGTGAAAAGTTCTGTCAAAAATGTATTATATACAGGAGTAACTTTTCACTTTAGAGGCAAGTTTGGAATTATATGCACACTGGGGAAATTAATGTGGAAATGACTCATTTCCAGAAGCAACATTTGATTATGAACCTTGAGTTTTACTTTCGACTGACATCCAGCCTCAGCCAGGTGAGAAAGTACATCTTTAAATTATTAAAATGTGTTCTGTCATGACCAGCGTGGACGTCACAACTCTTAAAATAGCCAAGTGGAAGCTAAGCAAGTTGAAAACTTGCCTAAGAAGTGGACCAAAATGTCCATGCAGTTAATTCTCTTGTATTCTTTTCTGTGAAAAGCCATGGATGCCACCAGATTGGTGCCTAGAATAAGGAGTGTAGCTCCCTAGGTGGTGACTCATCTCATTTATCAGGAAACAGCATAAAGGACAGAAAAGATCACGGATCTCTCTGTTGTTATCACAGTTCACACCTCAAAAGGGTAATAACTAACTCATAATTCTCACTCCTTCATCAGATGGGAAAACTCCATAGATTTATGGAATATCAAAGTTTTGCAGAAATGAAAAATCCCATTTTACAAAGATGAAGAAAGAGATATTATGGAAAAGTGATTTTTTTTTTATTTTTAACTAACTTTAGAAAATGCTAAAAGAAAAGTGGCATTTACTGTAGGATTATTCCTAAAAGAAAGAAGCGTATATTGGAGAGGCCTTCATCCCCAGTGCGAGTAAAAACAGAGTTAACAGACTTGAATTCTGTTACCTGTAGAAACATAAGAATCATTTTATTGAAGGATTATCACTCTGATCAACCCTCTATCTAAATGTGACACATGATTTCAAAGAGCAACCAATCTGATGTTTTTAAGGTT
The DNA here is from genome assembly GCA_013389825.1 of Crypturellus undulatus. Classification (NCBI taxonomy): domain Eukaryota; kingdom Metazoa; phylum Chordata; class Aves; order Tinamiformes; family Tinamidae; genus Crypturellus; species Crypturellus undulatus. The sequence continues at coordinate 431,529 of VWPW01006109.1, forward strand.
ATCAGAAGATAAGAATCTTTCAGAATGATGAAAAAAAATGCTGTGCGTCCACTTCAATTCTATATATTCAAAATCTATGTAGAATAATACCAGAAACCAGAGTAATAAATATTAAAGTTGAAGTATTGGGAAAAACAAAACATCAAACAAATAAAAAAAACCTCCCATGAGCAGAACAAGAAATAATTGGGCAAACCACTAGTTGAGAATAAGAATATCAGATAGAAACTCTGAATTTGTTTCTGAATAAACATACACCAAGGTGAACCAAGAAGAACTCCAAAGGAATATATTTAACCACTGTAGCCACAGAATAGGGGACTGATCTGAACTTCTGAAACAGAAGTTGTGATAGCGAATACCTAACCTATTCATCCTAACCTATTCATTTTAAATGATTACTGTTTTTTTTTTCCATATTAAAATAGACTATTTCATTCACTCAGAGATTTCTGTGCATGTAAACACATATGTAAGTATATAGGAAGATTTTATTATGTGTATATGAGACAGAGGGAAAAAGGAAAGAGACAGATATCGGTGCAAAAGTAATAGCTAATAAAATGATTGATGTGAGATTGAAATGTAAAATGCAAATCAGAGAAGTAGATCCTTACCTCTCTCCCTATACTTTATTCTTGTTTAAACATCGCAAAATAATCTATGCTTGCATTAAGTAACCAGTTGCATACTTTCAAGCCTTAAACATTCAGAGAAAACTGGCATTTTAGAATTGGGAGACTAGAGGATTCACTGACGCAAGGGCAAGTTCCAGGAACAGGAACAGAAGACAATAGCTGAAGCTATTACATTTGTGAAGCATTTTTAGTAGAGAATACAGTTTGTGATTGATTTTTTTATTCCTTTTCCAGAAGGACCCTGTACACATTTCATTTCTGACTGAAACCACAATCTTTTTGCTTTCCTACTACTATTTCACAGTTCCACATCTTAATTTGTTAAACATATGCTCCTCTGATCAAATCAGCAGATGTTTCTTCTCTCATGCTCAGCTTGCAAATTTCTCAACAGTGTCAAAAGAGCTATATGCCAGAAACACAGAACTAAACACGTAATAGAAACAGATAAAGCCTTTATCGGTCAAATTCCTGGGTTATTATCATTTCATAAGTGTCATTAGTTTGATCAAAAACATATCGGTTGTTTCAGAAGCTGAAATTGTCTTTCTTCACAGCAACAGTGCCATCAGAATTCATCGACAAGACTTGATTCTGTCTATTGCCTTAAGCATTTAAAAAAAAATGGCAAAAAAAATCGGCATTTCTTAACAGGCAACTGGACAGTGTCAGACTTGGCACCTTCCCCATGGATATTCTTTTTTACACCAATTGATTTATGACCTTGCATACTAAGCCTGTCACATCTCTGTTGTCCCTTTCAGTATGTTAAAGTATGTATTTCACGTTTCACCCCTCTTTCCCCTGTTTTATTCCCTTTGAGCTAGTAATCTGTATGGAGCTGCAGTAACTGGTGAAAGTTCGCTGCATTATTTAGTTTTGTTTGCTTTGTCTGAGTGCTAGACAGAATATTGATGTATGTGGCTGTCTTATTCCTAACACTAATTCATATGACATGTCTCTTCATGTATATATTTTACAGTGGGTGACTATATCCTTAGTTGTTTTTTAAGAAAAAATCTCCAATACTATCTCTTTTTAGACAAGGCACCAATGGGTATAAGGAACAGTAGGTTATATTTATCTGAGAATGGAGAAATGGAACATGATCTTACATCCTCAACATGATCTGCATTTTTGTTTTGAGATATTGCAGAAAATAAAATAAAATAAAATAAAATAAAATAAAATAAAATAAAATAAAATAGAATCATAGAATAGAATCATAGAATGCCTAAGGTTGGAAGGGACCTCTAGAGGTCATCTAGTCCAACCCCCCTGCACACGCAGGGCCACCTAGAGCACGTGGCACACGGCTGCATCCAAGCGGGTCTTGAAGATCTCCGGAGAAGGAGACTCCACAACCTCTCTGGGCAGCCTGTGCCAGTGCTCTGTCACTCTCACTGTCAAGAAGTTCTTCCTTAAGGTCCCGTGGAACTTTTTATGCTTCAATTTGTGGCCATTTCCTCTGGTTCTGTCAGTGACCACCAGTGAAAAGAGGCCAGCCCCATCCTCCTCATTGCCTCCCTTGAGGCACTTATAGACACTGATGAGATCCCCTCTCAGCCTTCTCTTCTCCAGGCTGAACAAGCCCAGCTCCCTCAGCCTTTTAGACTCCCTCAGTCTTTTAGACTGTCCATTTTGGTTTCTTTCGGTTTGGGAAACAAAAAAAGTGGTCATGCACTACAAATTCTCACTTCAGGAAAGTCATATCTATGTTTCTAAACAGCCTCTGGCCATCAAAGTGCACAACTGATGGCTGGTTATGACTATAATCATAACCAGTCCTGGAAGAGTGGATTCCCAAGCTGCTATAGGGATATTGTGTTCCTTCCATCATCTATGTGCTAACTTGCCAGGTAGACTTGCGCATGTTATTCTGTTCCCTTAACGATCTTTTTGATCACTTCTGAGGCCCTATCTGTTTGCTTTAAAATGACACAAAATACAAGTGTCCTAAGGTTTGTTTGACATAAAAAGTAAAGATTGCTGTAGTTCTTACAGACTCTAGCCTCCAATATATTTGTCTTTTCTTAATAACCCATGAAGTTAAGACATAAGACATAGTGAAGGGGAAGGTGCAAGGACATAGATGAATGCAGGGTTGGACAACTAAGTAATGTTCTGTAGGAACACGCAGATATAACAGTTTCTAACAGTGGGGACGGCTCATTCAGAACTTTCCAGTAATGTCTCTCCTGATATCACAATATCACAAGAATGGACCTGCTGGAAATCACCTCCATGGAGAGGGATTTGAGAGTTCTGGTTGATAACAAGTTAATCATGTGCCCTTGTGGCCAAGAAGGCCAATAGGATCTTGGCTGCATCAGGAGGAGCGTTGCCAGCAGGTCGAGAGAGGGGATCCTGCCCCTCTCCTCAGCTCTGGTGAGGCCGCATCTGGAGTACTGGGTGCAGTTCTGGGCTCCTCACTACGTGGAGGGATGTGGAACTTCTAGAGAGGGTCCAAAGTAGAGTGATAAAGACAATTAAGGGACTGGAGCATCTATCTTATTAGGAAAGAGTAAGTGAGCTGGGCATGTTTAGCCTAGAGAAGAGAATATTGAGAGGGGATCTTATCAATAGATATAAGTAACTGGGAGGAGCCAAACTCTTCTTGGTGGTGGCCAGTAACAGGACAAAGGGTAATGGGTACAAGTTGAACCCCAGGCAGTTCCACCTCCATGTGAGGAAGAACTTCTTTGCTGTTCTGGCACAGGCTGCCAAGAGAGGTTGTGGAGTCTCCTCCTCTGGAGATCTTCCAAACTCTCCTGGATGCCACCCTGTGCCCCGTGCTCTGGGTGTCCCTGCTGGAGCAGGGGGGTTGGACTAGATGATCTAGAGGTCCCTTCCAACCTCAACCATTCTGTGACTCTGTTTTTTTTTGTCCTCAACTCTAGTATTGAGACAAACACAAATGAAAATGCCATTATTTGACCACTGAGAACCAAATAGATGGTAGATAACTATGTTAAATTAATGATACTAACTTAAGGCATCAACTTGTCAGCACAAATGTTGGCAAAGGCTTTGTTTGAGAATGAGAATGTGCCTTTCAAATGCTGACATACATGTGACATTTTTCATTGGTGGGAATTTGAAAGAATCCAACACTGATGTGAGCAACATCTCTTACATTTCTATCTATTCTAAGTTTCAAGAAAAAAACCCTTGCACTGAATCAGGGTATTTCACTTTCATCTTGTTTACTATAACTCTTTCATCTTGTTTAATTAAAGCTTTCAGTGGGCTAAGCTGAGAACTGTTGAGTTGAATAAAGCAAACTCAAAATCTATGCTTTGCCACCTAAATATCTATCCTAGTCCATATATCCCAATAAATACCAACTAGTTCTCAGTGGCTTTATGAATCAGATATTTTGTGCTATTATATGGATTTGTGACCTATTCTAGCAACCAATTTTTTCAAAATTTTGGGCGTGTCTTTTTCTGACCACACTTTGATTGACTCCATAAGACACTTGCTTTGAGAAAGACAGTATATCTTCCAGAATAGAATCTTTGCTATTAAATCATTTACTAATAAGGCATCTCAAACTTAGCTACAAGGGATTTTAACAGCAAAACCTATCCTTTCTGTGAGACTTGTGAGACTGTGAACAGTGTCATTCTCACCTTAACCTCTATCTGAGTTAGAAGACAGCAGAGAAAAGCTTGTAGCTAATTGCTGAAGATTGCATACACACATTCTTCAGGAAAAGGATTTTTTTTCCCTATCCCTATAAGCGCCTAGCACAGTAAAGGTCTGGTCCATGATTAAGATTATAGGCACACTTTTAAACAGCATTCATGTGCTGAGCACTAAGATATTGATCTTTCTTCATGGAGTCATTAATGGCTACATACTTCCTTCCTCACTCATGAGATTGATAACCCATTTATCATTGATTGGTAACCCATCTATCATTGATAACCCATTTATCAAAACAACACACCCCAACATGCAGTTACAATGCACTATTTCTTGTGTCAAAAAAAGATTTTGATTTCCTAGCAAGAGAACCAAAACCACCAGTAAGTTCAGAAATGACAAATATAATTCAGTTTATTCACAGTGAGATGAACAGTTCACTTCTGGCAGTTTTAATGCCAAAATGTTGAGCGGAAGAAAATAAGCACAGCTCCTCCTTCAAAGCTAAGAGATATTCTGTGACAGGTGATTAATATGACAATCAAGATAAGCACATTAAAAAAAAAAAGAAAAAAAGAAAAAAACACACACAAAAAGATGAGACTGGGTGGTTTCACAAATTTATGCTGCTTCTAACCCTGTAAGTCAAGGATCAGAAACTGTAGTCTATTGGGTCTTAGATGTGTGACAAAGATCTAAAATGAATAACAAAGAAAAGTAGTAGGGGAAGGAAGGTTTGGTCAGCATGAGATTAATTTCTCTGACAGGCATAATGTTTTCTATTACCTTAGTTTCATGGTCTAGGATTCTTAGTATAATTAACTTTCTATGTTGAGGAATTCCCAGACCATGTGCAGCAGAAATAAATTTGATCAGAAACCACACTTCATCTTATAACCATATGCAGTTAAGAGAGTATCTATTTTTATACACAAGAGCGTACATATATTTAATACCTAAATGTAAATAAATTCAAATAAGATATTTCAACCTTCATTTTTTTCTTCTGAATCTCTCGAGATATAACAATATATACCTTTTTAGGAAAAAAACAGAAAGCTTTTTAATGATATTTTTATCTTGTTATGACTATATCGGCTCTTAATGAGGTGGTTGCCTGTAATGTAATTAATGCTCACAGAAGTGGGTCCCCCTGTCATTTTACTTGTTAGCTGAAGATAAAAACAATAAGGCTTCCTGACACACTGTAACACACCATAACAAGTAATCTTATGTGTTATCCACCAAAGCACATTTCCAATAACAAGATTGACTTCTTTTTTTTCTGACATTACTTAAGTTTTCATCTTCTGATGTTCACTTACCCTGCAGTTTCACTATAATCTGTTTCACTGGCTATGAGTAACCTACCCAAGAGCTGAGTTACCTGCCTGCATCCTATTAACTCTGTGGTTCATCTATGCTGGAGTTCAAGATTAACAACTTGTAACTAGGGTCAGAATCATCCAACCATTTGTATCTATACTACAAGACAAATAATAAATAAATCAGGAAAGCCAAAGGTAACTATACATAGATATATTTATAGAACTGTTTATACAGCTGGAACTTTACCCGTGAGCAAAAGAGTGATAATGATATGTTTTGTTCTTATGGAGAAACTTTAAAGAGGTTAAATTGCTAACAAGGTGGATATTCTCTCAGAGCAAATTCAGTTTGATAACAAGTGAGATGTTTGTGCGTGACACTTGTCTGGGTTTTGGACATGATTTGCAAAAGACTGCCCGAAACACTGGAAATTTCCCGGAAGCATTAATACTTGGTTCTTAGCAATTTCTCCAGTGGACAAGGTGTCTTCTGCTAATTTGTTTTAGTTTGGTTTATTTTATAAAACACTGTTTTTATATAGCTAGCAGCAACAAGCTGTTGTTTTATGTAGAATGAGATATCTATGACTCTAATACAACAACATAGTGTTGGTATTGTAACAGAGGCCTTGAGAAGTGGTGACAAAGGATGCACCGTGGAGGAGTACATGCATGGGGTGATAAGGGACGGGGCACAGGCCGGCATAGTAATGATTCACCCATGTTAAGTTAAATGCAAACCTGAAGCTGGACAAACGTAGTTTTAAGCTCAAGGAGAACAAAGTAGTACATGACATATGGAAAAGGTATCATATACTAAATTCAGCTGTAACATGGATTTATAGGCAAACAGGAAAAGAGAGAGAAAAAAAAGGCATTAGTGAACATATAAAAATGAAGTGAATCCTAAGGGGAAAAAAAATACCAGCATGATCATATTCCTCCTGGCAAAGGAGCTGACAATTTGCCAAACATCCCTCACCACCATACTAGATTGAAAATACCAACCCTAGGACCCAGAGGGTCAATGGGAGGGTGAGCACAGCGCAGGAAAGAAGGGTAGAAACTGAGAAGTTAATAGCAACTTTAACTGCATTATACTTCCTTTTTCTGTAATATTTATATTAATAATTATGTTCAGATTGCATCAGACTATTAAGATTTCAATTATACAAACAATATATTTTGTTTATACATGTATATGTGTCTGTAACATTCTTACATGAAGGTTACCAAAATTGCTGAATTATACTGGCTTAACTGAAAATTGTGTTTGTCCAAAATTACCAAAATACTCTAAAAGTAGTATTTCTCATGTAAAGCACCAGTGATTTTAAATTTGATCTAGTGCCCAGAGTTTCAACTCATCTTTGAATTGATGTCAATAGACATCAATTTTCTACACAGAACTTAGTAGATTCAAGAAAGGAGAGATACAAGTAAGGAGAGTTTATGCTTGCAATGATATTATACAAGGAACTGAAATCACCTAAGTACATCATACAAAGCATAGAAAAAATAATACAGCAATTAATGGACAAGATAATAACTACTGGGTCATGTATTCTGTATGTCAGGAACCAAGAATGACATAGATTAATAATTGTGACTAAAGTCATGTGGAAAATTTATGTCATTATTGGGAAATGAATCTAGATCTCTGAGTCCATCAAAGACAAGATAAAATAATCCTTGGATCCATTAAAACACCTGATTGCTGGATTGAAAAGATTTTATTATTATTTATTTTTATTTAGCTGAAACTCTCAGTAGGAACCTGGACACACAAGTTTTCAACCATCTGGTCTAGCAAACCAAATGTTACCTCCCTATGGTATTAATGCTTAAAAGTCTTTTTGTCTCCATTTTCACCTAGAAGCATTTAGAACTGTGACAAAATACAAAGGAGAAGGATTTTGTCTTTTCTTTCCAAAATGTGTGAGATTAACATGAATATTATGTGCAGTCTAGTGCATGTGGATGGATTCATCTTAATGTTCAACACTAATCAAATTAGTAACTCTATGGATAACTGCTTACCACAGTCTTGACAAATTTTGACCACGCAACGTGCCTTGAGTATGTGGGAAAAAAAAATGAAACAAAAGACCACTATATATTTCAGTCTAGTTAACTAAAATACTGTGTCCCTACTGAAATCAATAATTGATCTTCTTCCAAAGTCCACATGGTGACAATTTCACTTGAGGTTGGCATAGTATTGCTATTTAATTCTTATTTTGTCATTTCCATCCCTTTTCATTCATTCACATTGGAATGATCTCTCTTTTTTTTTTTTTCACCAAAATATGTTGGTACTGTTTACTGAATAAGTGTGAATTATTGTGAATTTGTGACATTATGAACTGTGAATTGCCTGTAAATTAATCATTTTTTTCCTTCTATTTTCTTCTAGCAAAATATGTCTCTCCGTATGTTTAGGAAATTGCAAAATAATCTCTATTTAATTTCAAAACAAATATGCATTGTTATTTTGATTATCTGTTCTAAAGCTGTAAGTAAAGTTTTGATTACTCTGTAAAGACTTCCTGAAGAGCCCTGTGAGAACAGCTACATCAAGTAAATCAGATCCTTTCTATTTAATGAAAACATATTTTGCTGTTTCTACTAAAAATGGAAATGTATTTTAACTTGGTTCATAACAAAATTCCTTTAACCTATAACAGGTTAAAGAGAGAGACAATATTGAATATGAATTTGTATTTTAAAATAAGTAACAAGGAAGGGGGGTGCAGAAAGACTGTTGTTTGTGTGACCCTGTATCTCAACAGTAAATCTTATATATGCTTTCTCAAGCAATAACCTCTATCCGCATGTAAACCTTGGACTGAATATTTTTAATGGATTATGTGGAAGTTCTTTTTTGAGAAAAAAAAAATGTGTAGCATTAAAAGAAGTGTATAGAGCTAGACAAAATAAAAGGGTCACAAGTCCATTTAATGGCAGCTGGGTTAGGGACATCTCATCACTTGTACCAAGCATATACTAAATGTTTCAAGCCATTCAGCATGACCATGAGAGAGAGTCTGAAGTCAGGAAGGAAAAGAAAGAAGTTATACAGTGAGAAAAGGGTCCCCAAAGCACTTGGAAAACATGTAAAATAATGCTGAGAGCTTGTCCTTCCACTCAGTTACTCAGGAAAGAGCAGAGGTTATTTTGTTGACAGACTTTTTTAAAATGTCATATGAAAATGAGGAGATTTTACTGAAAAATATGTGAATTGCATATCAGCTGCATAGTATGCAATTATTATTCCAAGTAGTATCTTGAAAGGTCCACAGCAAAGTAAGTTATACAAAAGGCTGTAAGTCCTGAAGTTGCTGAATGCTTAACAAGAGATCCTCAATAGTTTTAGTGACCACAAAGTGCAAAGTATGAGCAAGGAGAGAAGAAAAGATTCATCTGCCTTCTGGCATCTATCTATACATCAAAAAAAAAAAAAAAAAAAAAAAAAGTGCCAGGCAAAGGTATTAGGGCTAGTTAGGAATAAATCCAGTCAGGAGCAGTATTAGGGCAGCAGTGTGATACCTCTCACAGTGAAATTAGACCCAGCAAGGCAGTTTTGAGTTTGGTTTAGGATTATTTAACACAGCTGCCTCCAGCATCCCAGCTAGTAAAATAGGACAATTTGTGTTTGGGCTAGCAATAGGTCTCAGTGCTGCAATTATTTCACATTATGTTCAGAGCTGCAAAAGCAAAATCACTATCAAACTGTGCACTAAGTTCTCTCGATCCTTTCTCTGGATCCAAGTGGGCTGCCTATGTCTAGTACTTAAGTCATCTCACATATGTTACTTTTCTTCTCTTTTTTTTTTCCCCTAAATAGTTATGCATAAAATAAATAATTTTTAAAAAAGAAAGAGGGAGGGGAAATTTATGCAGCTCAGGAAAAGAGAAGGGGGAAGATGTTCAACCATCCACATAGGTTTTCTCAGCATGGCTTTGATGAAAAACAGGTTTTGATTTATCAATGGTTTTTACAGTCTGACATGACATGTAGGGCCATGTGAAAACCCATCTCTGCAATCTGAAATGAAAATCTGTAATATCAAAGTCCCATCTGTTATCACCAATGAGCACACTTCATAAGAAACTAATGAGAATAAACATGCTGAAAATCCAAATTCATTTTTCTTTCCCTGGCTCAACTTTAAACTACAGAATTGTTAAAGTTCTTATTTTTTCCTTTTAGGTAAAAATACAAATAAATTATAGAATATAAGGTTTTTAAAGTACTTTTTTTTCTTACTCTGCTAGATATAGCTCTTTGCTCTGAAAATGTGGTTTACTGAACTAAACTACAGTGAAGCCAGACCCTTTCAAGGGTAGTTTTTACTGAAAGCTAAGCAATAGCTAAAGGGTTAGTTTGGGTTTTAACTGCTAAAACTGAGTGACCTAGATTGGGAAGACCATCTCCTTTTCGATCGCTCCAGAGGGACTAAGATCCAAGAGATAAGGCCTGCACTTTAAGCATCTGGTTGTGGCATAATAGAAACTGACGTAAATTGGCTTAAATGAACTGGGACTAAATAGATTTAAATTGCATGCATGACTCATAATATTGGGGAGTATTTATGCTAATAACAGATGTGTTTAGAGGCAGGTTGAATATGACATAATCATTCTTAGAAAAGACAAACTGCACTGAATGTGCCTTTGAAATATAGATGTCAAATCCAGCTACCAGAGCTTGGACCAAAGAGGCAAAGGATCCACAGGCAAGACGCATTTCTGAGGACTTTTTCTGAAAAGGAGGATCTCACAGAGGATGCCTCCTTTTTGTGGGGAAAAAAAAAATGGGGTGGACTTAAGGCATTATTCCTAAAAGAAGAAAAACCTGATGAAAAGATAGGTCAGCAGACCAGAGGCAGCGATGGAGATGTGCGAAGTGGAGAGTGGAAAGAGCTGAAGAAGACCTGGATAACAGGATTAATGGGCAGGGAACTTGCCTGAGGGAACACCTAGAAATGGGGTAGACCAGGGCTCACTTATCGTTGGTAAACCCAGTACCAACAAGAGTGATGAATATGGTTGGAGAGTAAATAAAACAGAAACTTAATGGAGAAAGAACCATTGTGGGTGCCTGGTGGGGCCAGGAGGGTCAAAAGCCAGGGAAGCTTCTCTGCCTACAAGCAGAGTAGCAAAATCTGATATATTCTTCAATTAAAGTATCTTGGTACCCAGTTACTTAAGAAAATACTGACAGAGCCCTGCCCCCTATAGCAACGTGTTAGTAATGTAGGAAATCATCATTTTCTATTTACAGCCAGACAGCAGGAACACTCTTGTTAAACACTCAAATTCACACCAAAACCTTATCCAGACTACAAGTCAATGACAAGACTAGTGCCTTAATCACTTTTCTTTCCTGATTTTCATTCTCCATATGCTGCATTTTATGAATATAATCAAGTCCTCTGACTTCTTTGTACCATCATTTATCCATCTATCATCTGAAATATTTGCCTCACAAAGACTGCCGGAGACAAACATTCCATGAGTCATTAAACACCTTCATTGAAAATCACTCCAGACATGACCATTAATATTAGCTATATTAATAATAATTAGTTATGGCCATTAGATCAGATGTTTATAGTACTCAAGGTTCTTTTCATGAAAGAGCATTTATCTTTAAAGATCAACTATTGAAAGTTAATTGTTAGGTGGGCTTAATGATACAAATTCATACAGGTTATAACAGACCATAAAATGACATTCTCTGTGGTGCTAAATCCTCTAAACTAAAGTGATATAGGCTTTTTATTTCCAAGACAAGTTTAAGACAGTAAAAACAAGTGTTTAACTGTTCAGTAAGTGAGATGCATATATATGTGTTTCTTACCTTTTGGAAACTTACAAAAATATATCTATCATTAAATTCAAAATCAGTAATAAAAGAAACTTAAGTTAAGAAACTCTAATTAGGTAAATCATAAGAGATATGAATGTTTTCTGTCTTGTCGGCATGGAACACTGAAGAGTAATATAAATTCACAGATGGATCAGAATGTAATTGTTCCATGAAATAGGGCCTGTTTTTTTAAATGTTTTTTTCTCCCCTTGTCCAAATAACCTCCAATTTTGCGTCACAGCAAGCAGAATTCTCCTTTAAGTACCATCACTAAAGCTTCCAGCTGACCTTTTCACACCTTCTATAAGTAAGCTAAATGTTACTCGCTTTTCACATTCAATAAAAACTATTACTGTGTTCTAGTTCAGTGCATATCTGTGTCATCATGGGGGAAAGTCACTTTGCACTACGTGCTAATCTTGCCTTTAAAGTTCATTTCAAAGCTTTTCAATTGTTAAATGTATCACCTTGGTTTATTCATAAGCTCCACGCTGCTGTGTGACAAAGTAACTTGAAGTTCATGTGAAGGTCTTCAGACATTTGACCCAACATTTGGCCCTTTGGATCTATTTGTCACATTTTTTTTTTTTTTTTATAACCAAAAGCTGTTAGGGGATATTCTGCTTAATGCAAGATAGAATGTCACTGAGTTTCAGAAAAACCTGATGATTGTCCTGGACAGTCCTTCACCTGTACACAGTAGTACAGAAATACTGTCTGTATTAGATCTACATTCTCTAACTAAGAAAAGTTGAGCACTTTGCATGTGTATCTTTGAATAATACACCTTGACAACATTTTTGGTGACTGCAATAATATGCTACCAACCTTGACTCCAGCTTTGAGAACCCCACCAGTGATACCTTTAAATGTGAGGCGGACATTTTCTCAAAAATCCTCATTTTCTTTAGATAAGATCCTTTATTAGTCTCCTCAGATGTTCAGAAGCGACCCGTTACAAGTGAAAATATAGCATCTTCTAAAAAGATTTTTCATGAATTTAAGAACTCTGCTATCCAGGGTTTCACCCAGAAAGCCAATCATAGCAAAGTAGGGCTAAAGACACACAGAGTTAAAAGCTAAATCCACAGGGACAACACAATCAAAGTTCTTGCACACACTGGAATTGGGGTTCCTCTCATGCAAATATAGACCATTACATGGTAGAGATCTACTTTTGAGCTAGTCATCCTTTATTCCCTTCAGAGTCAATGAAAAGAAATAAGTGCCTTTAAAGCACATGTAGTTTTCATGTGTATTTTTGGCTGACATAAATCATACGCTGGTAAGTGCCTATATCTCTCAGGTTCTATAAGAAAAATCATTATAACTAACTCACACCCTTGAAGCTCTTCTGTTGCATCCGCTAGTCATAGAAGGAAGCTTTCAGAAAAGTTAGAAAATATGGAAAAATACCTTTTTTAACTGGAGCTGACAGAATCCTTCTCTATAAGAAGGAAAAACTTTAAAGCTGTTACAATTTGCACTTAGCAGGTCTTCCACAATTTTTTTTTATAACTGCAATATTGCTCAAAATGTGTTGTGTATTAAATTGCATAAATAAGCACTGAGAACTCATATTTTGGGTTCTTAAGGCTTTAACTATTTAGAACTATTTATTTAGAGCTATTTAGAGATATCTTAGTTTATATTTTCTTAATATAGCTTCCCAATATCATTTCGGAAGCATTTGGAAACTATTACTATGATACAGAATGTCTAATAAAAATAAATGGAGCTCTAAAAAATTCGTAGAACAGTAAATATGGATTTGTTAATCTCATAGGTGTTTTCAGTTCAGTTGATTAGCCTCATGATTTAAATATCCTGATATATCCTGGAAGTTGCAAAAACAATGTAATCCGATCAGAAATATAAAAATAAATACAAATGCTTATGAAATAGAAATCAGCTTTCTAAGCTTTTATTGGATTTTTAGCATGGAGAACTAAGAGCAAATTTTCCCAGTGATCTGTTTCACCTATGATAAATTATTTGAAATTAATTGCACTGGTTATTCAACTTGAACTGGGCCTGGAAGAGATTTGCAACTGTCAGAAGCCCCGTGCACTCCTTTATGTAGTCATAAAGATCCTGCCTGGCATCTCATCCTCACCTTCATGCAGGAGCAACAAGGGTAGAAGTGCCAGCCATGGGCTCACAGAATCAGAATCACAGAATCACAGAATGGTTAAGGTTGGAAGGGACCTCTAGAGATCATCTAGCCCACCCTCCCTGCTCCAGCAGGGACACCCAGAGCACTGGGCACAGGGTGGCATCCAGGCGGGTTTGGAAGATCTCCAGAGAAGGAGACTCCACAGCCTCTCTGGGCAGCCTGTGCCAGGGCTCGGGCACCCTCACAGCAAAGAAGTAAGATGTTGGATCAAGCCCAAGCGTTGAGGAAGCAAGCGGGACAGAGTTTGTGCAGAGGATTTCAGTGCATTTGGAGGTGGGATCATAAAGGAGAGACACAAAAACTTGTGAAAGTTACGCCATTAAATAACTGATCTGTTTTATTTTATATATATATACACATATATGTGTGTGTGTGTGTGTATGTATATATATACACCTTTCATTCCTGATAAGAGGTAAAATAAACAGACAGGTCCTCTGTCAGCACCTGGAAACTTCAGCATTTCCTTCCACAGAAGCTATCTACACCTTGACATTTACTCCATGTACCCAAACATGAGTGACATACCCCGTAGGAAAAATCAGTAAGAAAAAAAAAAAGAAAAACGAAAAAAAGCAGAATCAGAAAATATTGTATATGCAGTTGTTTATTGTTTACAGCTGACTTCAGCACAGAGCAAACGCTGTATGAGATCTGTCACAGCCCTTCTTCCTCTGGTTCAGAGCAGTCTTCAGAAGAGCAGAGCCTGGCTCCTGTTCTACTTGACCGTCCCATCTGCCTAAGATCTAGCAGTGGAGGTCTAATAGCTTGTGGATCTCAAAACACATTGATGAAATCAAAAGGCAAAAGTCAGAATTCTGCCAAATGCCCTAAATCTCTGAAAATAATTGTAGTTTATTATCCGAAAATGCTTTAATTTTCCTAACATCAAAATTAGTGTCCTGGTTAATTATTAGAAATACCAGTGTTTTCTTTTTTCCTACGTACAGTGACACAATGTACATTTTATTTATTTGCAGAAATCCAATAGCTAATCACTTCAGAAATAGTAACCAGAATTACACTGCAAGTTCCACAGCTGCAGCATTTGTTCACTGGTAAAAGGCTTAATGAAATCAAGTAGAATTTTTAAAGTGATTTCAATGAGCTTTCAGTTAGATTCTGCTGAACGCCACTAACATGATCACATAAATAAAATCACATAATAAAATTTACCTCTGCAGTGCAGTGCATACAGTATAGAAAGAGAATTCTCTGACCTCATGCTATATATAATATAATGTAAATATATTACAACTGGTTCTTTCCAGCAACCTAATTAATTTCATCTAACTGAAGCTGACAACTTAACTTGAGATGTCTCAATGCAAAATTTCATCCAGGCTCCTTGAAAAGGGCAATTTCAAATTAAAATACAAATGGCTAGATCTGGATGTAATTTCCAATGAGCATAGGCAAGTCAGTGGTGATATTTAGGAACATTTTGAGCTATTTACTCTTCACTGCAGCTCTGATCTTCCTCTCTCATTTCCTCATCTCATTTTGAAAAAAAGCGACTGATTTAAAACCTCGAGTCAGAAATGTCTTTTCCATTCCCTTTACCTTCTCTAGTTTTAATTAAAATAAGAGATGAGCAGAGATTCTGCACATGTGAGCCCCTTTTGCTGGGGCATTAGTCAGACTGGTTGAGGGAAGACTATGCCAAATTTTCAGAGCCAGTTCCCTCTTCTTGTATCATAAGGAGGCAGGCACAGAGGTAACATGTTTAAAGCTTTCAACTTTTTCTGCCTACCAACTTAACAGTTTCAATCACAGAGGGGAGAAGAAATTCTTCTTTGACTTCAGTATTCCTCAAGAAATACTATACAGATATAACTGTCAGAAATGGGCATATCTGTGAGGCCTTAAAGTAATTATTAGTAACGGTTGCCAGAGAGCATGGTAGACATAGAAAAGCTTCATGTACTGAAAACAGTATTAAGAATATTTAAGCGTTATTAAAATCTCACTAGCTAGTAAATACATTGGACTTTATACAAACTTCCCACCCTTTTTTTTTCATTATAAATATTTGAATGAAAGATCTCAGCAGAAGATTTGCCATTCTATATTTCAGCACATACGTTCATCCTTGTCTCTGTTAACTCCTCTGATCAAGTACGTGTGAGACGCAAATTGTGTTACCTGCAGAGAACTTCATCCTGCTTAACCAAATATATCAGAAAGGCTGGTCTCTGCCTAGACCAGTTACCAGATGCTCCTTTTATACTCAAAGGTGGAAAATAGGTTCTTCCAGGGTACAATCCAGACAGGTTTTTCAGACATAAACTTTTGGGTGAGATGAAGTATATCATCCAAGTGCTACATTCCTCAACTTATTAAAATACTTATAGAGACATTGGGATTTGGTCAGCTGAAATGTCCAGAATTTGAGAAAAAAAAAATCTCTACTCTCTCATCAGTATAAGCATCAGTATAATTTATGCATGAAAAGTTGACAATATATCATGAGCAGTTGAAACAAAAATAGGTATTTTGCATCCAGAATCATACACGCACAGAAACAGAGGCATGGGTGCACATACGATCTTCAGTCACATGCTTCCCACGAGCTGAAACTACATGCTTCTTTTTAACTTCTCTGTTTGCAGCCTTCCTCCTCTAGCACTGATGAGATATCTCACAGCCATATCACTTCCTTCCATTGAATCTCAGAAACAAAAATGAAGGAGTGAAGTGTGAAGCCCATGGATGACAACTGCAACACTTGCAAGTGTATTTTTGGACACTTCTCAATAAGGGTTGCAAATGCACAGCTGAGTGCAAACAAAACATTGCAAATGTTGCCCTCTTTTGCATATTTTTTTCATATATTCCTACCATAATAAAACCATGCTAAGATTTTCCTAATCACCAGGATCTTTCGAGCAGGGAGCAAATGAAAAGCAAAGCAAAACCAGGTGAACATCTGGTTGTGAACATCATCAGGAGTTACTGCAAATCTTTGCACATCTGGAGTTTATTCATTTGGGTAAAATGTCTCAACTGGGACTGTAACATTTTAATAAGAATTTGATTTCCAGTATAGCATTAACACTTTATTGACTGAGATCAGACTCCTTAAAGTAATATTGATAAGGCTTTCAGGGTTTTGTTTTATAATCCTGTAGTTCCACTGACTTCAAAGGAATCACTTCACACCTACATATCAGTAAAAGAAGGGGATCATGTCATGTATTATCAGCTGCACTTATGTACTATATATAGTTGGACATCATGTACTATTACGGTTGGACTCAATCTTGAAGATCTTTTCCAACCATAATGATTCTATGATTCTAACGATTCTATGTAGGAACTAAAGAGAAGACTAGCAGTAGAATGAGTTCCACAACAAATAAAGAAATACATTCCTCTTCCCACACCACCACTCCTAATCATTCACAACAGCTGGAAAAATATCAGTAAGTCCAAAGCAGTTGCTAGAGAAAAAGGATGGAGTGTCATCTGACTTGCTTAATTCGTGTTACTCAAACTTTTTTACAGGACAAAAGCGGCAATTTCTTTCTCAGTGACTCTTACTATTTCAGTATGCAATGAGAATAGTGATGAAAATATTTCCACAGTACATCTTTGAGGTGTGACACAAAAAAACCCAAGATCAGAAGTGTCTATGTTCTTTGCCTGAATTTTGATTGTTTTTTGGATGTTCCTCCCACTGTAAAAGTTCATGGCAGCATATCCCCTGACTTCAGCAGCACTTCTGTAAATCATAACCCAAGGTTTCAGGCAGGAATTCCACCCAAACCCTGTGCTTATTCACATCTGTGGATGCTGCACATTGCCTTTAGCTACAGATCCTTCTGCAGCCGTGTCCATTATCATTCTGCTTCCATAGGGAGGAACCACTCCCATGGGGATGGCACAGGATTATGTGCACAAGACTGACAATTTCCCTGTGGTCAGCCTAAAGCATGAATTTCACAGTTTATTGCCTACTTTTTGGGAGGACTATGCCCAGAAGAGGATTGCATCAGTTATCTTCTGAGCATAATCAACAGATTTTATCTGTTCTGCAGATCAAACAAAAATAAAACAAAACAAATAAAAATCGCAACACATAATAGAGATGGAGAAATTCCAACTCAAACAAACTACATTTGAGATAATAAGTAATAATAACTAAAAATAGATTTCTCAACTTAGAGTGAGAAATCTCATATAACCTTCTATTATGACTATATTACTAGATGCATCAATAAACAGAAAATCCCTTTGCTGAAGTTAACAGAATAATGCATTTTGATCTGCATTTATCTCACATGAAAACTGTCAACAGGTCCCTAGAAGACACTCTCTGAAGTAGTACATTTATTAATGCGAAAGATTTCCAGTATAGTTTTTGTTTTTTCTATTTTTAAATTTTATTTAATTTTATTACAATATGAGAGATCTTGTACTTAAAACCAATTTGAAGGATCTCAGATCAAGATGTCTCTGGTGGATCTCATTGTTTTATACACCATCATCTGTTTCATCATATATCAAAGTAGACAGATAAGCTATTAATCTCTATTTTTCAATTTGTAGAGATTATCAAAACCATTTAATATACCTATCTTTAATGGAGTCCTCCTCTTTATTGATATCTAGAAGAGTTAACTTACTGGTCTTCAAGCTCCTTCTTAAAAATTCCAAAATCTTACAATAAAATCATTGTGAAGACTGTGAAGCACTGTGAAATGCTAGGTTAGTAATATACAAGTTAAAATTGAATACAGACTCATTCATCAATATTATTTAACTTTCAGCTAAAACTCAGCTAATACATTAGCATTTTTTCTCATGATACTACCCATTAAAAAGATATTGCTCAGTGATCATTGAGATTATGAGATCACTATTCACATTTTCAAATCAAAGTGCTCTCACCTCAAAACAGCACAATGCAGGATAGACAGTGGAAACAGAGATATTTGTCTTTGAAAACCGCTTTGAGATCCTAGGACAAATAACAGCTCTGTGGTAACTGTTGCTGTTGTTATTCCTGTTTGCTTATTCCAAGCCTACCGGCCAATTCTCTAGCCTGCATGAGATTATTTTACAGTCAGAAGGAAGAACAGAGATATTTATCCATTTCTCTTTCTTTTTCAACCTTTAAGCACCGGTCCTCCTCTCTAAGTATATTGTAATAATTCAGATACATGACTCAAAATCCACAAAATATATGCTGAGTTGCTGAGAAAATTTCACCATAATTTTTGCCTGAGTATTAAAATAGCCCTAACTGCCTCTATATTTGACCTCATATCTAAAGTAGCCTTTCTTAGACTCTCTAAAGCAAAAGGGACCATGAGACCCACAAAGATTTCTGTGGTGCCAGGTACCACAGCACCTAAACTAAGACCCTGAGAAGCACACTCTCAGACAATGCAGCAACACAAATACTTTCTCTTTATTAATGTCATTAGTTCCACGTCATCTTCCCCAAAAGGTAGAAAACAGCAATTCTGGCCAACTACCATTCCAGTATTTTTGCTTAGCATCAGACTATCCATGCACGACAACAGCTCTCCTCTTAGGTTGCCATCTACCTGGAGCATCCCTGTTATCTCCAGTACATCAGTGAGTGGTAAAGCTAAAAATGAAAGATAAGAAATAATGACTGAAGCACTGCTGAAGGTCAGTCTGTGCACACTTGTCCCTTGTAGCTGCTGCGTGGAAGAGATGGTTCAGTTCAACCTGTTCTGTAGACCCATGAACTATGAGACAAGCGATGAAGTTTCCACAATCAGTCAGATGCAAGGAAAGTAGAAGGCTCAGAACTTCTCAAGGCAAAGATCTTGTCTTACATTATAGCAAACAGTTGCACAAACCTAAATAAAATGACTGCAGCAACTAAACATTTATCAAGAGCTCTGCCATGTCTGATGATTATTTCTTTCTTTGGAGAATGAGTTTTTACTGCTAAGAATGTTCATAGCCTCCTTAAATGGATGGGATTTTCTCATCCACTGCATTGCTTTTACATCAGTATTTCAATCACTACATTGTTCATCATCTTTCATCTACAGGTTTCAATTATTTTCTTTCAAGATCCCTCTGTGCTGAAGAGAGTATGAGAAAGAAGAATAAACATGCAATTATAATGCTGGATGAACGAGACCCATTTCATTATTTTGGCCCAAATGACCCTTCATTGCAGTTGTTCCAGGGAATGAACTGCTTCTTAACGTTTGTTAAATGCTCAAGAGATTATAAGAAAAGAGTATAAACATACAATTACTATACCGGGTGAACGAGGCCTGTTTCAATATTTTGGACCAAATGACCCTTCATTGCAATTGTTCCAGGGAATGAACTGCCTCTTAATGTTCGCTAAATGATACTGATAGGAGATCATATCTGTGACTATATATAACAGGGTGTGAAAATGATTTAATGTTTCAGAACTGTTGGCAACTCATACTGCGGCTGATTTTTTCAAATCGATTTTTCACAAAATAATTCAAAGTTATGTGCTAAAACTGTATTATGCCACTCATGCTGCAGTCTGCCATTGTTCACTAGTTCGCCTAAGTACTTGGAAACAAAGAATATACACAGCAAATCTCATCAGCTACATGATTTATGTGCAACAGGAAGATTTTTTGTTGGTGGTGGTAAAAAAGAAATATGAAGGAAACAATCAAAAATTGAATAACTATCAAAAAAGACAAAATCGGTGGAAGGCATTAATTAGCTTTGAAGATAACAGCAACAAAGATTTAGATGTCAGATTAGTTGCTATCACAGATGGTTAAAATTCATAAAAGATCTAAGACATGGTGAAATGCAATATCAAAAGGCACAATTCTGTTCACTTGTCTAATTGGGCAGAACAGGAACAAGACTGCTGAAGTCTATTTGTGTTAACAGAAATCAGAATTTGGGTTCACATCTCTGTGTCTGACAACATATAGTTCCTCCCATGTATCTTTCCCTCAAAACAGCAGAACCCTTCCTCTTACATCAAATTCTTCTGGACTCTCCCATAATTATACTTACAAAAAGACAATCAACAAAAAAAAATCATTGTTCTTCCTTTTAAAAACATTTAAGCATAGCAAGACTTGAGGGACCCTATTAAATGAGTTTGGTCCTATTACAATAAACTTCATCTTGCTATTCAGACTATAAATCTTGTTCACTAATACACATTCACATTTTTTATTCACTGTGGTGATAAAGATCCCAGCAAAGAACCCTCGAGCTCTACGAAAATTCAGATTAAAGTGAATATAAATCTGTGAAGGTAATATGCCCTTGTAGTCAAGAAAGTTAACTATAGGTTACATTTGGAAGAGCATTGCCAGTGGTTTGAAGGAGATGATTCTGATCCTCTGTTTATACCTGGTGAGGTCACATCTGGGCACATATTGTGCCCCATTCTGGGCTTCCCAGTACAAGAGAAACATGGAGCTCAGTGGTGCCCAGCAGAAGGATGAGAGGTCATGGGCACAAACTAAAAACCAGGAAGTTCTGTCTGAACATGAGGAAAAACTTCTTGGATGTGAGGGTGACAGCACCAAAACAGGTTGCTTGTGGAGTCTCCATCCTTGGTGATATTCAAAAGCCATATCNCATTGCCAGTGGTTTGAAGGAGGTGATTCTGATCCTCTGTTTATACCTCGTGAGGTCACATCTGGAGTATTGTGCCACATTCTGGGCTTCCCAGTACAAGAGAAACATGGAGCTCAGTGGTGCCCAGCAGAAGGATGAGAGGTCATGGGCACAAACTAAAAAACAGGAAGTTCTGTCAGAACATGAGGAAAAACTTCTTGGATGTGAGGGTGACAGCACCAAAACAGGTTGCTCAGACAGCTTGTGGAGTCTCCATCCTTGGTGATATTCAAAAGCCATATCATAGAATCATAGACGCATAGAATACTTAAGGTTGGAAGGGACCTTTAGAGATCATCTAATCCAACCCCCCTGCACACACAGGGTCACTTAGAGCATATGGCAAAAGATTGCGTCCAAGCGGGTTTTGAAGATCTCCAGAAGGAGACTCCACGACCTCTCTTGGCAACCTGTCCCAGTGCTCTGCCACCCTTACATATGGTCATAGTCCTGCACAATGTGCTCTAGGTGACCCTGCTGTAGAAACATTGGGATTGGATTAGATAATCTCCAGAGACTCCTTCCAGCTTCCATGATTCTGTATTTCTGTGTGATTCCTTCTTATTAGAATCAGGAGTGAGTTTCTTCATTCCATTGGCAAATATGGGATATGTGACTATTTACGTTAAAAGCTCAGAAGTACCTTGGGGTATATTCCTTTAGGACAAACCATTGTAAACAAAATCAGCTGAAAATATTGACTTCCACACACAATTAGTAACTATAATACTGAACCATCATGCTAGTTTACAGATATATAGAATCTATAATCCTTCATGAAGACTAGCTTGAATTTCAATCTGTTTTCACAGATCTGTCATGACAGTGTTATGTGAAGATATAAAAGGTTTGTTATAACAATTTTGAAATGGCAAAGTGAATTATTCTGGCCAGCACAAATTTCTTCCAATAAAAAGCTTTATATCTCCACCCTGCATTTTATAGAAGGGCTCTTTCAGAAAAAAAAAAAAAAAAGAGTCTTTAAAAAATGCATTGGCACAATAATTTATATTTCTATGCCTGTAAAATCCAGGCTATGGGTCTAACGAGAAGGAAGGAAAGGAAGGAAAGGAAGGAAGGAAGGAAGGAAGGGAGGAAGGAAGGAAGGAAGGAAGAAAAGAAGGAAGGAAGAAAAAAAGAAAGAAAGAAAGAAAGAAAGAAAGAAAGAAAGAAAGAAAGAAAGAAAGAAAGAAAGAAAGAAAGAAAGAAAGAAAGAAAGAAAGAAAGAAAGAAAGAAAGAAAGAAAGAAAGAGAGAAAGAAAGAAAGAAAGCATCAGTCTTTTTTTTCTCTTTATTTTTCTTATATG